>JAZKJV010006512.1:0-135000 GCA_037367405.1 Ottelia alismoides | reverse complement strand
CCTCCATCCAGACAGTCATTTTTTAACGGTCTCATATTTGCTGTATTTTTCGCGTTCTGGATGGAGGCCGTAGGAGTCTTTGTTTCTGACAAAATTTGAATGACATATTAGAGGGATATAATTATGAAAATCCATGGAAGCACTTTTCAAAAAAAATAAAAAAAATTTTGAAAAAAGGAGAGTGGAGTAGGTAGGTTACCTACTCCGTAGAGTAGGATCCCCTTCCTCTCTCTATATGTGTGTGTGTGTGTAGGAGTGATCCTATGAGAGCAAAAAGTTGTGAGAGCATGAGAGGAATCATTCTGGACCACATGATTCTGTTTTCTCTCTCCTGGTCTTCTCTCTCCTGGGTGAATCATGTGGTCCAGAATGATTCCTCTCATGCTCTCACAACTTTTTGCTCTCATAGGATCACTCATATATATATATATATATATGAGGTAAATGGGGCTGCTCCCAGGGAGTAGTCAACTTGGCTACTCCCACCCCTATTTTCCCCTCATTTTTTTATTTTTTTGGAAAATAAAAATTTGTATATTCATCATTATATCCCTCTCACATTCTATTAAAATTTCGTCAGAAACAGAGACTCCTACGGCCTCCATCCAAATATGGTCGATTTAAAGAATCCTGCGACCGTTAAAAAAATGACGTCTGGATGGAGGGCTTAGGAGTCTTTGTTTCTGACGAAATTTTAATAGAATGTGAGAGGGATATAATGATGAATATACAAATTTTTATTTTCCATAAAAATAAAAAAATGAGGGAAAAATAGGGGTGGGAGTAGCCAAGTTGGCTACTCCCTGGGGGCAGCCCCATTTTACCCTATATATATATATATATATATATAAAGGATAGGGAGTATGCACCCGGGTGCATGTAATTTTACAAGCACCCGACCCTATAACTTCCACGTTTTTTTATTTTTTTGAAAAATACCGCCATGTATATTCATCTATATATCCCTTTTATATGTCATTCCAATTTCGTTAGAAACAAAGACTCCTACGTCCTCCATCCAGAACTGGTCGATTACAACAATTCTAAGACCGTTAAAATTACATGTTCTAGATGGACGGTCTAGGAGTCTATGTTTCTGATGAAATTGGAATGACATATAGGAGGAATATATAGATGAATATACATAGTGATATTTTTCGAAAAAAATTAAAAAATGTAGAAGTTATAGGGCCGGGTGCATGTAAAATTACATGCACCCGGGTGCATACTCCCTATCCCCCCCTCTCTCTCTCTCTCTGTATATATATATATATATATATATGAAAAAATGGGGCTGCCCCCGTCCCATTTTTCGGCCTTTTTTTATTTTCTTTTTGAAAAATAAAACAATGTATATTCATCCATATATCCCTCCTATATGCCATTCGAATTTCGTAAGAAACAGAGACTCCTACGGCCTCCATCTCGATGATATCGATTTAAAAAAATCATGTTACCGTTAAAAAATTACTGTCCGGATCGAAGCCGTAGGAGTCTCTGTTTCTGACGAAATTCGAATGGTATATAGGAGGGATATAGGGATGAATGTACATGGTGTTATTTTTAAAAAAAAATAAAAAAATTGCCCAAATAAGGCGGGGGCAGCCACATATGACCCATATATATATATATATATATATATATATGAGGAAAGGGAGCCTACTTTGTGAAGTAGGTAACTTACCTACTTCACATTTCATTTTTTGCAATTTTTTTATTTTTTTTTGAAAAATGCCACCATGGGTTTTCATAATTATATTCCTCTAATATGTCATTCAAATTTCGTCAGAAAAAGAAACTCCTACGGCCTCCATCCAGACAATCATTTTTTAACGGTCACAGATTTGCTGTATTTTACATGTTCTGGATGAAGGCCGTAGGAGTCTCCGTTTCTGATGAAATTTGAATGACATATTAGAGGGATATAATTATGAAAATCCACGGTAGCATTTTTTAAAAAAAAAGTAAAAAATTTTATAAAAAGTGAAATGTGAAGTAGGTAAGTTACCTACTTCACAAAGTAGGCTCCCTTTCCTCTATATATATATATATATATGGGAAAAATGTGTATGCCCCATAGGGGGAGCTAACTTAGCTCTCCCCACCCCTTTTTCACAAACTTTTTTTATTTTTTTGAAATCTAAAATCGTGTAAATTCATTATTAAATCCCTTTATTATGTCATTCAAATTTCGTGCAAAACAGAGACTCCTACGACCTCCATCCAGAAGGGATCAATTTAAAAAATCATGTTACCGTTAAAAAATAACTGTCTGGATGGAAGACATAGGAGTCTCTGTTTTGTACGAAATTTGAAAAGGGATATAGTGATAAATATTCATGGAAGAAATTTTCAAAAAAAATAAAAAATTGTGAAAATAGGGCGGGGGAGCCAAGTTAGCTCCCCCCTAGGGGGTAGCCCCATTTATCCATATATATATATATATATATATATATATATATGGGGGCAGGGAGCCTGCACCCTGGGGTGTAGGAAACTCCCTGCACCCACACTCATTTTTCGATTACTTTTTTATTTTTTTGGATTAAAAGTTGGGGGGATTTACTTAATATGTTAAAGGCATTATGTGTTTCAAGTTTTATGAAAAACAAACATTCCTAACGCGTTCATCTAGACATGGTCGATTTCAGCAATTCTGAGACCGTTAAAATTTGGTAGTCTTGATGAAGATGATAGAAGTCTCGAATTAAGTTGAATTTCGAATGACAACATGATGATACATAGTGATCTAGATCCCCTAAGGTTTCATTTCAAAAAATTCAAAAAATAATGAAAAATTTGGCCGGGTGTAGGGAGTTACCTGCACCTGCCGAGGTAGGCTCCTTTTTCCATTTATATATATATATATAGGATTTCTTTCAAATAGGACGCAGTCCTTCCATAGTTAAGGAAGGCCAGCCCCTTTTTGTATAAAACAGGATGACTTTGGTAGAATACATATAAGGTTTTGTATTATAATGTGTAGTTTTAATGTTTGTATTATAATACACAGTTTTGTATGCGGCTATGCATCTATAACGTGCACCTATAATACAAACTGTATATGTATTCTACTAAAGTGCTCGTTTTTATACAAAAAAGGGACGACCTTCCTAAACTCAGGAAGGACTGCATCCTATTTGAAAGGCTCCCTATATATATATATATATGGTGATCCTATGAGAGCAAGCCTTTATGAGAGGATGAGAGCAAAGAATGACAACCGTTGGATGGTAAGGGAAAAGAACGGTTAAGATATCCCCCACCTGATTCCCCTCCCTCCCTGCACTTTCCTCTCACTTTTGCCCCATCCAAACGAAACCCATCTCCTCCTCCATCATTACACAGCGCCGCCCGTCCATCCTCCAATATTCTCCCGATCACAAAACCTAGCGAGATGTGCGCAGGATCTACCGTCTTCACCCTCGGCGCGGATGCTTCTTCAAATCCCGGCCGTGCTGTTGTCCCATTCCGTCAACCATGCTCTCCCTTTTTGGGGCATACCTATACACCCTCCTGTCGACCTCCCACTCCCCCCATTTCGTCAGTCACGAACAACGAGTCAACATGCTTGTGGTCCGCAGCTACGCCGCATCCCCTTTGATTCTGTCGGATGTGCTCTGGATGAATTATTCCCCTATTGTGGAAGTTTTTTTTATTTTGATAAAGTAGAGAGTTCAGATTGTATGCATGCCTTTGCATATTCCTTCGATTGTCTGATAGTACCTATTATAGTTACAGTAATTCTTATCAATTTGTTATAAGAACATTTCCAAGTCTTCTCAACTCAATTTGTTTAACTTTTCGTTGAGATTAATTTGAGTGGCATAACAAACTCATGACTCTGTGATGCACTCTGAAAAATGGAATGTTGCGTTGAAAAATGGAATGTTGCGTTAGTCTTGGAGGGATTGAACATTGTGGAGAGCTCCTAACATGAGCACTGAATATATGATGTTGAAACTGTCTAAATGAATGGACATAAGCCTATGTAATCTTTGTGCAATCTTTTCATGACAATCCTTTGTCATTTTAAAAACCAAAATAACATCATTCACAAATATTTGTACAGGTAAAAAAATACAAGATCAAACATGTGGAATATCAAGTTTTAACTCAGTGGTTATGATATAACTGCTTATGGATTTTGCGCAACAGTTCTATACAAAGGCGCCATGTGCGAGTCTTGGTGCATGACATAGTTAGTTCATTCTCTTATATCTTCGTACTCTTGTAAGCAAGGTTGCAAGCAGGAGAATATATACCTTGTGCATGAACATAACAATTCTAGAAAGTGAACTGTATAAACAAGGAGGATGTAAATTTTGTGGTCTGTACTTTACTTTGCCAATTGATTTTGAAAATAAGAGGCCTTAGTATCATCCAAATGCCAATGTCCTAACCTTATCAATAAGAAAATGAAGATTGCTTCCTAACCAATCTAAATAATTGAACAAATATTTAAAGTAGATATGAGATGATCGTCGATGGGACTTCAAAAAACTATTACCCAAATGCATAATTCCATTACCTAATCATCATGTTACATTATAGTAATATGCACAACTTCGTGTTCCATCGTCAGCCAAGTTTATTCGAAATGGATTTCATCCCAACACATCTGGGAATATAAACATGTCTGTATCGTTCCTACTATAGAGTTTTCTTATGGATTTCATCCCAACACATCTGGGAATATAAACATGTCTGTATCGTTCCTACTATAGTGTTATCTTATGGTAATGTCTTTTTAGATAACTTTAACATTCATAGCTTTGGCATTTGATACGCTACTAGTCGATTATACCCTAATCAATCCAAATTTTCACATGTATGGACATTCGTCATCATCCTTTATGCAATAAACATATTGATTGATGCATATTGTACGCATACTGGCCAGCTACTTCCTTCTTACATTCCCTCTTTGTGATCATCGCAATCTATCTGTAATCCAATCCCAAACCAAACTGTTAATTTAGAGTTTTGATATCACAGTTTACCATCAAGATGGTAAATTTTACCAAGTTGTTATAACTTAGTTGTGATAAGGTATGGAAACTTTGAACAATTTATACAACAATAATGTGGTTCAAGAATCAAAGATACATTGTTAATCATACAGAATGATAACCACGTTTGGCCTTTAAAATCTGAAAATTATTTATCTGCAACAACGCACAACTTGAAATCCCTCTTTTACAAAGCAACAAAAAACTTCCACCACAGGAAATAATCTAAACATCAGTTGGAATCAACGCGATGAAGCACAGCGGTAAACCCTGAGCACGAGCACTTTCCTCGTTGAGCATGGAAGGACGAGATGTGCGACACAAAAGCATGGTTGACGGAATGGGACAACAGCACGGTCGGGATCCGAAGAAGCATCCGCGCCGAGGGTGGAGACGGTAGATCCTGCGCACATCTCGCTAGGTTTTGTGATCGGGAGAATATTGGAGGATGGACGGGCGGCGCTGTGTAATGATGGAGGAGGATGGGTTTCGTTTGGGTGGGGCAAAAGTGAGAGGAAAGTGCAGGGAGGGGAATCAAGTGGGGATATCTTAACCGTTCTTTTTCCATACCATCCAACGGTTGTCATTCTTTGCTCTCATCCTCTCATAAAGGCTTGCTCTCATAGGATCACCCCTCTATATCTATATATATATATATATATATACACACACACATATATATAGGGCTTGGGAAGCTGCACCCGACCAATTTTATCATTGATTTTTTATTTTTTTGAAATGAAACCTATGGGGATTTAAATCACTATATGTTACCATGATATCATACCAATTTCAACAAAATTCGATACTTCTATCATCTCCATCAAGGCTATCATATTTTAACGGTCGCAGAATTATTGAAATTGACCATATCTAGATGGACATGTTAGGAGTGTTTGTTTTGCATGAAATTTGAAACACATATTCCACACAATAAACTAAGTAAATCCCCCATAAGTTTCCTTCAAAAAAATCAAAAATCAATAAGAAAAATAGCCGGGTGTAGCTAGTTAGCTGCACACCCCGGTGTAGCTTCCCTTATCCCATATATATATATATACATATATATATACATATATATATATATATAATATCGGACTGCACCCGAGGGTGCAAACTTGGCTCCGTCGCCCTATTTTTTCTATTTTTTTAAAATAAATTTGTAGATTTTCATCATTATATTTCTATATATGTCATTCAAGTTTCGTGCGAAATAGAGATTCCTACGGATTCTATCCAGACAATCATTTTTAATGGTCGCAAAATTGTTGAAATCGACCCTATCTGGATGGAGGCCGTATGAGTCTCTGTTTCGCACGAAACTTGAATGACATAATATAGGGATATAAGTATGAAAAATCTATGGAAACATTTTTCAAAAAAAAATAAAAAAATAAAAAACGGGAAAAATGGAGTGTGGGAGTCCAATTAGCTCCCCCAAGAGTAACCCCATTTTGCCCTATACATATGGGTAAAATGGGTTGCCCGGGGGGGAGCTAACTTGACTCCCCTAATTTTCCATATTTTTTTGAAAAATTCTTACGTGGAATTTAATCATTATATCTCTATATTATGTCATTCGAATTTCATGCGAAACAGTGACTCATTACGACCTCCATCCAGACGGGATCGATTTCAACAATTCTGTGACTATTAAAAAAATATCTGCCTAGATGGAGATTGTATGAGTCTCTATTTTTCATGTAACTTGGATGACATAATGATGGATATAATGACGAATTTGCACGGATTTATTTTCAAATAAAAAAATGGAAAAAATAAGGTGGGGGAGGGAAGTTTGCTCCCCCAGGGGTATCCCCATTTTTCCCTATATATACATATATATATATATGAGAACTAAATTTTTTACACTTGTGCCACTTCAAGATTTGCTAAGAACACTTATTCTTGGCTTTTTATTTACCACAATAAAAAGGAATTTATAGTTACATTTTTTGAGATCCATCACTGCATCGTATGTTATAGTGATGAATATTCTTCGTTGTGTAATGATATTCAATATTAGCTATCATTAATGAATACCATATTTGTTATTATATCACTAGCGATGGTATAACAATGCATATTGGCATACTCGAATTTTATCCTTTTAATTATGTTGAATTAAAAATTTCGTTGCAGTCAGATAAATTCAAATCGATCAAAAAATAACCGCACCGATCGATAATCAATGAATTAAAGATTATGCGTTTGATGCCTTTTTAACTTGGGAAAGCCCCAGGGTCGACTTAAGGAGGCAAAGGAACAACTTCAGATCAAATTAGAGGAATTAGGTCACGGTCTTTCAAGCGGATTTTTTTTGTAAATTTTTTATGCGATAAAAATGCAAATGCACAAATGCGATTGAACCAGGTTATTAAGAAAACAATCCACTTAGCTAAATTAATTTTTAATGTGAAATTAAGTCAAATAGCTAAGTTTTATTTTCATGTAAACCTAATCCAATTATGAATGCAAAATGTATTTTATTGAAATTTTTGAGATTAAAATACAACAATGAAAAATGCAAACTTTTTTGGGATTTTTATGCAATTTTTCGTGCAAACAAAATACAAAAATTATAAGAAATTTAATGGAAGTAAAATATGATGAAATGAAGCTACAATAATATTTTTGGAATTTTTGATATTTATGATTTTTTATAAAGTTTTTAAGGAAAATAGAGTGACTGAGGGTATTTTATTTTTAATAAATCTACAAAATCAAATTACTTTAAAACTTATTTATCTCAAATAGATATTTAAATTATAAATCTAGGAGAGTTGAAATTTCTCAAGAATGTTCTTTGTGGATTTAATTAAAAATCATTTACCGAAATCACTAAAGAACTTATTTTATACAAAAGACAACTCCAATTTCAATAAAATTTGGGTTGTAGTTAAAGCACAACTAGAGGCATCATCCACGACTTTTTTACAATTTTTGGAGAACAAAATATGTATGTGCGAATTTCAGAGCTTAAATGGGTAAAATATCACTGAATTTCAAACTCTGATTTTTAATAAATTATCCAATGCTCACAAAAATACAAATAAATATCCTAATGATAAAGAATCGGTTGTTCAACAATGTGATATTTTTCAATAAATAAAATGAAACAATTTTGATATCTAAATTAATACGTAAATGCAGGAGTATCTTTGCAATACAGCAATTAAAGAAAGTAATTGAAATGTGCACAAGAATGCTTTTGCAAATACAGAAAACTAACAGATTGAAGATGCAATTTTCTAAAAAAATAAAAAAAATAAAAGGACCTTCTCACCGCCCACGTCTAGGGCATTATCATGAGTGGCTGGGGCGGCGAGAACATGCGTGGCGGAGGCGGCTAGCGGCCTGGGCGGCGCGAGCTCGCGGTATTGACGCGAGGCGGGCCGAGGGCGTCGCGCGACGTGGCGCACACCGGCTGTGTGGAGCGGTGAAATGGCGGAGGGGCCAACCTGCGGGGCGGCTACTGGAGGTCACGGAGGAAAACGATCGACACCCGACCGGTGGCTGAGGCGGAGCGAGGGCATCGCGCGACGTGGAGGAGAGCTGCGTGGCGCGGAGGAGGCGGCGCCGCACGAGCAGCACGAGCTTGCTGGATCGGCAACGAGGCGGTTGATGGAGCAGCTGCGCGGGAGGAAGGCTGGCGGGCGGCGCACGACGGCGCGAGCGCGCGGCGAGGACGGCGGTTGAGGCGCGGGAAGGTCTTCACGCGGGTGGCGGTCACGTGCGGCCACAAGAGGTCGGCGGGCGGCGCGGGGAGATCTGCGCCCACACGGGGTGGCTGGTGGAACAACAAGAGCAGGGGGCGGCGCGGAGAGGTCGGTGTGGCCTGGAGTAGTAGCACGGGGGGAAAGGCCACCTGCAGGATGAGCGGGTGGCGGAGGGCTTCGGGGGCGAGGATTCGCGGCGGCTGGATGTGCAGGGGCCACGGCCTGGCTCTGCTTGCTTTTTTATTTTTTTAATAATTTTTTGGAAGATTTTTTTAAACAGAGAAAAAAAATGTAGAAATGAAATGGAATGAAAATACGGTGATGATGATGTATGATGATGATTGGCGGTGTCTGATGGAGATGGTGGTGGTTTTGAAAATGATGTAGTGTTTGTAATGGTGATCAACACGAAAATGAAGAGATGATGTTAGATAAAAAAATTGAAAAAGTTAAAGATAGGGAAATACTTACCTATGATTCGCTGAATTTTGCGGAGCAACCATGCTGGACTTCATTTGTTGCTTCAAGGAGACGACGTATGTGTTCTGAAGCTCAACGAGCATTGTGAAACTCATGACGGTGGTGCAGACCATTGGATCTCACCTTCGGCTCGTCGTCGCTTGACGTCCAAGAAGGAGCTGTCACCTCGCAGCTTTGACGGAGCTAGAACCTCTCTTACTCGTAGAATGGCGGATGATGAAAAATGGAGGAGATGAGAATAAAAAGGAGGAGAGGGGGAGTTAGAAAAGTGGTGGAGAGTGTGTAATGGAGACTTGGAGTGGAATACAAGTAAAGGGAGAAGAAGTAAAAGGAGGAAAATAATAAAATAAGTAGGCTACTAAAAACAATATAATTCAAATAATTAAAATAATAAAAAAAATCTGAAAATAATAATAAAAAATAGGGGTGATGTGTGGCGGCTCCAGGAGCTGTTACGTATCGCTCCCAGAAAATTCAAAAATTAAATGTAAAGAAAAAAAAGAAATAACAAAAGGATTAAAATAAAAAAGTGGTCAACATGAAAGTTGCTCGTCTAGAAGAGATCTACAACTTTTATAAGGGTTGAAAATCAAAGGAAGCCATCTGTACAAAAATATTTTTGGGTGGTATCTTATAGGTATAAAATACCGAATTTTATTTTTTTTGCATTTTTAAATAAGAGAAAAAGTTAAAATAAAGTTAGAGAAAATATGAAAGGATTATTTACAACTTAATCTAAATTTTTTAGATTTTTAATAATTTAAAAAATAAAAAATAGAATGAAGGGTATTTTGATCAATATATACATAATACAATAGGGGCTCAAAATCCAAGTTTCACACACAATCTCCGATTTTTATGAAATTAATCTAGTTTTGAAGGTCTTTAAATGTATATTACTTAAAAAGTTAGTAGACCTAAATAGACACTGTAGAGATATTCACATTTTAAGTTTCGTAGTTTCAAACTTGGATTTTGTTTTTATTGGACAGTTTTACAAGCTAGTATTTTTCTGATATTTTCCCTTTATTAGTGTTAGTAATATATACACTATGGAGTTGGTTTTAGTGGATTTGGAGTTAGTATAAAATATATGCAAATGGGTGATTTTAGCTAATATACATGTGAATATTTACAAGTGAATTTGGCTCCTTATTTAATGCAAATATGAATGCTAAAATCAGATTTTATTTACACATGCATGAATGCTAATTATGCAATATAAGTGATGAAATGCAGCTAATTACTCGGGAACAAAGCTCTATTTTCAACTTTTAGAGTGATGAAACACATATTCATCACATATCTGTTACAATTTTTTTCTTTAAATTTTTTACTAACCATTGTTAAATTTTGAACTAAAAGGTTAGTCTTAATTAGTTCAAGTTTTTAAAATAGCAACAATAACCATTGCTATATGGATCTTGTTATTTATATAGAAGCAAATATATCATCGCTGATTCTAGTAAAAAAATCATTTGACAATGAATAATATTTGTCACTACACAATTAACAATAGATGATATACCGATGGAAAAAATGTGTCAGTATAAAATTTTGTTGTAGTGATTGCAATTAAACTTGTGCCCAACAAAGCTACATATGAACATTTATGCTCTGATTGTTGTCTCATCTTTTTCCCTTTAAAATGGACACTAAATTCTATACTCAACTACAATAAAAAAAGATAAGTACACAAGTGTTGCTATCGATTACTTCCACCCTTCCTCCACATCCCTTTCTTGGGGTTTTGATCACATCAAATCCATCAAGACTCACATTCAATTCATTTTTAAAGTTTTAAATATAAACTTGAATCAAAATTTAAACAAATTTGCTAACTTGAATTTAAATTCAATTTTTGAGTTTTGAATATTTGAATTTAATTCATTTTATTTCAAATTGTAAGGCTTATAATTTATTTTGTATAAAGTATATTTTACAATGTCAAAAAAATATTTAGAATTTTATTTTGAAATATAGATAACTAATTGAAGTTAAAAAAACTTTGAGATAAAATGATATCCATCAGATAATAAATGATATATAAAAGTGTCTAGATTTTACATTTATTGCATGTCTTTTGAGATCTAATGTTTTTCTCTTTTTTATGTGATTAAAGCAATGCATAATAACATAGAATAAATTACAAAAAGCCCTTAAGTTATATACTTGATTTCGTATCATACCTAAACTTTAAAAGGTAACAACAAGGCACCCAATCTTTAAGATTTGTCTTAATGTGATTATTGACTATTGAAATTTAGTTGGTCATTTTTGTCTTTCTAACCTTAAATCACAATAGCTCAAAACTAAATTGTTATAAATAATAAAGATTATGTATCACATTGTTACCTTTTAAAGTTCAGGAAAGCCCACATTGCACGACCTCTAATAGTTATGCCCACAATTGTATACACATCTTTACATGATGATAATCATTCTTACTAGCATTAACATTGAGTTCCTATGTAATACAAGTGCATGTTTTTACCAATGTATACAATTTGTTAACTCAAAAATAAGATACATGCATATTATTCCACTAGATGCGCAATCTTATCAAGTAAAAACTCATTCAAATTTATTGTCCAGAATAACCTTCTCCCTTGGATATTTGATGGATGGCCGGAATAAGCACAACAATCCTTGTCGAAAAAAATGACTTTTCTTGGAACATATACTCATTCAAGAAACACATACTATTCAAGAAAAATCACAAATAAAGATAATAGGTTTTTTATTAGTTGTATCACTCTAGATATTACAATATATGTTACGACCTTCCTTATTGGGAATATCAATTCTATCTCTGACTTTTTCCACAATGATCACTTATACCCCACAAGTTAGTTGTCATCCATCCCTAACACAAATGGACGTTAACTTTGGGGACACAAGGAAAATTAGATAAAAAAATAAGGGTTGAAAGGTCTTCCTCCCATATCAGCCCATCCTCCTCTTCCTCCACCCCACCCTCCACCTCCCCTTCAAGCTCCTAATCCTCCTCCAACTTCCCTCCCCTTCTGGCCACTCATCCACCTCCCCTGGAGAGGCTTGCTGCTATGTATGGGAGTCGAGGGAAGAACAATGTCAAGCCCTTGAATATTCCATGTCGAGCATCATCTGATCTCATAACCATACTTTCACTTGGAATCCATTGCTGAAGCAATAATGTGCCCACCACAATAGGATTGATTTGGAAGTTGCGATGGAGGATGTGGAGAGTGGTGCAGATGTAGGGGGGGGAGGTTTGTTTGGTTAGTTTTGCCCCTCTTAACCGCATATTGGTTCAAATGAACCATGGTTAAGTTGGCCTCATTGACAACCAAACTAATGGAAGGATAAAAGTGATAAATGTGAAAGAATTGGATAGTGTAGGTGGGTCCACAATGGGGCGTGACCTCTAGTGTTGATGTGATGGAGCCTTCTCGGTGGGGAAGGTGTACAAGGCTTTGAAGGGCTCCCTTGATATTTGACCCAATGGGATGTGTTGTAGTTTGTACAGGGATATGAAAATGGAAGATTCTAGTCCCCGTGAAGGTCTTTATGTAGTTGTTGAGGAGGAGGAGATTATTAACTTGGACCATGCTATCTCGCTTCATGCATACTATGTATCATGCTTGTTGTCATTGTCAGGTAGATACCGAGGATGCAAATCACATGTTCTTCACTTGCAAGAGCTCGATAGATGCTTGAGACCTGTTTTGGAACCCAATAGGAGTGAAGGATGGTACTATTGATTTCAGGGAGTCCATTGGTGCGAATTGGCATGATATGGAGAAGGAGAGAGCGAGTTGCGTTGTGGTGATCCGAGCCATCTAGGTGGCTAGAAACGGCGTGACTTTAGGGGCATTTCTATGGTGAGAATGTTGTGGCGCATGCGAAGTGGCTAACTGAGAGTTGGACTTTGTAGAATATTTTTGTTGTTTCTCGCATTGTACTTTGTTTTGATGAATAGAAGGTGAATTTTTTGTGCATAAACCTACAGTGGATGCTCTCTTTCAAAAAAAATAAATGTGAAAAAAGTCGAGGATACAAGTCATATTCCAAAAAACGGAGAAATATACAACTGATATAGCAATATCTCATAGGGCCCGTTCGGGTCCCGGGTTACCTGCGGGCAGGGAAGGCCGTATCCCGATATATCGGCGATATATCGGTATTGACAGGTCACCGATATATCGCCGATATGTCTGATATCGGGTATCGACAGGCAAAAAAGGCAAGCTGAATCCCGATGTCGACGATATGGCGTCGATATATCGCCGATATATCGGTATCAACATGACACCGATATCGATACCGATATTAATATGTCCTTCCATGCCTGCGGGTTAGGGGAGTTTACCCCCCTTAACCCACATCCCCATCTCTCCTCGTGGGCCCCATTTTATTCATTTCTTTTAAATTAAATAAATCAATTTTACATCATCAATCCTATCAAAAAATAATGTATTATACCATCATATCATATAAAAATTATAAACTACTCCACTTCTAGTCATTTTTCCAAACTTCAATACAATCACATCACAATAACTACTCACTTTTTCAAACTCCAATACAATCATATCACTCCAAACCCACTTCTAACCCACCACCACTTTAACCCTCTATCCAAATACCAAAACACAAAAACGGATTACCCTCTACCAGTTTAACCCGCCAACCAAACGCCCCCATAGGGGTAGAAATGATAAAAGTCCTGAAAAATAAGGAATCGGAATGTGCTTTATATGCACACCGTTCAAACGAAAATCCATTTTGGAAGAACTTCTTTTTCCCAAATTGATTGAGAAAAATGAGTTTGCTTGGAACATTTTCGAGGTAATGCGTAATAAATTTATGAACCATGAAAAACCAGCTCATCAACAAGAAAGCCCAAAATACCAAAATCCATCGAACATGCAATTGAGCATTTAATTAACATGCAATAAAATAGAGACGTAAATTACTTAGCCAAGAGGACCTTGGCGAGCTCCGCATAGTTGATCTGCCCGTCGGAGTCCATGGGGGCATCGGCGATCATCTCCTCCACCTGCTCCGGCGTCATCTTCTCCCCGAGGTTGGTCATGATGTGCCTCAGCTCTGACACCGAGATCGATCCCTTCTGGTCGCGGTCGAACACGCGGAAGGCGTCCCTCAGCGCGTCCTCGGAGTCGGCCGTTCTCATCTTCTTCTCCATGAGGTTCAGGAAGAGCGGGAAGTCGATGTTGCCACCGCACTGCGCGTCGATCTCGTCGACCATGTCCTGCAGCTCAGCCTTTGTGGGATTCTGCCCAAGGGACCTCATCGTGACACCGAGGTCCTTGGTGGTGATGACGCCGTCCTCATCCCGGTCGAAGAGATTGAAGGCCTCCTTGAACTCCTCGATCTGCTCGTCGGTCAACTTCTCCCCCATGAGAGTTGCGCCTGCAGGAATGGGAGGAGGGAGAGCTTGGTCGTGCTCTCTTGTACGACGAATTTCGCTTGATCGTAACGACGGGAAGTTTTACGTGCATGCCCTTTTAATTGAAACGTATAATTACTAAATTGCCCTTGTCGATTTGTGGGTATCACGACTTCTTACCATATCAATAACAAATTTTGTGTTTCTTTCCTTTTTAAAAAAAGTCTTCCATAATAAGGAGAGACCTCCTCGGCATACACTTTAAGATTTTCTATTTTCCATTAGAACTACAAACATGAGGTTGTTATTCCTGTTTATTTGCAATTGTTATTATTCCTGTATTGCATTTTTCATTTGTTCATCTGAATTTTGATTCCATCCCATAGTTTGTTTTCTCGTTTTTCTTTTGTTCTGCCCACCAAGATACTTCCATGCTTCATCATCTCTATTTCTACCCCTTTATGATGGTATATTCCATCCTTCATGCACAATATGAGGAGTTCGAAACCAATGACGCTCACCGCTCATCTAGTGCCACCATCCAAATGAGCTCCATTGCCTAATCCCATCTTATTAGAACCACCACAATCAACCTTGGCCCCTTGCGAGACCATCAACAGTGCCATGTCCGATCATTTGAGGTTGTGAACAATATGCTCCATGACAACTCTCTTCAACCACATGCGACAGCGTTCGTGCAAGCATGCTATAGTTGGCCTCTATACAGCCTTAATGGTTATGCACGACCACCCATCGCAATCCTCCATAGCTCAAAGAACCACCTTTTCCACCACCAACCCATCCTCCTCAATGTAGTCCATGGACACTAGCCTCGAGTAATCAGCAATAAGAAGAAAAAATCTATATGACCATGGGATTGGCGAAAAGGGAGATGATAGAAGGCAGGGGAAGCGATTAGTAATAACACTTGTGCCTACATCCTTATATATAATTACTCTTGTGCTTTAAATTTAACATCAATTTGGGCGGGGGAGAGATGACAATTGACCATAGAGCTGTGTGTGTTTTGTAATTTTTTAGGAGCACAAATGTAATTGCAAAAAGTCAAACATACAAGTATATTATTAGCAAAGTTTAGATGGATACAAATATAAAAATACCAATATGTTAAATTTTGTAATGAAACATATCAAAATAAATTTCCATTGTACAAAATATCAACATTTTTACTCACTTGTACTATATTCTACTCTTTAGTAAGATCTATTTATGCACTATGAAAAAGCTCAACAAAGATGCTCTCTCATCTTCACATTCTCACGCTCTCTCAAGGTTTGCTAGGAATACCTTATGCTTTGATATACTCGATTTTCATTTCACATTTCATTTATATTTTGAAATGATTTATTTAGAGTTATTTTATTCTTTGCTAAAAGATGTTCTGCGGGAAATCATTTCTTCCCCAATGAAGATAAACAATTAGTGACAATTTTCCTCAAGGCATTCTCTGTGAAAAGTATTTCTTCTTGTCTAGAAGATAAACTTGTATGATGTGTGCTTTGTATAAGATTTTGAACTACACCATAAGTAGTTCGCATAGTGATAGTTGGTACACCCTGAGTAAGAGATCAGACACATAGTGTAGGATGAACCTATTTAAACTCATTGTAGATTTAAATTTCTTGTATGGTTGTTGCTTCTGATTGTTTGAGCTATTTAATTAAATTAGTATTTTTTTATATAAGCACCATTCATCCCCTATATTGCATTTTCATTTGGTATCGACACATCTAGGTTCATGGTTTTGACATTACTTCTTTGCACCAACAATAATGAGCTCAAGAGAAATCAACAACCTTCTTGAATGATATCCAACCAACCGACCACCCTATTTTGATGATATATGATACACTCATTGGAAAAAAGATGTCTATTTATCTGAAGTTGTCTATAGGAGATCTCTCAGTTTGAAATTTTATAGAAAAGGAATTCAAGATTCTTGAAAATAACAAGGGACTTCTAGAGTATACTCCTTTTGATGAGAAAGCAATAGTCAATAAATATATGATAATGAGTATATCTTATTATGCTTTATTTGACAAATTCAACATGATTTTTGAACTTGAGACATCACACGAGATTTGGATATGTCTTTGAGGTTACTAGTCAAGGGACATATCATATCAAGAAATCCATGATTTGAGTTTTCAAGAAAAAAACACAATTTTCAAATAAAGCATGATGAAGAAATCAAAGATATGAGTACACAATTTACAAACATTGTAAATCCCTTCATAGGTATCGACAAGGAATACAACTGAGGATAATGTTGAAAAGTTCATGTGAGCCCTTACCAAGCAATGGTGACTAAAGTTCACAGTTATTATAGAAGCTAAAGATCATACAAGCTCTCTCTTAAAGAATTGATTGGAAATCACATGGCACATGAGATTAGCTTTGAGAAGGACAAAAATAAAGATGTCGAGGAAAATTCAAAGAAAGGTAAAAATCTAGCCTTTAAAGCAAGTCCTTTTAACACTAAACATGAACAAAAGATGAAGAAAACGCGGCATTCATCTCGTGATAAATTTCACAAATATATCAAGGAAAGGAAAAGGTAAAAAAAACTTCTCTAAAAAGAATGATGATCAAGGTATCTTTTAAAATTCAAAAAATAAGGAACATATGACAAGACAATATCCAATTCAAAATTAAGATAGGAAGAAAATGAAAGAAGTGAAGAAGAACTTCACGAAGAAAGCATTCACAACAACTTGGGATGATTCAGAAATCAACGTGAGTGAAGATGAGCATCTGAAGAGAGAAATGAAATTGAGGTAAACAATCTGAACTTTAACATGCATAAAATAAAATATTTTATGAATTCCTAAAAATAAGAAAGTTATGCAATTCTATCATGAAAGAAAAAGAGTCCGTAGGTATTGAAAAAAGGCACCTTAGAAATATTACTTATTGCTACTAATTAAAAGAATAAAAGCTTCTTGTTGAAAAAAAGTAATTATTGAAACTAGTATTCTTAAGAGTAATATCAGTTGAAAAGGAGGTCAACTCTCTTAAATTGAGCATCAATGTGCTAATAAATGATGTAGCTAAATTCACTAAGGTAACCAAAACCCTGGAAAAACTTATCTCACTACAACAAAAAGTTCTTATAGCAACGAATAATTTAAAAAGGTGGCAATGAATAAATCGTCACTAAACTACTTCCTGACGAATAGATTATCCGTTGCTACAAACGTTGTTATATAAGCCGTTGTTAAAAATATAACAACAAGTACCTATTCATTGCTAAATTAAAATGACAACGAATTGTATTTGTCACTAAATTGAAATGACAACAAATAGTATTCGTCGTTAAACTGAAATGGCAACAAATAGTATATGTCGCTAAATTCAAATGACAACCAATAGTATTCGTCGCTAAATTGAAACGACAACGAATACTATTCATCACTAAATTGAAATTGACAATGAATTGATATTCGTTGCTAAATTAGAATAATAAACAAGAAATTGCTTGATGATTTAAAATCATTATTGTATTGTCCATTGCCAACTAAACATTAATAAGGAAATAAAACACTTCATTTACATTAAATATTCACATGAAAACAAAAAAATCTGAACAATTAAATACAAATTGAAACAAAGATAAAGAACACCACACTTCCTATCATATGGAGTACAATCTGTTAGTGTAGGCATATCTCATATAGTTGCAGAGCTTGCCTCCTTGAACGTAGAATTAAACAACAAATCATACATCATATCGCTGCATGAGCAAAAACTGTGTTAGCATTAATTAACATGTATACTAGCCATGGTTCCTACATTATCTTATCTATTATAATAGTATCAAGAAATAATAGTTGTTTTCACCCTATAGATTTAGTTCCTAAAAACATAGGATTTGCAGTGGATTAATTTTTTGATAAGTAAGAAGCAAGGGAATGTGATGTAAACATACCTCATGCATACCATAAGTAGTCAGCACTTTAGAGTAGTGTGCAGCATGCACATCCTCATGGGATTAGGTGTAACCTATTACAAAAGCTAGAAACAATGTAAATAAAATAAATCGAAGAATGTTATCTCCTTGTTATGCATACAAGCAGAAAATAGGTGATCTTTGTAAATAATAAACCATTTAAGATAGACAAATAAGACATTTACCTCTTCCATTTAACCAAGTTGTGACTTTATAGAAAACCAACTATAACATGCTGCAAGCCAATGTTATGGTCTTTGAATGTGGAGTCATATTACAGAAGTGATGAAATCCTGTAACAAAGAATGTTGTTGAGACTGCCTTCATATAAGATAGAGATAAAAAAAGGAATAGATTTGGAATATGATGATGTCTGCACAATAAGAAATTTCAACAAAAAGTAATCAAGTCATGTGCTTGAGAGAAGTACCTATTTATATATACTTCTTGCACACCAATCAGCCATATAGTAGGAATGTCCTTTTGTCCCATGAAAGCTCAACACTTATTTATCACTTAAGAAGGAAACTGAATTACATTATCATGTGAGTCCTACTATAAGATCAAAGATGCAAATCCAAGTCAAGGATGCCAAGTTTAACAGTTGGTATAAAACCAACTCTAACATGCTACAATTCAACATGATTGACTTTAAATGTAGAGTCATGTCTGAGAATAACGAAATCCTATATCTAAGAGTATTATGTTGGGTTGAAATTCATATAACATAGGGAAATAAAAATTGTGCAATTGGGATATGAGAATAGTTAAGCAATAAAGAATTAGCAAAAAAGCACATTGAGTATTTCGCATAGGAGAAATCATTATTCACATTTTCAGCAAAGAAACATGAGTATTTCGCATATGAGATCTACGATAGTTTGCAGCCAGAAACCCCTATTTATAGTTTCTAACTATCTAGTCTGTTGGAAAGTAGGAATATCCATTTACTCAATCCAATATAGCTCAATACCTATTTGGCACATCTATAGAAAAATGACCCACATTAATGTCAGTCCTACTATAAGATTAAATATTTAAATTCAAAGATAGTTTATAGTGGAAAGGAAAATATAGCAAGGAATATGATACCTTCTAAAGAAGGTGGAGGAATTTTCTAGAATCTCCCAAACAACCGAGCATTCATATCCTACAGTGGTTAAGATATAAAGTTAATAAACCACAACAAGGTAATGGACTAAGATTTTTACAGTGAAACTTGTTAAACAATGAGATCAGATAATATAATTTGATTATAATAACATATAGAACACAAGTATAAACCAACCAATATGATCAAATCAATCCAGATCATCTTAGACAACACCAAAAATGAATGACACTACCCATGCTCTAAATATAAAAGTTATCACAGCTTATAATAAACAAAGTAGTCATAAATCATCGTGATGCAAATGAATTGGAGAACCACATGAAGTTAAGCTACAAATGTTTATGGATAGACTAATAAAATCGTGACATTAGAAACAACGACTTTCTACAGATCTAGTCAACATTTCAGATGTAATTTTGACATACCTAGCAGAGTGTAGCAAGCTCAAGCTCAAAGTGATAATGATTTTGAAATGTTCTATATTGAGGGCATAAGAGTTTCCATTTCTGACGAAATTTGAATAACATGTTAGAGGGATATAGTGATGAATATACATATTTTTATTTTCAAAAAAAATAAAAAATAGGGAGAAAATAGATGTGGGAGCAACCACATTTTACTCTCTCTCTCTCTTCCCCCCCCCCCTCCCTATGTGTGTGTGCCATTCAAATTTCCAAACCTTGTGCAACATTCAACAGTTTGAACTAGCAACATGCAAAACCTCCTCAGGAGTAATGCCAATTGTTAAAACAATTATGAAGATTCAATCAAGTTATTGAAAAGTAATGCTTCTAAGAGAGGAAGATTTTATTTCTATGTAGTCTGTAAGTACATTTAGGAAAAGCATGTAGTTTGTTAATATGAGACATCTTATGTATTCAATAAATAGACTTTGTAAAAGCATGTAATTTGTTTCTATGGGATTATAACTCCTAAGTTCAAAAAATTGGAATCAATTCCACTAGGTAAGACACCATTGCCTTACCAAACCCAATTCACGTTCAACACAGTTTGTTTTAGGGCTGCAGAAAAATCAAGCCTTATAATATTCAGAGAAATATCATTTAAAGTTTATAGACCTCCAAACAATCACTAGAATTTTAAACGCTCTGCTCTAATCAACAATTATCTAAATAAACAATAACATGATCAAAACTTGGTATTCCATACTATATTGTTTGGTTTAAATCTCAGATATGCATGAGAGAATAAGGTCGGTGTTTGTTATTCATTGCTAACGACTCACCTTTACTCATGCCAAAGATGTATTCCTATGGCACACTCATTTTAGATATCTCTACTTATAACTCATTGAATTTAGCTTCCCACAAAAATTGCAACCAGGTAGCAGGGATATAATGAGACAAAATCCGATCAATTCATATATCATGAATGATGAAGACATATGCACCGAAGCTCAGTGAATATGGTTGGGAATCACTAACAAAATCTATAGCCACATCCCATATAGTATTTTAACCAATAAGAATTACAGTCAACTACTTGCTCCAACCAATGAACCAAGATAATACATATGAACATTAACTCTAAAACTCAAGACTCCCTAAAGTCACAGAGATATGGAGGCCAAGATATGTAATAATATAATAAAGACTTCTTGTATTTGAGGGAAAATTACCTGATTTATAGTCAATCTTTCTAGTTTCCATTTTGAGATGTAAATGAACGTTTATTCGGGTCCTATAAAAAAGTAATAAAGGATTAAAAACTTATTCTAAATAAAATAATATTTAAACTTTGCGCCTTAATAGAGAATGCAATGAAGTTTACATCATTCCTATGCTGAAATTTTACTAAGAGCACAAAAGACCTGCACCCCAACTCGTAAAAATATGATGCGACACAAACACCTCATTTGAGTACTCATCCAAGTTAGTTTAACACATCTCATTTATCAAACACTTCTGAATGTGAATACAATCATGGGACACAGTGCAATTCACAGTTCTATGGCTCTTACAACTATCTCAAGTGAATGTTAGCAAATTTTCAACATCCCATTGAAAAGGGTATGTCTTAGAGTAGAACACATATAGAAATTGCAATTACGCATCAATCTTGAAAGTAAAGTACCAACACATGTGTAATAAAAATGTCCATGAAATTGAAAACCTTGTGCAAAAAAAGTACCAGCACACATCAATGTATCTTAAAGCTAAAACATCAAGCCAACCACTAGCAATTTGATCTCTCCAAAAATCCAAAACTTATTATTGTTCTTAGGCATATAAATCTAATCGATTTTCTTTTAATGCACCAGTTAACCACACCTCATAAAGTGTAATTCTCGGGAATTAATCAATGCACACTCTACCATCAAGGGACCAAATTTCCTACCATTATACTTATTTCATAGGATTCATTACAATGTATAGATAATAACAATAAAATAAAAATCTTATATGAAACAATCAATATCATAAGTACTGATTTGACATTACATTTTAAGGTTAGTGTTTGAAAACTGAATTTATTAAGACTCATGCAGAAGCGACATTTCATACTTAGGCCTTTCTAGAGTATAATGAATGGAGTTATGTAAAACTAATGAACTAATGCATATTTTTTATCATCATTCGTGAACTAGTATCTAAAATGCAAAATTATTTCATACAAAGGTTTATCAACCCTACAACATTATTTTGTTGCATCGTGATTGATCACAATGTATTTGAGCATATGAAACAATACCTTAGATTTATGAAATAATAAGATCCATCATGATAATCCAAGATAAATCCATACCTTAGATTTGTGTGTAGCACATAATCTAATGGCATTTGAAAATTGAATCACATCAATGCAAATGTCTTTTAAAAGTTCCTCCTTCAAACGTTCTAGGTCCTCTTCATGATTCTCTGCAATATTATAGCTCTGATATAAGAAAAAGCTAATCCCCAAATTAAATTTTATTAGCATACATCACAACATATCTAATATAAAGTAAGTAGAAATATATACCTTCGTGCATCAGTCCAGATGGGCATTGTGATGCAAGTAAGCTTCAATACAACAAAAGACAATACAAACTTATGAAGTAACTGGAGTGAAGCTATAACGAATAGCAAACAGATAATTATAAATTAATTGTGTACTTACATGAAGAATGAGTCAAACAAAAAAGGATTGAAATCTCAAATAAAATTAAATTAGAATTTAGGTCATATGCTACACTTTAGGGACGGGTTTTGGCACAACATCCTCTGGAATAGCCTTTGCATCAGCCAAATTAAATTGTCTGTCACATCCAAAAAAATCTTAAAAAGTATATTACCTTTGTTTCCACCACCTTCACGGCCAGCGCATCCCCCGCGCTCGTTCTCAGCCATTGTACTCAACCTCCACCATCGCCACTGTCATCCTCCACCGTCTCCCTCCATCATTATCTTCGGCCTCCGCTAGTGGCAGAGCTGCAACCATCACCACCATCTCTTAACCTCTCCCTAGGCCATTGTCCTCGCCCTCCACCGGTGTCCGTGTCGAGGCCACCGTCGCAACCAAAGCCACCAACATTGGAGGCGCTAGAGCCGCCACCACCGGCAACACTATCCCCACACTAGCACCAGCGCTATCCCCCACCCTCTTCCCCCACCATTGCCTTCGACCTCCGCTAGAGACATTGTCGTAAACACTACGATCGTAGATGGAGAGTGCGAGAGAGAATCTAAATATCTGAGAGGAAAGGGGAGGATTATGTTTTATAGGGTTGGGTTTTTTTAGGTGGGGTGGGGGTTAGAGGAAAGGGGAACGACGGCTAAGAATAAGGTTTTATATGGTTAGGGCTTTTTTAGGGGGTGAGTGCGAGTATGGCATATGGTCTTTTGGGCGTATGTCTGGGTAAATATATACGATACTAGTAGGAACCTTGTATTTTTTATATTTTGGGAAATTTCTATGGCTATGAACTCAATAAATCAAATATTTATGTATAATATGTCGTGTGACATCCCTATCCTATATCCCATTAATTAGTATAAAAATTTAGTGTATTTATTTTTAATTGAAGTCTTACCAACGATTTATTCGTTGCTAAAAATAGTGATGAATGCAAAAAATCGTCGCTATTACTAATATAATTAGTGACGATTACATTTATTCGTCGCTATCACTATTATAATTAACAACGAATGGATATTATCGTCGTCGTTATAAAAACTATGACGGATTTAAATAATTGTTGTTATCTAATCGTCGCAATAGATATATTTTGTTGTAGTGTCTCTACTCGGGTTCCTAAGATGACTAAATATGGAATATGTATGAACCAAAGAAATAAGAAAAGAAAATTAAACGTAATCATAATTGTTGTATAAAAAAATTGTGCATGCATCATTTACTAAGCCTAATCAAGAATTAAGGGATTGTAATTGTTGGAATACAAACACTAACCATTAAGGACCCACAATTTTATGGATACCTAAAAAGAGTACTTAAGTGTTATTTTGCAAGATACCTACGTCAATACTAAGTGGATCATTAGACAATGGATATTCGCTTCACGTTATGAGAGAGTCTAAGCTCTTTATCCAATCAGTAGATATCAAAGATGGAAATGTCATTCTACGAAACAACCAAAGATATCCTATTATAGGAAATGGTATTATTTATAATTTTTTAAAAGCAGTTCCATAATATGTCAATGGTAAGTAGTTTGAAGCGCACTCATTTGAGCATCAGTGATATATGTGATAGAGGTTATAAGGTAATATTAGAAGATACTGAAGGGAGGTAAAGTGCTTTTTAAATGACAAAAGTAAAGGTTATCTACTTGTAAATAATAAAGATATCACAATTTGTCACAAAAGGTTTGGGCACATAATCTTACACTAGTAAATAAGAAAATAAGCTTAACAAGTACAAAATGGGTTTCCATAATATAACTTCTTAAAGGTCTTATGCTTGTACTACTTGTGAACTAAGTAAAACCCCTTGGACTTCTTCAAAGCCAAGGAAGTTGGTATCAACCAAAAGACCAATATTTTGCACATGGATCTCTTTGGTTCTGCCTCTAGCAAGAGTATGTTTCTATGCCATAGTGTTATTTTGTAATCATAGGCAACTTCTCCTAATTTATTTAGATTATTATTTTTATCCATGAAAGATAAAGATTTTGAAGAGTTCATGTCATTATGCAAGCTAATTAAAAAAACAATGTTTTATCACTAGGATTTATGATTATCATGGTTATAGTTTCGAAAATGAAAGGTTTGATAAGTTTTGTACCTTCTTGGGAATTCATTATTAGTATATGTTTTCAAGAAATACCTAACAAAATGGGGTGGTTGAACAGAAGAACCATAGACTACAAGAATGTGCAAGAATGATGCTGCTTGAGTAGGTCACTGTTGAACATGTATCTGCGAGGGTTAAAAATTATCCTCACTGAGAAGTGAAGATAGAGTGTCACTGAGGTGACTGCTCAAGAATCTCTGATTCAGACAACAATTAACCCACAAATGAATATAGCAATGAAAAGCAAATAAATATGGAGTTAAACTTTAATAACTCTACAAAATGTATATAGGTATAAGTATGTATAGAGTATCAAATACATGGAACAAATGTGATAGATTGTGCAATGAAGCGCAAAAATTGCCCTTTACTCATGTCTTTTTATTTTATTTTTTGTGGTTTCTTAATTATATGTATTATATTTTTGTTTTTATCATTTATAATTTTAATTTTATAATTTTTTTCTTATTATGACTTTCTGATTTTTAATGTCCTTTTCTTTTTATATATAATAACAAAATGTATAACCATATAAGTATATTATAAAATATAGGATATAATAATTATAAATATGACTAAAAATAATCAAAATTTACGAAATAAAATGTTCTCTTGTTTATATATTTCTATTATTTTTTTGATTTTCAAGTTTTTTTGCTAATGTTTTAGGTATTTCAAAAGTCCAAAATATAAAAAACATGGATTAAGTAAATAGGTCGAATGTTTTAAGGTAATTAAAAATAAACAAGTTCAAAATTCCTTAAAAAAATTTTTAATAGATAATATATGATGTAAAGAAAATTCAGAAACAAAAAGATATATTTTGGAATTTTTGAGATTTTTAATGATTTTTATGCGTATTTTGGAGTTTTTAATTTTTAATGTTTCTTTTTCTATTTTTAGGAATTTTTTGGTCTGGAGTTGAATTATAGCATAATATACATGATATACTATTTTGGAATTTTCAATGTATTTTGCTATTTTTTGGTACTTTCTAAGTCAAACATGTGTAAAACGTGTTCTATTGGATTTTTAATAAATAGATAAATGCATAAAATGCAAAACTAATTATATAGCATAAAAGAGCATGCATTTAGGTACCTTATCCTATTTTTTTTGTAATTTTTGAAGCATGAACTGATATTTATAAAAATTATGATCACATCATCCTCAGGTATTCCTAATACATATACATCTTGCATATTGGAAGACCTATGATAAACTCGAAGTCATAGATCAATTTACACTGTCATCTTTAGGGTTTATCATTAAGATTCTCATTCAGTCATTGGGAGTTGGTATTGATCATATGCTTTCCAAAAGCATATATCATACCTATAAATTCTTGTCATGCTTCCAAAGCACGAAGACCATGCATGGAATTTGAACGGACCCTATACCTCATGAGTGAGCTCATTTCTTCCAGTTCACAAGTGAACCTGTATGATCCCTTTGAGATATTGTATCACTCATATGTACACCATCTCGTCGGTGTATAGGCCTTGATTAGGCCATCAACCTATTGGTCTGTCAAATGTACATACTTAGACATATAGCAACACATCTGTTTTCGGTCAGAGGATGTATCCTATATCATGACAGTATGCGATATAGGACTTGGCTATCTTGATCTTATTAAGTCAACTCTTTGAACTAACTAATCTGACACCTTCGAATCTCTAATACCATGTAGAGGACCTGCATCAAGAGGTTGATCAGATATCGACCAAAAGAGAAAGGATTGTCATCTCTTACTCAGGCTGGAGATCATTTCTTAATAATCATTTAATGGTGCTTGATGAGTCCTCAATCTAACTCTTTAGATATTCATCCAAGCACATGCCGCTATGTTTCAACCATTGAATAAACAACTGTATGATCATCAATATGGCCATGGTACATAATCCTAATTGTACAGAGGGACCCTGTGGGTCATTTGTTCATTTAATCTCATATAGAGAGTGAAATAACCAATACCTATAGATAAATCAAATTTTACAATAATGTTTATTGTAGGAATGGTGGTAAGGGGTTCAGCAACATTGTCAGCAGAGGCCACCTTGGTGATGATGATGTCACCGTGCCTTTGAATCTCCTGAATGATGCGGTATCTCCTTTCCACGTGCTCCCTCTTAATGTCGTATGGGTTCCTTCTCTTGGGCAATGGCTCCCATGTTATCGCAGAGTAGCTGGATGGGAGTATTAGGAGAAACTATGCCAAGTTCTAGGATGAACTTGCACAACTACACCACCTCTTTTGCAACAATCCGATGCGGTAATGTATTCGATTTCTGTTGTTGAATGGGTCGTAGTGTCCTGCTTCTTACTTCTCCAACTCACAATACCATCCGTTCAACAAGAACACAAATCCTGATGTCGACTTTCGATCATCAATATCTGACTGGAAGTTTGAATATGTATATCCCAAAACATGGAGATCACCATCTCCATAGACCAAGTCAAAATCATGCGTCTGTCTCAAATAATTGAAAATGTTTTTCATTGTATTCCAATGTTGTTCTCCATAGCATGATTGGTAACGACTTACCACTCCCACTACATGGCAAATATCTAGCCTTGTACAATAAGCTTCTTACAGCTGATGTGTAGGGGTATCCAGTCATGGCTTTCTTTTCCTCAACACTTTAAGGAGCCATCCCCTTAGATAGGTGGATACCATGTCTTAAGGGAAGGAATCCTTTCTAGGAATTCTCCATTCAGAAACATATCAAAATTTTCTTAATGTACCCATGTTGTGATAATCCTAATTTCCCCTTTTCTTAGTTTCTGACCAGCTTCAGACCGAAGATGTAAGAGGCTTCTCCAAGATCTTTCATTTCGAAGGTATGTGACAACCAAATCTTAACACAGGACATCTGATGAATCCATGACTCATCATCTCAATATATTAATCTTAGCAAAATCCCCGAGTAAATCTCGAATAATGTCCATGAAATCAATAAATTAATAAAATTACCTTTGTAAATAAAATATACTAATTATTATATATTATATTGTATAAAATAAATTAATAATAATAAGTCGTAAAATAAAAGAATTTTTTACATGTAAATTTTCCAAACTTCATGTATTTTTAATAAATTCATTTCAACTCCTTTTTAGCTAATTCTTTTTCTAACTTGTTTATAAAAAGAAATATAAAGATACAAAAATATAAAATAAATTTCACCTCAAATAAATACTCCTAAATCCCAAAGAGAAAAAGTTGCAAAGTCCAACTTCCCGACCAAATTTCCACTTCGTATGAACTCCACACTCACCAAACACACTTTTAAAGTTTAAGCTAGAAAATTATCTAGCACTAAAAATGCTTTCGTTAAAATCGAAGCTCATTTGTAATATATGAGTTTTTAGACTTCGGTGTACATTGCATATATTGTAAATATTCTTTCTTTCTTCATTTTTTATATACTTTTATTAATTATTAAAAATAAAAAATATTTTGTATTTTATTTTATTTCTAGTATTTTATTTTTATGTTAAAAATAACTTTATTAAAAATACAAAAAAAATTAAATTAGAAAATAAAAAAATTTATATATTGTTTGTTCTATTTGTGGACTTACTTTTGTAAATTCTCCACTCTCTTTTCTCTGTATTTTTTATTTTATTTTAGTAGCTTACTTTATTGTATTTTATTTTATTTATTATTATTTATTATCTACAATAACTTCCATTCAACTCCATATTTTTTTAACCTCAATTCAACTCCACTATTTTTCTAACCTTTCATTCAACTCCACTATTCCACCATTTTTCTAATGCTCGTTCTTCTTCTTTTTATTTATCTCCTCATCATCATTTTTCCCATATACTATTCTCAGAGAAAAAGGAGAGAGCTTGGTGTGTTTTTCTCGGTGACAACGACTGAGCATCCTCCTCAAGCAACGACCTCCTTCAGGCGAGATCCACGACGACCACCGTCCCCTCGTCATGAGTTTCCCATCAAGCTCGAATAGCTTCTCCGATTTTTTTCACCAATCGGATTCAGGCCACGATAAGAGCCAGCGTAGCTGCTCCGCAAATCTGACGAACCTCAGGTAAATATTCCTTCTCATTTCTCTTATAATTTTATTTTATCTAACATTTTGTTCTTTTTTTCCATCACCATTTCACCTCCACCAAGCCATATCATCCCCCACACCATCTTGTCATCTTTGTTTCATTCATTGTTTAAGAAAACTAAAAAAATAAAAAATTGAATTAAAAATTTACTCACCACAAAAAAATTTAAAAAATCAAAAAATATTGCAGACCATGCCTGTCGCCCTCATACGCAGATTCCTGGGCCGTAATCGCCCTAGCCACAATCCTCCCACTTCAGCCGCCACCTACCCGCTTGCACGCGATCGATGCCATATTCCCTCTGCCACTCCACCGCACGCCTCCGCACGGGCCGCTCCGCCACCATGCATAGCGTGCACCGCCAGCGATCTACCTCGCGCGCCATCTCTGCCCGTTGCAGTTGTGCCTCCATGCGGGTCGCACGACTGGCCCATGTTCATTGGCCCTCCATCCGTGGTGTACCGTGCACCTCCATCGTAGCTGCCTCCACCGTTCCGCGAAGCCGCGTAGGCCCTCCAGCCAACCATGCGCACCACCATCCTCTTGAGCCCACCACACGCCAACTGTCGTGCCCCAAATCATCGAGCCTAACAAAGAAGATAAGGTATCTTTTCATTTTTTATTGGAAAAATTGTATTTTATTTTCGTTAGGTTTTTGTAACTACAAATAAATCCATGTGCATGTTTTATGTTATTTAAGTTCATTTCTGTATTGCACGGATACCCTTGTGTTTGAACGTTAATTTGGATATCCATTTTGCATCGTTTTATTTAATGAAAAGTATCACTTGTTGAGCAATTAATTCTCTATCAGATGACTATTTATTTGGATTTTTGTGAGATTTGGGTAATTAATTAAAATTATTCAAGTGAAAATTTTTATATTTTACCCAATCTGAGCTCTTCAATTCATATTTAATTCACAGTTACTCCAAAAATTATTTAAAAATCACATATGATGCCTTGAAACATGGTTTAATTACCAACCAAATTTCATCTTAATTGAAATTGTCATGTGCCTTAAATAAATTATAGAGTGGTTTTCATAAATGATTTTTAATTAAATCCACACACATTATTTTCGTAAAATTCCATCTTAATTGAAATTGTCATGTGTTATGCACTCATCACTGGATTAAGTTTCTAGGAAAACTAATTTGACTATTTTGGATTAAGTTTATATTAAAATTAATTTGACTAAGTTGTGTGTTTTCTTATTAACTTAATTCAGCTACATTTTGCATTGGCATTATTTTTTGCATTAAAAAAGTATAAAAAATCTCATTTTAAATCTAGACCAAAATATTTTGAATTGACCCAAAGTTGTTCCTTTTCCTCCATGTGTTCTACCCCGGACTTGCTCGAGATATAAATTTAAGCCGAGACACTCTTCACGGAGATCTTTTCTCAGTTCTGATTAATTGGTTGAGTGTCGTTCTACAACGAGTATCTAATATACCCACTCAGGAGAATCCGTCATCATCATACCTATATTATTATCAATGATAAGGATGTCATCTACGTAAAGCACAACGAACACAATAGTGCTTCCACTATGCTTCTTGTACACACATGGTTCATCAGGATTCCACAAAATCATAAGTCTTTATGGTTTCATCAAATCTGATGTTCCAGCTACGAGAAGCTTGTTTGGGTCCATAGATGGATTTCTTTATCTTGCATACTTTACCTTCCTTGATTATGAATCCTTGGGGCTGCTCCATATGGATATCCTCCTTGAGGTATCCATTGAGGAAAGCCATCTTGGCGTACATCTGCCAGATGTCGTAGTCAAGAGATGCATGTATAGCTAGTAGTGCCCTGATGGACCTCAACATATCCACATGAGAGAATGTCTCATCATAGTCGATGCCTTCTCTCCGTGTGTCGCCCTTGTCTACGAGTCGTTCCCTTAGAGTCTACTTTTCCATCAGGTTCCCTTTTTCTCTTGATGATCCATTTACACCTAATGGATTTTACCGCTTTAGGTAGATCCTCTAGGGTCCATAAACCATTCTTATGCATGGAGTCAATTTGTGACTTAATTTCTAGCATCCATCTATCCATATCATGATCCTTGAGTGTCTCATCAAATGAAGCTGGATCATTATCAGTTTCACCTAATACATGGAATCCACACCTTTCAAGTGGTACAACCACCCCCGAACTCATTCTAAGAGGTATAGGTGTTATATCTTCATTTACTTCCTCAATTTCAGATTCAGGAAGTTCAGAAATCTCAGGGGACTCAATGAGTTCCTATACTTCATTTTTTCTTGATTCTCAAGGAAATCATCTTCTAGAAGTTTTACATCTTTAGAGACGAAAACATTCTAGGTCTCAAGGACATAAAACTAGTATCCAATATCGTCCTTAACATACCCAATGAAGTAACACTGACGAGTGAAGACGCTGAATTTCACCCTCTTAATTTAACCATTTTAAGTGATTAAACAGAATGTTTTCGTTATAGTCAGGTGAAATAGGACTCGTAAAAAACGCTTAAGTAAATTATAAATCAATCAAAAGCGGTCAATTTTTTAATTTTACTTGGGCAAGCCCAAAGTTAAACTCTGGGACACGAGCCTCTTAAGCTATTATCTAGACTCTTATTACCTAGATTAAGCATTAAGCTAAAAATCCATATGTCAACATGTACATGAAGACACAATGAATATAATGCTAACATATTTTTTTATTTGAATTTTTAATAAGAAATAAGATGTAAGGTTACAAGTACGAATATGCCCTACCTAGGTACAATCATTGAGCAATTAATATGTAAGCAATTTCAGAATATATGTACAAAGCAATCTGCATTGATGAGTTACATAATATCATAAAGATCATTGAATAAGTGACACTAAGTAATTAAAATTAATCAACATAATTCAAAGTATCCAAAACAGAAAATAGCTATGCCATTAGAAAGATGGTTAAATTAGCTTCAAAACGACACTGAAATCAACTCAAATGGTGCTCGATGCTCACGATATCAACGAAGCAGTCCTGGGGCATAAATGCAATAAAAATATGAAAATAACTAGAGCAAATATTATAAACAAGTCCCTAGAAGGACCTAAATGCAAAGAAAACAAGGTGGGAGGACTTCCCTATAAATTACCCACACAAAAAGGGGTATAATTGCAATTATAAAAACCTAGAGGGGTTCGAGTGTAATTTACCCAATTGCGCGTGCATACCACGTGATGGCAGGATCTAATTACAGTTTGATGAAGGGTGAGGGGCCTCCCTGCAAATATCCCCGATTGCACGTGACTAGGCACATGCTGCGAGGCTCGGTAGTCAATAGAGGCTCGGTTGCCGTGGCTTGGGCCACGCGTCATCAAATGTGATCCCGACAGGCTCGAGGGCTGGATCAGCCTCAAAGTGAGGCTCAGAAGTTGCTCAATGGCTCCGAATCCGGAAGCTCGGGCAGGCGGTTCGGTTACAACATGATGCTGACATGTGGCCATATGTTAACCGTCCGATCTCAAAGATCAGATGGTAGCTGTTGCTTGCGGTGGCTGTGATGTGGCTAGTTGTGGGTCGTCCGATCTCGCCACTCGGACGATAGCTGTACTCTCTCGCAATCTTCCTCCTCTATGATGCTGGCGACGGGACTGGGACTCTAGTGAGATGCTTGGAGCTCCTCCTCTCTTCTTCGGGGCCGTGATGATCCCTGAAGCATTCTGGAAGCTGGTCTAGGTAGCTGGAAGCCCGGTCGAGGCATCGGTCGGCCTGGAAGGAACCAACGACATCTGGACGCCGGAGGTGGAGATCATGAGTTCTGCTCTGACGAGGCTCCGACCAATTAGCATTTAGGTACCTACAATGTTAGGGAAATAGCCGAAGCTTCGTGCACAGATGAACCTGAGTGGAATGGGGGCCATATGGGGTAGAGAACGTGGTGGCCCATTCATCTTCTCCGGTGAGCTTGGAGAAGAGTGAGGGGCAGAGAGATCTGGGGTTGCGGGGGAACTAGAAGGTGGTTGGGGTTATGCACGAAGACGATGGAGGTGTGGTGAATCTTGGTTGATGGTCAATGGAGGGTAAATGAGGGTGTACGACCTAATTAGATCTGAGAATTTGGAAGAAAATACAACAGAAGATCAAAGGAAACTACCTTGAATTTTGGCGGAGTGAGGGCCTTTGCTTGGACTTCATAGCAAAGCTCGGGTCTTCGTTGGACTCCCCTAGCTACGAGGAGCAACTCGTTGGCAGTGGAGCATTGAGGCTAAGCCTACCATGGCTTAGGGACGTCACCAGAGGCGTAGGTCGTCATGGCTTCTTAGATCTAACCTCCCCCTATCACGGGGAGGCGGAGAAGAGCTGAGCCTAGCCCCACGTAAAGGTAGTCAGTGGTTAAGATGGCTGGAAATAGGTTATTTGAAGGTGGAAGGTGGAGGCCCCGATGATGGGTGTCATTGTTTGAGAGGGTGTCGTCGTGCGAAGGCTAGGGAGTCATGGGGAGAATGGTTGCCCGTAAGGAAGAGGGAAGAAAGGGCTTCGTTATGGTGGGTTAGGCGTGGAGAGAGTGGCTGAGAAGATGGGGGAAATGGGAAGGGGGCGACGGGTTGGCAAGGTGGACGAACGTGGGAGAGAGAGAGGCTGGAGGAAGAAGAAGGAGTCGTGACCGTTGGATCTTGCGATCCTACGATCAAGAGAGGGCGCACGGAAGAAAGATCCAGATTAGAGTGATAGAGGGATGATCAGAGGTCTAGGATAGCACCACGTGACATTAAGAGATGCGGGTGGAGGTGAACATGCGAGATTCGATCTAGGTTTTGATCAGATGGTGGGACTCGATGCAGGCACCAACGGTGGAGATGGAATTGATCATGCGGTGATGGATGTAGCCACGTGACGAGAGGAGATGAAGGTGAAAGCGGATGACGGTGATGTCATCTAGAGAAGCATCGGAGGGTTGTGGTTGGGGCACCTACTTGCGGTGGAAATCAAAACTCCAGAAGAAAATCGGATGGCGGCTGACACAGGCACGTGGCAAGAGGAGAAGCGGCCACGTGGCACAACCAGAAGTAGCCATGTGGCCAAATCAGGTTATTCAGACGAAGATACAAGAAAAAGGAGGAGAAGAAGATAAATTTGGAAAATTTCAAAACATGAAAGTTGTGTATCTCGATGAGATCTACAAGTTTCATGTTGACCAAAATTAGAAACGTGGTAAAATGAATAGAGAAATATTTTTTGTGAGTGTTCTTAAGGGTATAAAAACACTCCAATTTTTAGCTTTGTTAGTTTTTGTATTTTTAATTTATTCTAAGACTCATACATGTACATCATTTTATCTGGTTTTTATTGACACTAGTCTAAGCTAGGGGGTTAATATCTGTGAATTAATACCATGAAACTAAGTTTCATCAATGAGTGTGAGATTCTAGCTTACTTGCATCTACGTTCTTCACATGGACCAAGCAACCCCAAATTCTCAAGTGTTTAACACTGTGTTTGATTTCATAGGAGTTTTAGGTATGGACTTGATAGGAATCTTGTTCATGATATATATTGTAGACTCTACTACATTACCCAGAAACTTAGAGGTAAATGTGCTTTACTCATCATTGAACAGACCATATCCATGATAGTCCTGTTGCATCTTTCAGCACCAACGTTAAGTTGGAGGGTTCCAGGAGGAGTGAGATTGGAGACAATTCCATTCTCTTTAGATACCCTTAAATTCATCTAAGAGGTACTCACCACCTCGGTTAGATCGAATCCGTTTAATCTTCCTATCAGTTTGGATCTCAACCAAAGCCTTGAACTCTTTGAACTTTTCAAAGGTTTTAGATTTATGACGTAGTAGGAAGATAAACTCGTGTCGCGAATGGTCATCAGTAAATGTCAAATAATACCCTCGCATCTTGTATCTTTGTTACGGAAAGGCATCCTAGTCATTTTACCACAAATGTAATGTTCACAGGTAGGTAAATAATGAACATGTATAAAATATAAGGATCCATCCTTTATCAATCTATTTATCTATAAACATATAAATGGCCAAACCCTTGATGCCAAATCATATTCGAATGATTTCGATCCTCCCTGTATCTTTTAGGGTTTTTATCAGTGGTAGTAACATTCATGACATTTTATCAATGCATAATTCATAGAGTCTACTATAAGTCAGAACACCATTCCTAATATATTTATCATAACAACTTATTACAAGTTTATTAAACAATAGAAACGAATATCCGTTTCTAACAAGCTTAGATACATATATAAGGTTCGTCGTGATTCTAATACATAAAGACACTCTTTAAGTACTAGAACTCTTCCACAAGCTAATGATTATCTGCAGGTCCTGACGGCAACTACTGTAAAACTTGCATTACTCATCTGGATGACTATCTCCCCTTCATCAAGACTCTTAGTTTATTGAAATAGATGCAAAAATTGCATACATAAATAAAAGAACCAGAATCAATGATCCAACTACCTTCTCGTCCAACGAGAAAATTGGTTTCAATAATGAAAGTAGATTTCATACTTGTTGAGGCTTTACCTTTGTCAGTAGATTTCATGTAATCTGGATAGTTATGCTTCCAGTGCCCTGCCTTTTTGCAGGGATGCCAGACATCAGTTTTCGATGCTATCATAGTAGAAGAATTTGAAAACGAACCAACACCTTGACTCTTCTTATTTCTCTTCTGAACCGGACCCTTATGAGAACCACGCATCCGACCGTACTTTCCTTTATGCAATCATTACACTGCTAAAGGAGCTATCCTTCTTTATTACATCTTCAGAAGACTTTAATGTAGCCAATAGCCCAGCATTGTATAGTAAACTTTGTTCAGGTGGTATGTGACCACGAAGCTATTGACAAACTTAAGGAGTGACAATAGAATGAAGACAGCCTGCATATATGCATCCATGTCAGCCCCTAGTGTTTCCAGCTCAAAAAGGTACCCAAACATTTTGAGTGCATGTTCTCTGATGCATCTTGCAGCGAATAAGCTCTTTCATGATATTATAATGCTGCGTGTGGTTTACATCACCGAACATTTCTCTCTGATTGAGCATAATGTCTTGGCAAGTGTTGATGTCCATATGTCGCTTCTGAAGCACATTGGACAATGAACCCAGAATATAACATCTTGACAAAATATGATCTTCATCACATTTTTCATTGAATTTAATCTCTTTCGGTGTTAGAGGATTTGTGTACTTGTCCTTGGAAAGCATATAAGATATGTGTTTCACAGATAGTATAAGATCGAAATTTCGGATCCAATCCTAGTAATTTGGTCCGGTCAACTGATTAGCCTCGAGGAGCCTATTAAGTGGGTTTGCGGATTTCATTTTAAGAATGCAATATATTAGAACATATAATAATTATATATTCAATTGAAATTATTTATTAAGGGATTTTTAGTCAAATTAGTCTTCCTTTTCAACTTTGAAAGTTCATTTCCTTAATCACTTTCAAAGCAAGAGATATACTTATCGCTATATCTCTAAGCAAGAACTAGGATCTCCTCTTTACCATTGTTACATCCCAATAATATGAGAACTTGCAACTCGAATAAAATGAAGCGTGAGCAAATTCTACCTTGCAAGTCCAACTTGCATTCTTAATTCGGTCTTTAATATCTAGGCCCACCACCCCTAAGGTGATGTTGACCTGTCATTAATTGAACCAACTGTCAACATGATTAGAACTCGTTATACACAATCCAACATCGCTCCAATAATATGAGGACTCGATATTGGGGTCACTACATATGCGGACTTAGTCTTTCGAGAAGCAAAGAGTCTGATCCAGATGCGCTTGTATGCAGGAGCGGTCACTTCAGACAGGCGTCTCATACATACAATCCCCGACGACAGAACACTTCACCTTGATGGGAGACCATAGATGTCACTTATGTGATCCTTCACATCATATTCAAATTCTAATTAGTTATCATGAATCATATTCACATAATTAATTCTTCCAAGAAATATACAAATTTATTCATAATAGATTATTTTAAAGGGATATAATTAATTTAATCATATTAAATCAGTTATCAATCTAATTCAATCTACCAACAAACTTGATTGTTACTTGAAGGATGGTATTATCTCAATAATACATATTATTCAAATTTTAATAATTAAAAAACCATCATGATCACTTCAAGCATTATATTTTCCTTACACGTTGCCATGGTCAGTTCTGACGGGAGGGGGACAGACCGCTAACGGAGCAACCTGCTACCCGAACGTTCCCCGACGAGACATCGTATCCGCCTCAGCTCAGGATAATATGAATTGATCATTTTGTATTTGAGATGATAATTGGTCTTCCAACTGATGTTATATATATAATAATAACAAAAACTATTTTGATCAATATTATAAGGAGTTTTTCTAAACAAATCCCCTATCCTATTCAAGTAACAAAGTTTTTCATGTAGAGATTGTCCTACAACCATTGTAGGAAGAACTAGGCTTTTCATGAAACACTCATTCAATGATGATAGATGTTTAATAAATTATTTATATAAATAAGTATTAATCACCAATTATCATGGCAAATTCTCAATTTCCTTGATTGACATTGAATGATAGACAAATTAAGAAAGAGATCCTAATGACCCAATCATCATCCGATCCATCTCCACTAAATAGGGAATATCTAGGGCAAACAGAGTCGGAATCACACAAAATAAAATCGTATGCTTTGCTGGTTTGTTCCACTAGTTAATTCATGTGTTTATTTATTTTTTAATTATAGTAAAATGGTAAGTAAAAAATACTTTTGTTACAGATTTGTGAATACATGCAAAATAATTTTCATAGTGGGAACTATTCGAATCAATTTCGTGCACTTTTAAAACCAATTAGGTTATTATTTTTGAGAAATATTTAGACATTATAAATATATTTTATCAAAGAAAAAATATATCCAAACAGTGAACAAATAATAGATTTTTATTTTTTATCAAAAAAATGATTTGAATCTTGCATCAAATGCAAAAACAATGATTCATGCACATCCAAAACATGATCCATGACTACCTAGGATTTTGGATCACATCAAAAACATGACCAAGGCTCTAATACCACTTGAAGGATATGGAAGAATCCTAAAGCACATCATGGAAGCATGAGGATCACATCATATATGATCGAGAGCTACTATTCGCACTAGTTGCTCGATGCAATAGAATTTAAAAAATTGATGAAACCACATGATCCAAGAACACTTCCTGGATCATTTCATATAAATCACATACTAGATAAATGAATAACTATTTAAGTGTGGTTGTGATCGAATCTCTAAATAAAGAGACTTCTTATCTCAAGTCCGATCTGTTAGAGGAGATGCTTGAGAGTGCGGAGATAAATCACGTGCTCCTTGCAATCCAAGTTGTTGATCCAAACGATGGATATCTTGATCTCGTCTTACGAGATCAAGCATCTTCTTCATGAGGGAAACACACCGAAGGTGACGAAGATCCATGAATAGTTGAGTCAACAACACAACAACGATGCGACGACGGCGAGGACCTTCTCTCCAGAGTTAGAGTAGACAACCACCCAAGATAGAGAGAGAGAGAGAGAGAGAGAGAGAGGTGGTGTAAGGATTGAGAATGAGAGTGAAAGAGAACAATTGTTGTTGTTTTTGTTGTGAATTGAAAAGAAAGGGTTGCCTCTTCTTATATAGTATTTTGGGAGTCCTAGGATAACACAAAATCAATGGATGAGATTGATTTGTGTTCATTTCAATGACCATGATTTTGTTGTAAAAACAACAATAACTAATATAATAAAATTAAATCCATTATCCTTGGAGATAATTGGAAGGTGATAATCATCCTACCATAAGGGGGAGACGACCATCCAATCCTATTGGGACTTGGTGGTCGTCCATCACCTTTGTTGGTGGATGGAAATCTTCTTCCGATGAGATTACATTATCTAATTCCAACATTATCTCACAATGATAATTCACAATTATCTTGTGAACATTGCAATCACGCCATTGAAAATTTGTGAATCACATTCACAATCCAAAATAAAATGTAAATTATATTTTGAATTAATTTTTCAATGTAGATCCGATTCACATCAATAATTAATCAACAAATATAAATCACAATAGGCTCTCTCTAATATATTATAATCATATTTAATATTTATGAATAATTTGGATAGTGCTATCATTATTATTCTTATCTATAATAATTAAATCATATTTAATTATATTGGACCATCATTCTCATGCATCTTGACATCCTTCAAGAGTAATGCGCTTTCTCCGCAAATACTTGGAGATAAGGACATGGCGATTGTACGTTCCACATATAGTGACTTGGATATTGAGATCACATCTCAAATCCATATCTCATGGACCTTTCACAGATGCTTGATTAAATCAAGACCGTAAATATAATCTTCCCATGCATCTAAATTACATTCAGATCAATGTCCAACATTTAGACCAAGATCAGATCACTTCTCTACCGAGAGGAGTCACTAAAAATCCAGACCTGTTTCATCATTCCCTTGGAATAGAAGCATCATGGTTACACAACCTTTTATAATCACATCACCCTCATGTATTCCTAATACATGTACATCCTGCAGACTAGAAGACCTATGATAAATCCGAAGACATAGATCAATTTACACTATCATCTTCAGGATTTTATCATTAAGAATCTCATTCGGTGTCCAATCAGAGGATGTGTGCATATATCATGATATTATACGACATAGGACTTGGTTATCTCAATCTCGTTAAGTCAACTCTTTGATCTATCTAATCCGACACCTTCGAACCTCTATTGCCATGCAGATGACCTGCGTCAAGAGGTCGGTCAGATATCAACCAAAAGAGACATGATTGACATCTCCTACTCATGTTCGAGACCATCTTTTAACAATAATTTGACGGTGCTTGATGAGTCATCAATCTAACTCTTTAGATATTCATCCAAGCACCTGCCTCTATGATTCAACCATTGAATCAACAACTGTATGATCATCAAGATGGCCATGGTACATAACCCTAATTATACAGAGGGGCCTTATAATGCATTCATTCATTTAATCTCAAATATGGAGGGAAAATAGCCAATAACATTTATTGATAAATCGAATATTACAATAACATTTATTGTAGGAATGGTTCGTCTCGGGATTACATGGCTAACAAAGAACAACTCAAGGTTTTCACCTCCCCTATACTTAGGATATAGTACATCCTAAGTATAGCACGCACGCACACGAGAAAGAGGTGAATGATAAAAATGAAAGAAGAAAGAATAAAAAGAATGGATATATATAAAAGAATATTGGCACATGTATCAGACATAGAAGATGTCAAAGAATCATCGTCTGATAGCAAATGGATGGAATCGACCACGAACAGGAATGTATCATGATCTAGATATGGCTTCAATAACTATCCGTTCATAACAAATGGATATGCATCAGATGACAACCCGGGTATTACAATACTACTATTGTCAAGCACATCTCGCACAATGAACGGTCCTGACCATTTGCTTTTGAGTTTGTTGGGAAACACCAATAATTTTGCATTAAACAACTGTACTTTTCTGATCATGGATGAAAGTCTTCATCCTATTATGTGGATCATGACAACACTTGACTTTCTCCTTATACATGAGCGAGCTATCGTAGGCGAAATCTTGGAATTACAACAATCTGTTCATATCCAATTTTCTACTCTAGCATGCTTTCTCATACATGGAGTGGCCATAAAGATTTATGAATCTGCTCAACTGGCAAGTGACAAGGCATTCCCTAAACAAATATATAGGGAGACATACCCAATGGAGACTTGTATACCGTCCGATAAGCCATAGAATTGAGTCAAGCATTTGGGACCAGTTCTTCCTACTTGTACGTACAAGTTTTTGAAGTATGTATCATCTTGATCTCCCTATTTGAAATCCCAATCAAGCCTTTATTCTATGGGTGGTAAGGAGATGCAACTCTATGCTCAATGATGTACTCCTTCACAAGCTTTCTGACCTCTCGATTAATAAAGTAACTTCCTCCATCTAAAATGAGTATCTTGGGTTTCCCAAATCACACAATAATGTTGTCCTTGAGGAAGGAAAAAACCACACGACTATCATCAAATAGGGTGGGGATCGACTCCAGCTAACTACTAACATAATCCACATCACATGGAATGTGTTGAAATCCCTGACTGATAGGGAATGTGCCATGGGCATCAAAGTTATATGAAATCTAGATATATCTCAGGGACATGGTATCTTTGGAACCAACGGTTCCTCCCATTCTCTGAAAATTAGTACAACCGTGAACATAATTTGTAGCATCCTTAAGCAAAGTTGAACACCATAGGCCGCGTTGAAGTAACTTCACTATCGTGTGTTGTCCCGAATGATGCCCACCGGCCTCTAATTTGTGACAATTCTCTAATACACGGGTGTATTCCTCCTAATGAATGCACCTCCTCCAGATACAATCCGCACCCTCACGAAATAGGTATGGATCCTCCCACTGGTAAAACTGAATCTCTAACAGAAATCTTTCTACCTTAAGCTTGGGCCAATCTTCTAGAACTTTCTTAGAGACAAGATAGTTCGCAATATCAGAGTACCATGGGAGTGAGACAACATACAAAATAATCTCATTTGGAAAGGTCTCTGATGAATCTACGATTCTCATTCTTTATTCTCTTTCTACTCTTCTTTTTAGCAAAACCACCTGTAAATACCTGTAAATAAAATAACTTAGTATTTTGCATGTCATTGTTAATATCTCTTATTAAGCATATATTTTGATAAAAATAAAAGAATAAAGTGAAAAGGAAAAGAATGATGTATTTAGAATAAATACAGAGTGACCCAAATCCCAAGAGAAGCCAAATCCTTGTCCAGATCACAAAAAGAATAAGTAGAGAGATAAGGATACACTATGTATTGTACATATCACCTATACTTGTACATAACAGTTATTTATTTATTTCTGACAAAACAAAAATATTTTATTCTTTTTAAACCGTTGTAAATAGCCCTATAAATAATATAAAAATCAAATAAAAAATCAAATGAATAAAAAATAGAAATAAAATCATCAATTCCTTATACAAAATACACATGTATATACTACATTAACTAATTATTTTATACCTTTTATTAATTCATAAAATAAAATAAAATCATTTTATATCCCTTAATCTATTTTGTAGATAAATTAAATATAAAATAAAATTATTTTCCTAAAAATAAGAAAATAAAAATACTTGTACAAAATACATAAGTATGCTGTACTTGTATAAAATACATTATATTGTATATACCTTATTTTATTTTTCATAAAAATAATTAAAATCACAAAAAAGATCTTAAAATAATAAACATTTTTTATTTATATAATTTTTAATTTAAAATCATTTAGTATTTTTATTGAATTTCTTTTTATTTTTGTAAATCCTGGTCTTATTGGCCCACATCGGAACGTTGACCTCGGTCAATGTCCCCTTTCAACCGGGTCGGGTCACCATCCTCCTCGCCGGAATTCCTTCTCCATTTTCTAGCGCCTGGACCCGACCACCTTTAGCTTCGATTCCTGCACCCGATTACAACCCTCATATCCGTGATCCTCGAAGATCCCTAGGCACAGCCGGATCTGCCTAGGGTTCGACATTATGCTATGATCTTTCTGCCATTCAGCTATGTAGGCGAACTTTCTACCCCTCACCTCTGAGACTGCCTACAAATCTTGATCTCTTACATCGGATTTACAGAGGTCAACGCAGGATCCCCCTGCTTCTCTCTATCTTTTTCTTCATTCTACTATATTAATAGTCCCTCGTCATAGCACGGGACAATAGGTAGTCTCCGAAGGTTATGCCTTTTTTTCATGGACCTCATCATCACGGACGAATTTCTGATTATGGCAAGTCTGCGGGAGGTCTTGTGCCCTGGAGCATCCTATAAAGCCTCTTCTCTACCTCCCGTTCTTTGTAGCTCGTCTCTTGTGCCACCACAGACCCCTAGTTTCCTTCCTTAGAGTGATAGCAATTGGAGGAGTAAATTAGGATCTGTTGGAGATGACTGGAGGCTCGTAGCTCGTTTGTAGCCGGATATTCGCCATGAGTAGCCTCCCAACTAGCCACAGCTCGGTTGAGGCCAAGACCCATCTGTTCACCTTTGCTTGGAGCCCTTGAGTTAGTTAGTGCCTTCAGGTATCGACTATCTATTCCTTATTCCCCTATCCAGTTAGATCTTTTAATCTTGCTCCGCCTTATGCTTTCCTGCTCCGACTAGCTGGTCGGAACCCCGCTACATCGACTCCCTAGACCATCGCCCACCTTCTTACATGACCTGATCACCCTTAGGCTCACTTATAATAGTGAGATTAAGGTTGGGACTCCTCCCCCGCCTTCGTCGGAGACGCAAAAACCCACTCCTCGTCGCTTCTCCCTATTTCACCAAGCAATAACTCGACCGAAGCCACACCCCCGAGTTGTCCTATCTCTTACAGGTCTTTGCTCATGCGAGGAGGCCTAACTGATTCCCTTACTGCTCCGTCAGAGCAGCTCTAGGAGGACCAGCTTGGTCCCGTCCATCCGACCATCCTCTAGTTCATCGGAGTAACCCACTTGATGCGGCCCATCCTCACGACATTGCCGGACCACTCATGGCCTTCATAGGAGCGACAAATTTCCTCCCTCGCTAAGTTGAAGTTTGCCCTGGGTGTGTTCTTACGGATCATCTTTCCACCATCAAATGAGCCCACCTCTGCTAGATTGTATCAGAGCCGCCCGACCGTTGGAGCCTTCCAACCGTTAGATTAGAACCCTGACGCATCTGACACGCCCACCCGCGACATTCTTCTCAGACCATCAGATCCTTTTCAGGGATTTATCAGAGCCGCCAACTTCTGCTTCCTTGTGTGTGCGCCATGTGGCCTTGCTAAGGGTATATTCCTCTTTTGTCCTAGCATGTTTCTTTATTTCATTTCACTTAAATAAATAATTTTTTTAGTTAGAAACATTTACAGTTTGGATCCTATATTTTTGTCTATTTGCATTTTAGTCCTTCCTGGTATTACGCATATGTGATTTACTAGGTTATTTGCAGAATATTTCTTAAACTCTTTTTGTGTTATGAATTGCATGTTTAGTTTTTATAATTGCTTTTATACCTTTGTGCATTGAATATTGAGCATGTACGCAAATTAGCTGGGCTTTTTGCATGATTGACCCTATACATTATTAGTTTGTTATCTATTTGGTCCACATAGTTAAAATAATTACGTTTGGGTCCTTGTGAGCTGTGTTTAATTTTATGTCTTTTATTGAACTTAATAAATATTAAATTATTCCTAAAATTGCCTAAAAACTAGTGATAGTTCTAGCTAAGGTGTAGTTTTTGTGGTGATTTTTGTGTGTTAATTTGTTGTATTTTCTATTTTAAAAATGAAAAATCCCTAAAAGTATACTGTCTAAGTTTCAAAAATTATAAAACCAAAAATGTCTTAAAAATTCCACAAAAAATTCCCGGAGTTGTCTTTTGTTGTGTTTTACCTTTGTTGAAAATTTTGTTTGAAAATTCTTTGTAAAAACCCTAAAAATCTCAAAAAAAACACAACCTTAAAAATCATATAAAATAAAAATCTAAAAATTGTGTTTACATTTCTTGTTTGTACCTTTTTTTATTATATTTTATCATAAAACTGTCAACCAGGATCTTTGGGCATTTTAAGTATTTTTAATTTGTAATTTGGTCCTAGCAAAGCACTATTTGGTATTTCAATATCGTTTGATTTTTATAAAATCACAAAAACATCAGCAAATTCTATAAAAATTACTAAAAATATCATAAAACTCATAAAACACACAATTGTAATTTTCTGAGCATTTTTAGCTACTTTGAAAAATCCAAAAATAGTGTTGTGTGCCTTGAGTGTTTTGTGTTTGTTTACCTCTATTTAAAAATTAAAATTTTGAAAAATTAAAAATCATTAAAAAAATATTTATTTGCAAAATTTAACTACTTGATTTTTAAATCGTGCTCCTTGTGTTCGACCCTGATTGTTATACAAAGTAAATAAAATAGCGAGACTGCTTACATTACTTGCTTGATTTCTTGAGTGGTTTATTTTTCTCGTTGAGTTAGTGATTGGTTAGGGACACAACGACCTTTATTTATCTTGATACTTAACCCTAGTTAGTCAGCAGCTCATCAATCTTTGATATGGGAAGTAGTAAATACTCACTGGACTCCTCATCTGGTATCCGAGAAAGGTGATCTGCCACGACATTTTTAACTCCAAGCTTGACTCTAATATCTAAATCAAACTCATAGATTAGAAGGATCCATCTGATAAGATGTCGTTTGACATCATTCTTAGTATGTAAATACCATATGGCAGTATGATACGAGCAGACAATCACTCTGCAACCAAGCAAGTAGGAATGTCAATATACATTTCTTTTCTTGACTGCAAAGAGATCCTTCTAGTATGAATACATCAGTAGACTTTTGTATCCTTTTGGTCAATATAGTGATAACATATCTTCTCTTCTTTCTCTGGTAACTAGTTATATTTGACCCTCCATGACACAAAAATGCGTGGCAGTTGCAACTTGGATCATGCACTTTTAAGGGATATTTACACCTATAACCTTGAGTAATTTCATAATTACTCCAGAAACCCTCTATAAATCACGAATTACATCCAAGACCCTGAATAGTGCTTAATTCTTACACTCATAACCTCGTGTTAACTTCCATCTAATTTTCTGTTAACTATAACCCTGTGTAAACTTCCATCTAATTTTCTGTTAACTATAACGATATCCATTAGATATTTTACATTTTAACCCTTTAAGTTCCCATTATTTATGAAAAACCACTCCTCGTCCTCCTCCTCCAAGCAATCAACCGCCTCCTGACCTCCTCCAGCCATGCACCCCTCCCACTGTCGATCTACCCTTCCTCCCTCCGTCGACGATCTGCCACCAGCAAGCCTGTAAGCCCCCCTCAGTCCCCCCACCCCCACCCCTCTGATCCCTGTCGCCCTCACCGCCGCCTACTCAATCTTCACCGTCAAATTCACCCTCCATTCGATCCCCGTCTCCCTCATCGCCCCCCGATCCCCATCACCATCAAAAATCCCTCTCATCGAAGACCCACGGTAACGACCACCATGGAAGCAACCCCCACCTCCCAAATCCCCCAATCCCCACCGCCAGGAAAAACTCCTCCCGTCTAAGACACCCCCACGCCAGCTCCCACCAAGGAAGTCCCTGCCATCGCCACCACAGAACACCCCCCCCCCCCAAACCTCATGGCCCGTCCAATCCTCACTGCCTCTGCAAGTCCCGTCTTCCCCGCCTCCATGCAACACGAACCCATCCCCTCCCCCCGTTGCTTCTGCAAGCAGCACCCCTTCCCCACACCATCAAGAACCCTCCCCTCCCCCACCGCCTTCGCCAGCAAGAACCCCTCTCGTGCCTCCCTCGCTTGCAAGCCCGATGGAAAGCCGGACCCCTTCCAGCCTAGAAATCCCCCTCCCGACCTCTTGAAAATTCTTTTCTTTTCTTAATTTTGATTAATCTTAGCCGCTAGATCATGAGTTCATTATATTACTCACTCATATGGTTGAATTAATGACTAAACTAATAGAAGGTAATAGGTTTAAAACGAAGCTTTTATTTAGGGTATTGGGTAATTCGTGATTATAAAAGGTTTTTGGGGTAATTACAAAATTACTCAGGTTTATGGATGTAAATATCTCTATCATGATATATAACATTCACCCTATATATTTATCACCTAATTATCGCGATCTCTAATGTAACTCTTGTCAATATATGTCACAACTTATTCAAACAGTTCCCTTAGAATGAGATTATCTTTACTTTCAACAACTCTTTTCATGATATGATTGTCTGATGCTACGATTGAAGTTAAGATCACTCTTGTGCCTTTCTCGAAGTGTAACTCCTTCTTTTGGTCTTTCCCCCGAGTACAAGTATACACCAATCAAGATCTGCACATTTCATCCTCAGATCATGCTACTTCTTTTTCATTAATGTAATGTTCATGAAAAATTGGACTTACACCGTCTCTCGAGCTTCACATAGACATGAACTAGATTGTTCATGCTAATTGTTTTGTGAAGAGTGTTGTTTGTAAAGAAAAAATGTATCACACTATTCTTAAAATCAAGCATTTCTTGTTAATATTTGTGTTTTCACCACCTTTGGCTTCTTCTTTTTTCTTTGAGAACCTTCACTTGCCCCTCTCATGTGAGTGTTCTTCACATGTTAGTGATGTCACTAGGTGAATTAGTTCCTCTTATTTAAGAATTTCACGAAGAATGATGTGCCTTTTAATACGAACTTTACGATATACTTCTTGTTCCTTGTTGTTTTTCTCCACTGCAAATCAATACAACTATCTCCATTAGATTGTGTCTCCACCCATCATTGACTTGAAGGTGAAAATTTTGAATTGATTTGCATGATTTACAAACTATGAGCTAAATCCTCTTGGACATAATTGTACAACTCATCTGAAGCTGACCTAACTCCATACGTGAACCCCTTGAATATCTTGATTAGACTTTGCATGCTCTCAATCTTCACGATTCACTGTAATTGTAAATTTGACACCATAACTCCGATCACTCAGTTGACCATATCACTGTTCATAAAAAAGTGTTGACATACTGCCACAATGCTCTCGTGTTAATGCATTGGTTTGCAGCTTACTATTGTAGCATGATCCTCCAAATTCTAATCAGTTTACCTCTAAATGGCTACCATTCCTAGATTTTTTATCGCTTCTAAAGAAATACACAACCTACATGTCATGATTCCTGAGACATTGCAAATGGTGTCAGAATAGATTTCATTTACTAGTAGAAATGATTACCCGAGAAGCAGAACCCTCTTATTTAGAATTAGTAGAATATGATTATTTAACTACATCAATGAATAATTTTTGAAGAAGCCGATGAACAACTACAACAAAAAGTAATCACAACAACAAATACAAATCACTATAAATGTCTTTGAATGAGTTTCTAGGACATCTTTTGAGGTCAATCCTAAAGGTATTGAGATATGGGATACAGGAAACCGATACGTAGCAGCATAAAAGATAATGGATAAGGAGGTTTTAAGTTACTATATCCCTCATTTATGTTCGTTTGCAGGGATAAGATTGTGCAGGGATAAGTGACTGTTTGCTATTCTTTATAAAAGTTAGTTATGTTAGATAAACTTGTTAAATGAGTAGCGGTTATTTGTATTTTTACGATGGAAAATATTGATGATGAATGGAGAGGGGACAAAATCATATCTCTCATTTTGACTCTGAGATCAAACATTAGTCATCTTTAGATGGATAGAAAATCTAAGGGATAAAAAAGTATATCCCTCCAACGAACAGCCCTTAATTAGTGAACAACGAAGAAATACAAATGTAACATTATTCACAAGACCCATCTTTTGGAGATCTGGTCAAGCTCACAAGCTACTTTAGTGGTTGCACAAAAAACGTATCAGATGTCGACACCGTCGCGCCACAGACGCAGTCCAAAGGAGTCCACACCATATCAACTCCTGGACACCAAATCATCGGAACCGACGGACCATGCAACGGCTGCAGCAGAAGGCGTCGGAATGGAGCGGAGTGGCCGAGAGCGACGCCTTCGCCATCGACCAAACCAATCTCTTCGACGCCCTCGGCGGCACCATCGACCCATTCGTCGCCCTCTCCACCAATTTCTACGACAGGTCCTCAGGCTATGCCTTTGTTTTGTAAAGATTGAGATGGCGATCTTGAGCTTCATCGTCATAATCTTCTTCTATTGGTTTTGTTGTATTTTCGTTTTTTTAGGGTTTTCAATGACGAGGAAGAGTGGTTCCGATCGATATTCGCGGGGTCGAGGAAGGAGGACGCCATCCGGAATCAGTACGAGTTCTTCGTCCAGAGGATGGGGGGTCCCCCGCTCTATTCCCAGAGGAAAGGTTGCATTTTTTAAAAGGTTTTTTTTGTCTTAAATGTGGCTTAATTTCGTTATCTTGTGGGGATAGTGATGCATTGGGATAATAATAGTGGTAAATCAGTAAGAAATTGCGGATGGATTTTAAGAATTGATGACGATTGTCTTTTCTTTGTTTATCAAGTATTCGATCATATATTATCTCAACTATGACATGCGTAAAGTATCAACTATGAGAAAAATTATCCGTCCCTTGACCTCGAGAAAATTATCCCTCCAGAGTCAGGTGTATAATTAACTTGATTTTCCATGTATTAGTTTTTGTTAAGATATTTGCGTTACTCCGTCGCTCTTTCATATATTGTTTATTTTCGTTGTCCTGTTTATGTAATTTACCCATAGAGCTTTTCTCCTATATAAGAGAGCTTTAGGGTTAGATGAATGTAATGTTTATTTTCTCCTCAACATGGTATCAGAGCGACGGTCCTAGATCGGAGCATGTGACCTAACCCTAGCCCCTCCCCACCAAGAACCCCTCTTTCCTTGCGCGGCCTCCTCACGCCGCCGCCGTCGCTAGGCCTCATCACCGCCGTCGGGCCTCCTCGCCGCCGCCAGGCCTTCTCACACGCGTCCCCTGTTGCCGTCCTCACGCGGAGGGGGGGGGGTAACGCCGCCGTCCCTCTAGGGCTGCCAAAGCCCTGCATGTTCGCCATCCTCATTTGATCGAGAGTTAGGTCCCTCTTTGGACCTCTAGGGTGTGACGGGTTCATCTAAAACACCCTAGTCATCAAAAGACAGTGTCGAAGAATGGAAGAGGTTGTGGTATAAGTCTACACCCACAACTATCTTCCCATATGTTTGTGTAGACACAAGTCTTGTTCGTTGTGAATCCCAGTCTTAGTGATTGTCGTGGTTATGAGTGGCAACAAAGTAGATGCTTCATCCATGGGGGGCTTCAAAGATCCATCGCCCATCATCAAAATGGATGGCACGGACTATGAACTGTGGGCCATGCAGTTCATGAGTCTGATGCAGTGTAATGGCAAGAAACACATCCTCACGGTGGAGGAATCAAGTGACAAGATTGAGATAAATGCCTCATGGGAGGTAGATGATGCTTATGCACGAGTATGGCTATCTGGGACTGTGTCCTTTGAGATAGCTAATGATATTCTGAGCCACCCAACGAGGAAGGCTATGTGGGACATTCTCGCCGCCACATACTCACTGGCGAAGAATGAGTTGAAGATACTCCAGCTCCAGCACGACATCTTCACATCCAAGCAGAATTGTCGTTTCCTTTATACCCTCTATTCTTCCTTGAGGGGTATGTTTGAAATGTTGCATGGTTACATTCCCTTGACTGCTATGCCAGAGTAGCTCAAGGCATACAGAGATTCTGTGATGACTGGAGTCTTTCTAGCTGCTCTTGATCCTGAGTATGATGCTGCTCGTGCCCAGATCCTTACTGACGCTACCATACCTCCAATGGAGGAGGCATATCGTAGATTGAGTAGACTATCTATATCCTCAGGAGGTACTCTGCAGTTTCAGACATCTTCAGATATGGCTGCATCTCGTGATAGGGGAAGCAATTTTCCATATCGTGGAAGAGGGAGCACAAACCGTGGCAGAGGAGGGGGTGGTCAACCTCGTCCACCGTGCACCTACTGCCATAGATCCGGCCACTCTGAGGATACATGCTATTCCAAGCAGGGTTTCCTACTACAACCCGAGCAGCAGAGCAGGCACAACAAGTTGGGAGCCCTTCACCTGCTCCTGATCAGAGATTTGGTGAACTTGTTGCTCGACTCAGGGATATTATGCCCACTACCAGTTCGACTGGATCTCCTTCATGATCTTCAGAAGTGGCTGCCTCAGCATCAACATCTACGTCAGGTACAGAGTATGCCTTTACTACTTGTTACAAGGCGGACTTGTAAGAGCGGATCATGGATTTAGGTGCATCACATCATCTCTGTGGTGACAAAGATCAGTTTAGTGACTTTCGTCCTGTTCAGCCCGGATGATCAGTTGTGATAGCAGATTGTACACATTCCCCCATTACTGGTCAGTGGGAGGTACAGTTGACTCCTACCTTGAGGCTTCCTAATGTTCTCTATGCCCCTGAATTTTCTATGAATTTATTATCAATTAGTCAAATCACCAGAGATTTACATTGTCGTGCCATATTTGATCCTTCTGCTCTTGTGTTTCAGGATATACTTACGGGTAGAGTGATTGGAAGTGGCCGTGAGCAAGGGGGCCTTTACAGACTTGTGTAGTCTCCGTATGCTGGTGCCTCATCTTCTCTATGCACTTGGTCCGTTTCTCCGTACATGTGGCATCTGCGATTTGGTCATCTTCCTCTGTAAAAGCTCGTGCATGTTATTCCACAGATTTCTCCTCGCTCCACTTTCCAATGCGAGGCCTGCCAGCTTGGAAAGCATCACCGGTCCTCTTTCCGGAGTTGTCAGGGTCCAAGTAGTCATAGTCTGTTTGAGTTATTTCATTTCTATATTTGGGTTCCTAGTCGTGTCCCAGATCATCAGGGACACATATTTTATCTTGTTGCTGTTGATGAGTTTTCTAGGTTGTCTTGAGTTTTTCTTCGTAAAAGTAAGTCTGATGCTGGTCCTGTTATCCAGTCTTTTATTAATCAAGTGAAGAACATCTTTTCTGCTAGAGTCAAGTACATACGTTCTGACAATGCTCTAGAATTATGCAGTAATCAACTCTCTCAATTTCTTAAGTCTCATGGCATTGTGCATCAGACATCGTGTGCATATACCTTCCAACAGAATGGGGTGGCTGAAAGGAAACGCCGCCATCTTTTAGATGTTACCAGAACCCTCTTGATTCAGAGTCGTGCTCCTCGTTCCTATTGGGGAGATGCGGTTCTAACTGCTTGTTATCTGGTAAATTGTATGCCTTCTTTGGTGTTAGGGGAGAAAATCCCGTTCTCGATTGCGTTTCCCGATCTTTTCTCGCTTACACCTCGTGTCTTTGGTTCGGTTGCGTTTGTTCATCAGCTCTCTCCTGGTCATGACAAGCTATCTTCCAGATCTGTCAAATGTGTGTTTGTTGGGTATTCCAAAACCCAAAAGGGATATCGTTGTTTTGACCCTGTTCGACGAAGATACTATGTCAGTGTTGATGTCACCTTCTTTGAGTCTATTATGTATTTTTCTCTCACAGGTGACAGGCTTGCTCCTTCAGACGATGGAGAAGATATCTATATGCCTCCTCCTCTGTCGTTACCATGTTCTACTCCTCCTCCTCTACCACCACCTCCACCACCACCGCCACCACCACCACCGTCTCCTACTTTCTTTCCACATGTCTACCAGCGAAGATCCCCTGCTCCTGCGCCTCCTCCATCATCCAGCACGCCCGAGGTATGTACTGAGCATTTGAGTTCTTCTAATGGCATGGGTGATTTTGCATGTACAGATTGAGGTACAGGGTGCAGATAATATGTCTACTACTTCTTCGATGATCTGGATATCCCTATTGCACTTCGGAGGCAGAAACGTGCACGTGTGATGAACCCCAAATATGGGATGGACTTTGGTTCTCATGTTTTCTTGGAGCGTCTGTCCACAGAGTTTCGGAACTTTATTTTGAGATTGTCTGCTGTACAGATACCACGGTCGTATCAGGAGGCTTTGCATAGCAGTCAATGGCGTTTAGCCATGGAGAAAGAGATGGCAGCGTTACAATCGCGGGGTACTTGGAGTGTCGTCGACCTTCCACCAGGTGCGTCTCTTATTGATAGCAAATGGATTTTTACTATGAAGCATCGTGCTGATGGTACAGTGGACTAATACAAGGCCAGGTTGGTTGCTCGTGGGTTCACCAAGACATATGAAGTGGACTATCAGGACACGTTTTCTCCTGTGGCGCATCATTCTACCATACGAATTCTCGTTACTGTGGCTGTAATCCGTGATTGGCCACTTTTCCAGTTGGATGTCAAGAATGCCTTCTTGTATGGTGATTTGCAGGAAGATGTCTATATGTAGCAGCCACCTGGGTTTGCTGCTGAGGGGAAATCCAGTATATGCTCCAAGCTGAGCATGATAGATATATATGCTCCAGCTTGAGGGGGAGCGCTAAGATATTTGCGTTACTCTGTCGCTCTTTCATATATTGTTTATTTTCGTTGTCCAGTTTATTAATACTTATAAATCGACGGAAGTTACACAGAAATTGATGGGAGACGGGCAACAAGCTGCACCGCCAACACCTTTTGAATGACAAATCCAATCCTTCGAAATACAACATTCATAGACTTAGGAACTATAACATTGCTATGCATGATTTTTTGAATCCTCTTAAGGAGCTCCACTGCTTCACTTGCCAAGAATCCAATTGTATCAAAATCAAAGGGGATGAATACATGTTGATTGTCAATCCAAGCCTTCTCATGTTTAGCCACTTTAGCTGAGGCAGCTTTTTGTGCAGCGCATCCCGCAACAAAATCACTTTTTATCGGACCCACCAATGGAGAAACTCCAGTCAAATCAACACATGCATGCTTTCTTCCAACCCATCCAAATATCAAAACATCTGCCGGTCTAAGTGTCGATCTTCCCTCTTGTGGATCAGTTTAGAAATTCACCGGTGCTTCTTTTTTTGAAGCAACACCTGCATGACTGAGTATATCAAAAAGAACATCTCTGACAAGATCATGTCTGTATTTAAAACCTGGAAATTCGCGACAATGAACGGCATGCTCCCCAAAAGCATCTAAGTAGGATTTGTGGCATACTGGACAAGCCTCATCTGGTGGGAAAAGAGGAATCATGAGGCGGTACTTGAGAATACTACGATATTCGATGGGTGACATATGCATTCCAAGCCCCTCAATAGGAATGGCAAGAAGAAAATCTTGAGCATGTTCAGCTTGTAAACAACGGAAAATTGCTTTTTGTCTAGCAGTCATTTCAAACTCAGCTTCCATATCTTTTACGATTTTGCTAAAAAAGAAACTCGCCAAAGCATTCTGGGCTTTAGGGGGGACGGTATCCTTACTAGCAAAATATGTAAGATCAATAGATGGGAGTGCGACACGTAGGCCTTCCAAAGCATTAAGAAAATCAGAATCCATACCATGTATCCCGCTGTCTCGTAGCATGTGGTCCTGGAGCATCCAGGATTGAGCGCTGGAGGCCACAAAAGCATATGAAGAAGCCTCAACAGCTGAGTAAAGACCTAAACCGCCGAGTCGAATGGGTAGCGACGCCACTCTCCATTGAAGGTCACCAAAGAAAGGACCTCCACACACCACAATATCCTCAATAGCTCCGCGTAACCCTTTGTCAAACCATGTAGCGGCCCGTTTCATGTATGTGGGTTGGCATGTCCGTAAGCCGAACATAAGCTTGGCAGTACCCATACAAGATCGTAATAGAAGTAGCTCACTTTGTGGACCATCCAGCTGATGAAGTAAATGCATTAAGTCAACAGCCTTGGTAGCCCTCATCATAGCCAAATCTTCAATAAAGTCTTTATCCCTACTCACAGCTCCTCCAAGCAACTTCACACCTAGCCGCGGCCTCCCAATATCCATGGGAAACAATCCTTTACGGATCTTCTGACCATCAAATGAAGGTCGGAAAAGCTCTGTTTTCTTTATATTTAGAATAAGCCTCATCTCTGATCCTCTGCAATGAATAATGTCAAATGCCTTGGCCACTTCTGCAGTGTTCCCAATAATTGTCCCATCATCAAGATAACAAGCATGAAGTAGGAGTTTACAATTGTCTCTGATCTCATGAATAAGTGGGTGCAATGCCATAGAAAAAAGAAGGGGGCCTAAAGGGTCACCTTGCTGCACTCCTGTTGATGACCGCAAATAATGGTCTCCAATATATAATCTGGTAGCTTGAGCATAGATAAATTCCACCCATGAAGAAATAGAGGGGCATCTCCTCCTAACTTCCCCGAGCATCAGATATCTATCTATTAAGTTGAAAGCATTAGAGAAATCCACCGTAAGCATAGAAAGAGACCTGTCTCCGTGAAGCTTGCTCAAAAGATGATTGGTGCTGTGCAAGATGGCTTCCGCTCCTCCAGATACACCAACTCCAAATTGAAAGTCGTTAAAATATTTAGACGTCTCCTTGTTAACCCATGTAATAGCAACTTTAGATACAAGGCGCCTCCATATAGTACCTACAGCAATAGGACGAATGCCGTTGTCTGGTTTGAGCAATGGAGTGAGAGGTGCAGAGGCTACAAACTCAATCAGACTCAAGGGACATCTCCCACTAAGCCACAAATTAACTACCAAGGAAATAACATGTAAGAGATCCTTGGCAACCGATGATCCCTCCCCACAAAGGGCATCTAAAATATGTTGAGCCCGCAAACCATCTCTTCCACAAGATGTCCCTTTAGGGAAGGATTTGATAGCTCGCAAAATAACATATGCATCAGCTGTAAGAGGAGACTCTGAAATCAAGATGTCTAGTATGACAAGAGGCGGCTTATAAGGATGTTTAGCCTCTAAGGCCTTCAAGGTGTCTCCATTATAATGCGCCACTCCTGAAGAGCACAAAACCTTTATGGTTGCAGTAAAATGTCCATCTGACACTTTGCGAAGACATTGTTTGATGCTAGAGCTTTGATACTTATTCTCCTCCGAAGATTTATTCTGATTAAGATCTGAAATCCCTGAAACATCCCCTTTCAAAAATTCACCCACCCAATTGGTGAAGCCATCTGTACTACCCCACTTAGTGAGTGAGCTCAAAATAAATTGTTGTTGCAAGAACCTTCTATTACCAGATCTTTTATCCCTCCTGTTCAAAGGTCTGAAAACCTGAAGGGTGCAACGAGGAAGAAGCAGCAATCTCACCCAAGCTTGTAAGGATCCAGGCCCAGTGACAACTTGATGCAGAGCTGCTTTCAAAGCATGAGAGAAAGCGAGACAACAACTTGGGGGAATGCTCTTAACGGTGGTGATCGGATGCTTGAAAATATAATCAAGGAGCGTAGCATCAATAATCACACCATCTTTGACAACATGTACAACAGTTGCAATGTGTAGGATGTGTTTCAGGATACCGATAATGTGTCCTTGGACCACCCCCGCATCATCTGTGGCACGAACAAGACCATCGTCATGATGGCAAGCACGACACATAGCTTGTATCTTCATGCACCTTCCGTACAACCATTGATCCAGGACCCTCAAGATCCCTTCTACTGCAAGAAATAGATCAAGATCAGCCGTGATTGCGTCCCGCAGAGTAGACGCCCGATCATCACTGGAAAGATGCACGCTCTTAATATGAGAGATTAAACGCGTAATCCCTTTGCTCCCTTCCCTTCCATCAGGACAACAATGGAAGTTCCAAAAAGGAAATATCACTCCACCAAGACGATGGGATGCACAAGAAATCTCTGTAGAGCAAGACTACGATAACCCATGATGAGTAGGAGACGCGCGAGCACAAGGTAAAGGATGAATAGTTCCTTCTACCAAGTCAGGCAAAGCAGAGACCGTCCCAATGGGTGGACGAGACATCTTCGATGGCGAGGTCGGAGAAGGGACGGGTATGCTGGGAGCAGGACCTGAGGGCCCAGCGTAAGAGCGAACACCGAAAACCGGCTGAGATGCTGCTGGGGCAGGGGCTGGAGTCGAGGCTGGGAGCGTCGTTGGGGCTGGGGCTGGGGTGGGTCGGGGCTGGCCGGTGTGGCAAGGGCTGGTGGGGGGCACTGGGCGGGGCGGGTGAAGGTTGGAGGCGCGGGCGCTGGGGAGGCAAGGGCTGGTCGGGGTCGCTAGGGCGGGCTCTAGGGCGGCTGGCCGCTGAGGAAGTTGGAGGCGCGGGGAGGCGGGCCGCTGGGGAAGTTGGAGGCGCGGGCACTGGAGCGGGGGAGGTCTGGGGTGCTGGTGCAGGCCGCTGAAGCGGGGGAGGTCTGGAGCGGGGGAGGTCTGGGGTGCAGGAGAGGTCGGGGGTGGTCGGGGGCCGCTACGGCGCGGGGGTTGGGGGTGGTCGTGGCTGCTAGGGCGGGGGTGGTCGGAGCCGCTAGGGCGAGGGTGGTCGGGGGTCATGGTCGGTGGTCGGGGGTCGGTGGTGGACGGGGGTCATGGTTGGCGGTGGGAAAGACCACTCTTCTTGCTTTCTTATAAGAGAGCTTTTCTCCTATATAAGAGAGCTCTAAGGTTAGACGAATGGAATGTTTATTTTCTCCTCAACAGTTTTAAAATCACTCTTCTTGCTTTCATAAAATGCAATCAGTCCAGGTTTATAGTGAAGAATGATCTGTTGATCTGACGTAGTTTCTGTTGCGGAAGTGCTAAATTTTCTACCTTTGCCTTTGATCGTTATCCTTATATGCTATTTTTGCAAGGCCTTCAGATGCTCCTGAGATTGCAATGAATGTACGATTTTTAAATTGAAAATCTGCAATCTAAGTTGCATGAAATTCAATGTAATATCTAGTTAACATTAAAGGTAATTTTCTTATAGTTGTATTTTTTTTATAGCTGATTACCTTGTTGGTACCTAGATCATGAACACTTTCCCAACTTTATTAGAGTATGTCGGCATTCCGGCTATCTCATAGATATTCTATTTCTCATAGCTTATGGCTTGATGATTAACTTTCTTTGATCAATTGATTAGTGAAATTCTTTTTTACCGGAAGAGGTTAAGTGCTAAGCACATAATCTTGATTGTTAACTGCCACCTAAGTAAAAGGGACTACAGAGGTGCTCAGTTATAGTCAAGATATTTAAATTCCTTTTGATAAAAAAATGGTTCCGTCTGATAATTATACCCCTATCCTTAGGCATTGTGAATATGTAGACTTTCCTTGCCATGACTTTGTGTGCATGTTTGAGGAATCCTTGAGTGGAAAGGCATGCACATTGTGCTAATTTTTTTGTATTACCCTATCCTTTCATTACTTGATACATTAATATGCCAACATGGCATGCTCCTCCTGGAATTGCATCGATGTTTAGTCTGCAATCAGGCTGCCAACTTATTATGACCTGTGGCGATGTCTCAAAACATCAACCCTCCCAGTCCTCTATTTACTAGATACGGGAATTGATGTTTTTTTAGAAGTCAAATGTTGAATCCAACAAGGGGGGTCATCTTAAATTCATTAAAACATTATAGAAAAATACACCATTCCTTTATATCTCCCACTGCAAACACAACAATATATGTTCTTGAAGTTGAGATATTGCCAAAATTTAAGTGTCTAATTGGCAAATTCTCTTCTCACAAAGAAAACAAAATATCATCTAAAATACATTAAAACATTATAGAAAACTACACCATTCCTTTATATCTCCCACTGCAAACACAACAATATATGTTCTTGAAGCTGAGATAGTTGCCAAATTTTAAGTGTCTAATCGGCAAATTCTCTTCTCACAAAGAAAACAAATATCATCTAAAATTCATTAAAACATTATAGAAAACTACACCATTCCTTTATATCTCCCACTGCAAACACAACAATATATGTTCTTGAAGTTGAGATAATTGCCAAAATCTAAGTGTCTAATCGGCAAATTCTCTTCTCACAAAGAAAACAAAATATCATCTAAAATTTATTAAACATTATAGAAAACTACACCATTCCTTTATACCTCCCACTGCAAACACAACAATATATGTTCTTGAAGGTGAGATAATTGCCAAAATTTAAGTGTCTAATCGGCAAATTCTCTTCTCACAAAAAAAAACAAAATATCAGAGAAAACTGTAAGACGAAGGGCATGTACACCGTGCCTTCAAATTATTAAACGTCTTATGTTTTTGAAGTTGAGGTAGGTGATATGACTATATATACACGTCTGAATCGATTTTTTTACACTCATAACCCCGGATATATATGGGGTTCGGGTAACCCCTCTTATTTCATGTCGAAAAATATGTACATGAAGCTTAAAGCATAAGGCATCAGCCTTTACAAGTGTGTGTGGGAAACATGGCCTTTGTATATTTATGGCCCAAAGGCACAACTATAAAATACTTCAATCACTTTCTTGCCATTTCTTTAATGCTTTCTCCTTTGCTTTTTGGTACTTTGGAGTTTGCTTTTTTAGTTTCTCCATTTTGCGCAATATCTTCAAATTGAAATCCGAGCTGTACGTAAGGGGGCGTTTGCTTTGGAAGAAGGGTTCACTAATACCTTCTTCAGAACCAGGTTTGTCCTTTTCTTCTTCATCGCCAGCCAACTCCAGAGCTTTAAAGGTGTGCAAAATAGGAATTGATGGAAAATTCACCAATGCTTTAGTGTTTAACATATAGTCTTGCAACTTAGTGATGAACTTGCCTGCATGCAAGTCTTGCCTTTTCTTCTCGCTTGAGGTTTTTGCCTTTTGTAGCATCTGAGAACAACTAAACTGTTGCTGATCCATTTGCTCCATTTCCTTTTGTCATTAAAAAAAACAAAGGCATCTGCTCCTGCTGCACATGATGTACTGGCTGCTTCAACTGCTACTGCTCCTTATGTTGTTCCAAAAAGTCCTGTTGATTTTGCTGCTGTGCTTGTTGCTGCATCATTTTCATGTGCAAAGGAGCAACCACAAATGGGTTCCGTATAGTAGCCACTTGCAGCAGTTGGTGTCGCTGTTGAATGCTCGACAGTGGCTGTTGATACTGCATCAAACGAGGAACCACCATATGAGGGCTCATTATTTGTTGTATTTATAGTTATGTAATTATGTTTTAACTTGGTAAACCTATGCAGTTACATTGGATTAACTATTTGGTTTCAATTGGGAAACCAAATGGTGTTGGGGGGAAGTTGGGAATTCCTAAATTTGAAATAAGGGGAGTTTGAGTGGAATTTTAGTACCACATCTAGTAGTTCTAATTTTTTTGTGGACTTATATATGAGTTCACACCCTAAGCTCTTGTAGAAATAGTAGATAAGGGGGATGGAGGACCATATGCACGTGCACGCTTTGCTCAGGCTCAGGAAAGTCAATTCGGATCTCGGATCTCGATACTTTTGCTGCGGATTTCATTTTATGGATCGAATAAATTAATGAAAATTTTACCCCACAAACCCTATAAACTTTGTAAATTACCGTTTCGACCTCTGAAATATTGATATTCCTTCCTCGACTTTGTAAACTTGCTCCGTCTTACCCCATAAACCCTACCGTTAATCTGACTCATCTTGAATCAACTTGCTTGGATTTAAGTTGAGTTAATCAAACCGCACCAAAATCAATGGTGCATTTAAAGGTAGTCTTTCTCCTTCCCTCTTTCCTCTCTTCACTTCCCATTCTGCACATGTGGACCCAGCGATGCCCATGTCTTCGGTGACACGCATGGCCGAGCTCATGAACCCCATCGATAACACATGTAACCAGAGGGAGGAGGAGGTGGCTATGATGGAGCAAGATGAGGGGAGGATGTGGTGGAGGGGGCGGAGGCATAAGAGCAAGGGGAGGAGGTGGAGGCCTCTAGGGGCGGAGCAAGGGGAGGAGGCAGTGACTAGAGGCAAAGTCGGAGGAACAAGAGGATGGAGGAGGAAGAGGAGGGGAAAGAAGAGGAGGCGATGGACCTCAAGAGGCAGTAGAGCAAGGGGCAGAGGAGGTAGCTGCGGTCGAGTAAGGTGAAGGGAGGAGGTGGTGGGAGGGGCAGAGGCAGAGGAGCAAGTGGAGAAGGAGGAGGCGGTTGTGGGCGGAGCCGGAGGAACACAGGGAGGGAGGAGGAAGAGGAGGGGAAAGAAGAGGAGGTGGAGGAGGATGGGTTCCACCTCCTCTCCTTGAGCTGCTCGAGGCTGTCCTTCCTGGAAAGGGGCAACTTGTCCGAGATGATCTCAAATTTGAAGCCTTCCATTTCAAGAAAGAGCGGATCGGTGGCGCCGTACCTCAAGATGCAACGGAGCCAGGGGAGGAGGCAGTTGTGATAGAGCAAGGTGAGCGGAGATGGTGGTGGAGGGGGCATAGGCGGAGGAGCAAGGGGATGAGCAGTGTTGCAATAGTCGGCCAACTATCCCGAATAGTCGGTCCGACTATGCGGTGCGGTGGGGTACCCGACTGAACAGACGTCCAGTCGGGCAATAGTCGGCCCGACCGAATAGTCGGTCAATTATTCGGCTGACTGGCCCGACTTGAGGTCGACTGGAGTCTGACTCTTCATATTTTTATTTTTTTTATTTTCAAATTTTAATATTTATGGGTTACATTTTACCACGGTATGGCCACAAATGTCAAATTCTACATGTCTATTTTATTGATTGGCACTTTTATCTTGGATACATGTATAAAAATATAAGAATATATGTATTATAAATAATTTTTATATTAAAAAATACAAAACCGAATAATTCCGAATAGTCGACCGAATACCGATTATTCTCTATTCAGTGACCCCTTCGACTGAATATCGAATACCATCTTCTGCAACACTGGGGATGAGGAGGCCACTGGGGGCGGAGCAAGGTGATGTGAGGAGTTGGAGGGGGCATAGGCGGAGGATCAAGGGGAGGAGGTGGTTTGTGGCGGAGTCGGAGGCACAATGGGAGGGATGAGGAAGATGAGGGGAAGGAAGAGGAGGTAGAGGAGGATGCCATTTTTTTTGTAAATTTGTCAAACAAAAGGGCAATTCACACCTCTTTTCAATGGAATCCAGTTAAATTTCATGCGTAAATTAATAGGAGTTAATCGTAGGGTTCGTAAGGTAAGAGTTAGCAAGTTTACTGGGTCACAGGAAGAATATCGATATTTCGAAGGTCGAGAAGGTAATTTACAAAGTTTATAGGATTCATGGGTTAAAAATCCCTAAATTAATCATACAGATTAATTACGATTAGACCACTACAGGTATTCGACTTGACCTGATGGTTCAGACTTGGCTGTCGTTTCAAAAATCCGAAGAGGCGCTCGTTGAAGGGCATTCTTGAAAACTGAAAGGTCGTATTCTAGGTCTTCTTAATTCCATCCCTAGACGCCATTTTCTTCACGACAAGAAAACCTTTCTCCATCTCTCGCGACCTTTGTTCTTCCACCGTGAGGCGACGTTCTTCTTTTCTCTTAGTTACAACCCTTTGAGGTACTTTTGAGGACGATCTTGTCAGTATGCGTAGATGACGATTGTACCGTCGTATCTTGGGAGCGGATCGCTAATACCCTATGCATCGGTATTATGAGGACGTTATTTTTTCTAAGGATAGTCCACTACATAGATGCTTTCGATGATCTCTAATCTAATTTAATCTTTTTACTGTCTTGTTTGTTGTAATTGATTTACTTTTTTGCGTTTAACGGATTTTGTCTTAATATGATGTATCACTTTTTTCATCTGTTCATGCATGCATTTTGTAATTGTGATATGAATCGGAAATGCATCATTATAATCTTGTTAATCTGCGATGTATTATTACTAATTCATTTCATATGAATAATTACTGCTTATTGCATACCTCGTTGATTCTGGTAACAATAATATTAGAGAAGATATCTGAAACGGGGAATTAAAACAAAGTCGGATACAATGTTTAAATCGAGGGTGGATATGATCGGGATGTCTGGAAAATTCAATGGTCAGAATTTCAAGCGTTGTCAACAGCATATGAAAATATGGTCAACCACCATAAGGTTAATCTCGATGCTTGAAACTAAATGTCCTACAGTGGAAGGAAAACCCCACTTGATAGTCATAAGATACAATCTGTGTGGAAGGAATGCGACCATATAAGTCATAGTTGTATCTTGTTGACTTTGTCCAACACGTTGTATAACGTGTACTATTCGTCCACACAGACTACGAAGGAGTTATGTCGAATATCTCGCTATAGAGAAATACTCCGTCACTAAGTTAATATTTTCCATGAACGACATGAAATCGATTTTTAATAGGTATATGAGTTTTTATTCCTACTCCATGGATTAGAAAATGTCGAAATGAAACTTTCAGAAAAGTTCCAAGTCACTTGCATCAACGAAAAATTCCTCAAGTCTTGGGAAGACTTTGATATGACACTGAAACACAAAAATTAGAAGATTTCTATGGATGACTTGATGATGGCAATTGTCATAGAGGAGGAATACAAAAACTCAAAGCATGTGGTTCCTGTTGATGTTCAGGCTAAGGTTAACTTCAAAACCTCGCAAGGCAAAGAGAAAGAATAGTAATAACAATAAATGAAACCAATAGGTAAGATCAAAAAAGGGTAAAGAATAAATCTTGCTGGTACTGTAATCAGGTTGGCTATTGGAAGAAGGATTGTCCGTTCTTAAATGCTCAATCAAAGACTACAGATGGGAGTCCATAAGTGAATATGATCATTGCGGGACTTGGAGCTAGTGATGGATATATCTCTGTAAAATGATCATTGCGGGACTTGGAGCTATACCATACCCATGATCCTATTGAGTGACTCGTGGATACCGAGGCCAATGTACATATCTGTTCTCACAGAAGTTTATTTTCTTTTTATCAGACCTGCAGTGGTGGGGCTGTGAAGATGTGGAGCAATTCTGCAGCCAAGATGCTAGGATCCAGACAAATCAACTTAAGGTTTTCCTCTAAAGGTGTCTGGACTTTGCATATGGTGCTGCATGTCCCTAAAGTAAAGAAGAATGTTCTATCTGGCTCCATCTTAGTTAGAAATTGTTTTAAGTTGAACTTTAAATGTAATAAAGTTGCTATTTTGAGACATGATATTTTTTTATGGAAAAGGTTTTTTGGTAGATTTTGATTTGTTTAGAATTAGATATGATTCAGTAAACAATGATTCAATGAATGTTTTGGATTCTGAAATTTATAATTCACTGTTGATAAAACTCTAAAATGAGAAATTTGTGTGCAAGCTAAGATACCTAGGAAGTCTTTTCAATTTGTAACTAGAGATAGTGAGATCTTTGATGTAGTACATACATATATCTGTGAGTTTAACGGTGTGTTGACTAGAGACAATAAGAAATATTTTATCACCTTTATATATGATTGTAGTAGATATTGTTGTGTATTTAATGAAAACCAAAGATGAAACCTTTGAGAAATATCTTATTTTTAAAAATGAGACTGAGACACAAATATGAAAAAGTGCTTAAACGCTTTAGGTCAGATAGAGGAGATGGATGTCCTTCTAACTTGTTTAATGAACAATGCAAATTGTTTGGCATATTTCATGAGGTTACTGCTCCATATTCACGACAATCAAATGGGATAACAGAACGGAAAAATATGACCTTAACTAACATGATCAATGCTCTCCTAAAGAGTTCTGGACTTCCAACATATATGTGAGGAGATGCCTTGAATACAACTTGCCATATTCTGAATAGGGTCCCTCCAAGACATGAAAAAATTTCCTTTGAATTTTGGATTAATAGGAAATCAAGCTTAAGATATATCAAAGTGTGGGGCTACCTCGCTAAGGTTTTAGTCTTAGAACACCAGAGAAAGAATTCACGTCCTAAAATTATGGATGCGGTCTTCTTAGATTATTTGAAAAATAGTTATGTATATATGTTCTTGGTATTCGATCCGAGATACCGAGCATAGATGCCAACACCATTATTGAACTCCGTGATACTACTTTATTTGAGGATGTCTTCCTTATGAAGATTGGGATTCCTCAATGGGATCCCTCAAAGTCTGACCAATGATTTTGCCTCCACATCGGGATCTATTCCAGATCAAGCAAAAAGGATAATGAATGTGGGAGTTGAGACTCAACTTGAACCCAATGACTATGGATAGCCAATAATCTGGGTAGTAACTTTGTTGTCTATCAGATCGAGAGTGATCCACCAAGTTACAAGGAAGTCATTGCTTTATATGAAGCAAAATAAATGGATTCCATTATGGCTAATGGGATTTAGGATCTGGTTGATTTACCATAAGGGTGTTCTACCATTGGGTTTAAGTGTGTGTTTAAGAGAAAGCTTAGATCTGACGGATCTATTGAAAAGAATAAAGCTAGATTAGTTGTCAAGGACATTAGGCAAAAGGAAGGTATCGATTATTTTGATACCTATTCTCCTGTGAGTAGGATGTCCACAATCCAGATGCTTATAGCATTGATATCTATATATGATCTCTCTATCCATCAGATGGATGTAAAGACCGTCTTCTTGTTTGATGATCTTGATGAGGAGATCTATATGGATCAACCTGATGGGCTTGTGACTCATGGAAATGAGGGAAATGTTTTCAAGCTTGTTAAATCCCTTTACGGATTGAAACAAGCACCAAAACAGTGACATGAAAAATTTGACAAAATTATTTTATCATATGACTTTGAGGTTCATGAATCCGATAAGTGTGTCTATTCCAAAGTGAAAGTGATGAGTGTATTGTCTTATGCATGTATGTTGACAACATGCTGTTGTTTGGATCACATGTGAGGATTATAAATGAGACGAAAGCATTCTTAAGTAGCAAGTTTGAGATGAAGGACATGGGTGTTGCTGATGTGATCTTGGGTCTCAAATTGACAATATCAGTTGTTGGGATTGTAGTTTCTCAATCCCATTATGTTAAGAGGTACTTGAGAATTTGGATATCAAAATTGCATGGCTGTAATCACTCCTTTTGATTCATCCAAAATGCTATTTAAGAACAAGACTGGAGTACTTGTAGCTCGACTAAGGTATTCACAAGTGATTGAAAGTTTAATGTATCTTGCAAATTGCATGAGACCTGATATTTCATTCTCGTTTGCAAAGTTGAGTAGATATACTAGCTGCCCTGACCGTACTCGCCGGAAGGCTCTGGATTGAGTACTGAAGTACTTGAAGGGAACTTTTTCCCTTAGTTTATATTATGGTAAACATCCATCTGTACTGGAAGGATATAATGATGCAACCTATATAGGGAAAATAGAGGAGTCTGGTAGTAATGGTGTTACTGGGTATGTCTTTACCCTTGAAAATGGTGCAGTCTCCTAGAGGTTTGTGAAGCAAACCATTCTAGTTCGGTCTACCTTTGAGGTTGAACTGTGTGCTCTGGACATTATTGGAATTGAGGTTGAATGGGTAAATGAGCTTCTTTATGAAATTCTCATGGTAGGTCAACCATGTAAACATCCATTTGTACTAGAAGGATATAGTGATGCAAGCTGGATAGGGAAAATAGAGGAGTCTGAGAGTAATGACATTACCTTTACCTAGTCTAAGAGTAAAGACCCTTAAAGGTGGTGCAATCTCCTGGACCATTCTAGCTTGATCTACCTTTAAGGCTGACCTGTGCTTTGGATACCACTGGAATTGAGGTTGAATGGCGAAGGGAACTTCTTTATGAAATTCCTATGGTAGATTAGCTATTTCTTGTGATATCGGTACATTATGACAATATGACCACAATTGCCAAGATTAAGAGTTCAACGTTTAATAAGAAAGCAAGGAGACATATACAAATCATACTTAATATGTTAAGGGACTTGGTGTCTCGAGGAGTGTTGGTTGCGGATTTTTTGAATCCAAAGACAACACGACAGTTTCGTTGACTAAGGGACTTGATAGATCTTTAGTCCTAAAGTCTAGACTTCGGATAAGACTGAGATCTATTGCGAGTTCCTTTATAGTATCTGAGTGGAGATCCCCTAAAGTAGGTTCATTGTGGTAATAACAAGCTGTTTGGAGAACCGACTGGTACTCTTATTTTAATGCTTATACATGAGTGTTATCCCTGGAAGCTTGAGTGCTATTTGTGTAAGTTTAGAAAGAGAGTAAGCTCTGAATGGGTCAAGCCTTTAGGCAGGATGTTAGTAGTACATCCTTGTAGGATGCCGCCCATGTTAGTGTTACTGTGGGTCGTAATTAAAGGAAGATGGTCTTTCCTGAATGCACTCATGAAACATGATAATGGTGTATGCCTTTAAGATTGCCAACCCTAAGATTGTATCAAGAGCAACACTTTATTGTTTCTATCGTATACTTTAACACTAAGGTCTGAGGTTCATGATGTAATTCACTTTGTTCTTGTTAAGGTGAAAGTAGTAAACTGAGATAGAGGTTTAAATTGCAAGGTACCTTTACTGAAAGCAAAGTGTAGTAGTCGAAAGATATCTTTTGACATCGTTTTTAAATCTCTTTTCAACTTGATGAATTCGTGGGGGATTGTTATATTTAAAATTATATACTTAGATTTTTAACTTGATAAACCTATGCAATTACATTGGGTTAACTATTTTGTTTCAATTGGGAAACCAAATGATGTTGGAGAGAAGTTGTGAATTCTTAAATTTGAAACAGTGTGAGTTTCTGTGGAGTTTTAGTACTACATTTAGTAGTTCTAAAACATTGATGGACTTATATATGAGTTCACATCCTAAGCTCTTGTAGCAATAGTCGAAAGGAGGAATGAAGGACCATATGTGCGCGCTCAGGCTCGAGAGAGAGAGAGAGAGTAAATTCGGATCTCGAATCCTAATGCTTTTATTGCGGGTTTCATTTTACGGATCGAATAAATAATCTTACAGATTAATTGTGATTAGACCGCTACGGGAATTCGACTGACCAAATAGATCAGACTTAGCCGCCGTTTCAGAATCCAAAGATGCGCCCATTGAGGGCATTTTCGGAAACTGAAAGGTTGTGCGCTAGGTCTTCTTAAAACCATCCCTAGATGTTCTTTTCTTCACATGCAAGAAAACCTTTCTCCCTCTCTCGTGACCTCTGTTCTTCTACTGCGAGGCGACATTCTTTCTTCTCTCAGCTGCATTTCTCAGAGGTACTTTCAAGGAAGATCTCGTTGGTGTGTGCGGACGACGATCATGTACTGTCATATCCTGTAAGTGGATCATCAATACCTTATGCACTGTTTTGTGAGGGTGATATCTTCTCTAAGGACATCTATTACATGGACGCTTCGATGATCTCTGATCTAATGTATTTACTGTCTTGTTTGCTGTAATTGGTTTAGATGAAATGACTAAACAAGCTTTTTGGGAAGATATAGATAATATTTTGTAAGAAATCCCACAAAGAGAGATGATTTGCATAAGTGGAGATCTTAATGTACATGTGGGAAAAGATGCTTCAGGGTATGCTAGTGTTCATGGAGGCCATGGTTTCGGTGATAGAAATGAAGAGGAAAAATTCATTCTGAATTTTGTAACGGCATATGGTCTTTTCATAGCAAACACTCTCTTCAAGAAAAGGTAGGAGCATTTAGTTACTTATAAAAGTGGCCCGACTAGAACACAGATAGATTACTTTGCGTTGAGGAGAAGAGATCGGTTGTCTTTTAAAGATTGCAAAGTAATCTCAGGAGAGAGTTTGACAACCCAACATCGCTTGTTAGTCATGGATATGCAAATAAAAGGGCTGGTAAAGAAAAAGAGGGTTCCCAAAATCACTAGAGCTAGATGGTGGAATCTTTAACTGAAGCAATCGAGCTTCGGGGAGAAGGTTTTAGAAGACTTATTTTGGGATTGTAGCGGAAGTGCAAACGAGATGTGGGAGGCGGTGCCATCTTGTATCCGAAAGGTAGCCAAAGAGATGCTAGGTGGGTCAAAGGGAAGAGTTCCAGGTCAAAATGAGGCTTTGTGGTGTAGTGAAGGGGTTCATGAGAAGCTAAAAATTAAAAGAGCATGCTTTAAGGCTATGTCTAAGAATAGAACAAAGAAAATTGTCACAAACTACAAAATAGAGAAGAAGGAAACAAAGGAGGTTGTAAGAGAAGCAAAGTTAAAAGCTTATGAAGTTTTGTATAAAAATATCGACTCTAAGGAGGGGTAGAAGGATATATTCAGGTTGGCCAGAGCAAGAGAAAGAAAAATCAAAGACCTTTCTCAAGTGAGATGCATTAAGGATGAGGAAGATAACGTGTTTGTTACTCAGAAGGATATACAGACTAAATGAAAGCAGTATTTCCATAAAATTTTCATTGGGGAAGGAAATATAGAGATCACTTTAGGTGATCTAGCTAGTAGTGAAAGTTACTTTAATCGTGCAAGCTATTGAAGAATTCAATGAAAAGAAGTAGAGGAGGCTTTGCAGGTTATAAGTCCAGGGAAAGGTGTAGGAATGGATGACAACCCCAAAGAAGTATGAAGAGTTGTAGGTGAGTGTGAAGATTGGAGGAGTATCGTGATGCTTCTTTATAAGACAAAGAAGACATTCAAAATTGTTTAAATTATAGAGGTATCAAGCTGATGAGTCCCACTATAAAAATTTGGGAACGTGTGATCGAAAGAAGGTTGAGGTAAATTTCCAAAGTAAAAGAAAATCAATTCGGATTCATGCCAGATCCTCCACTATTGAAACCATCCATTTGTTGAAGAGAACAATATAGATTTATAGAGCTAAAAGGAAGAAACTCCATATGATTTTTATTGATTTGGAGAAGGTTTATGATTCTGTCTCACGGGAGATACTGTGGAGAGTTTTGGAGAAGAGATAAGTATCAATGTTATACATTAACTTTATAAAGGATATGTATGATAGGATTTTATCTTGTGTAAGAATCCATTCTGGGAAGACTGACTATTTTGACATCAACATTGGTTTGCATCAAGGTTCAACTTTGAGTCCATTTCTTTTTACTTTGATTATGAACTAGTTGACAAGTCATATTCAGGATGAGATACCTTGGTGTATGTTATTTGCTGATGATATTATGTTGATTGATAAGACTAGAGATGGAGTAAATGAAAAGCTTGAGGTCTTGAGACATACATTGGAGGCTAAATGATTTTTTATAAATAGGGTTAAGACTGAATATATGGAGTGCACATATGATGGAAGTAATTGTGAAAGAACTAAGGTGAAGATTGGTGACGATAACATTCGGAAGAGAGATTCCTGTTGTTCTATGTAATAAGAAATTTTCTTTAAAAATCAAAAGAAAGTTTTACAACGTAGCCGTGAGACCTGCTATGCTCTATGGATCTGAATGTTGGCCTGTGAACCATAGACATGTGCAGAGAAAGGTTGTAGCAGAAATGAAAATGCTATGGTGGATGTGTGGACACACACACACACACACGTAAAGATCAGATTCAGAATGATACAATCCGAAAGAAAGTTGGTGTAGCTCCGATCGAGGATAAGATGCGAGATAATCGCTTAAGATGATTTGGTCATTTGCAAAGAAGGTCAACTGATGCACCAGTTAGGAGATGTGAGTTTTGGGATGTTGAGCTGGTTAAGAGAGGGCAAGGATGACCTAAGAAGTGTTGGAATGAGACTAAATACGAAGGGATTTTAGTTTTTAGATATAAGCCCGAGAGTGACCAAGATAGATCTGAATGAAGGCAAAGAATCCATGTAGCCGACTTTACTTAATTGTGGAAAAAGGCTTTGTTGTTGTTGTTTGCTGCAATTGGTTTGCTCTTTTACCTTTGACAGATTTTGCCCTGATATGATGTATCAATATTTTAATTCGTTCATGCGTGTATTTTGTAATTGTGATATGAATCGGAAATGTATTATTATAATCATGTTAATCTGCGATGCATTATTAACAATTCTTTTTTATCAGAATAATTCATGTTTATGGCATACCTTGTTGATTCTGGTAACAACATTATTTGCTTCTTTAACTCTTTCTGCTGCTGCAAAGAGTCCATATTTGAGCTTTTTTGCTGCATTTGCGACTGCGATAGCTGCTGTTCGGATTGAGGTTTAAAGCCTTCAAGTGCTGCTGAGCGATCTCACTGTCCATCAACTCTAGATCTTATTTTTTCTCATATTTTTCACCATGAAATTTGTTTAGAAATGCATATTGCATTTCGTCAAAGTTATAGATTGCTTCCCCCACCTCAACAGAAACCATAATCCTTTCAAAAATTTGCGAGGTTTCCCCTAGTGGCTGCTTCTGTTGTTCCAAATTCTGGGGGACCTTTAAAGATCTTGGTCCTGGTTGACCTTCCTGCTGCAGTTTGTCAAATCCATTCCCTGTTCCTTGTGTTTCAGTAAGTGATCTTCTACACTTTGTTCCATAATAGGACGCCAAATCATCTTGACTTTCTCATCTAAATCTCCTGTCTGGTGCTTAGAGGGTTTGCATTCATCCAAAGTATGTCTAATTAAGCAGCAATCTGAACAGAACTCTGGAACCTTTTCATAGATGATTCTTTTCTTAAAACATTGAACGCCATTTTCTATCAAAACAAATAAAGGTCTAGGTTTACGCAAATCCACTTCCACGCAGAGCCTGACATAATGTTGCCTTGTCAACTGTATAACCTCCTTATCAACACATATAAGTCTTCCCAGAGATTGGGCAGTTGAATGCAATACAACAAAATTTTATTGGTGTACATTCAGTTGAGGAAGACCAATCCAAATTGCTGCATGAGTCGTATTCAAGTTTGGTCTAAAGTAGGGAGACCATCTGAAAGCACAAACCCATTCATTCACAAATTTAAATTCCCCCATGGCATAGGCTTTGAGGAAATCTTTTTCATCTTCATACATTACGAGAATGTGTCAGGCATCCAGAGAGCTCAGGAAGAGTTCCTTGGATAGTGACAATCTCCCTTTTAGGAATTCTTCCTCAAAAACCCCTAATTCAGCTCTAGACTTTGAAACCCCCATCATCAGACTTATGATGAATGGTATTTGTAGTTCATTCACCTCAGCCACATAAAATTTCACGACTGGGAATTCCCCTTCAGAACATGGGTCTCTGACAGGAATTATAGCATCAATATTGGGCGCAACATTGATACCCTTCATTGCATCCAAATAAGAGTTTGGCTTCTTCTTGTTCAAATCATCCACAAGACTCTTAGCTTCCTATGCTTTTTCCTTCAAATCTCCTTTTTTAATAAAAAAAACTAAACAGGAGGAAAAATGGAGTCATTGGTCAGCTCCTCTGTTTATTCTTTGGATTCATGTAAGGCATCTCTCTGGCATTTCATCACACACTTGATACGGTGAAATTCTGCCTTCTGTTTCAGCTCTGATGTTGTGCGAGCATTTTGACATGCACCTAGGGTGCACCTTCACCTCCCAATTGTCTTCACAACCTGCAAAAATAGGGGAAGGTACCGGCAGCCAATCCACAACCTTGGGCTCCTGCAAATGAAGATCTTCTTACCACACGGTGAGCAGCTTCATCTTCAATCGCCAGTTCGAAGCCCCTTAGAACGCTCATTGAATCGTGGTTACAATATTTGACTGATGAGCCAGATTAGCCGGCCTGGCTATACGATCTGGTATAGTCATGAACAGACTATTGACAAGTAGGCCATTGCTCATGATCTGAGCTGTTGGGCTAAGTAATTGGGTACTCGGCTTAGGCAGTTGACAATGACATCACACTTTTTTTGAAGCTTAATGACATCACACTTGCTTATAAACTTATGATTGATCTGTGTTTCACTCTAATTAATTATTCCTCGTATGCTTCTGTGATTCCATCTATTACTCTTGCTATGATGAGTCTTGTTTATTGTATACTTTGTGTTGAATATAGAATCTTGTTAGTCTTTTTAGGAAATTTGTTTATTTTACTAGTCTTGATCTTATATTCAACAAGAATTATGTTAAGAAAAAGTAATATTAATATACATAAAACAACAAAAAAACGCAAAGCAGATTAGAAATTTTGTTTAAATATTGTTCAGTCAGTCGTCCGAATGGCTGAGCACCGAGTCTCACTTTTGCATCAATTTGAGGGACCCTTAGGTTGAAGTGAATGCACATTGTGCTGCTTTTATTTATTAATTTTTCTTTAGGTTACTAAACAAATATGGCATCATGTTGTGCTGCCTTGTGTGCTGCAGGTGTTTTATTTTTTGCATTGCAATTCCATCATTTTCTCGTTATGTTCTGTCATGATGTGCTTATAAGACTTCCTCTTCCCCCTATTTTTCGATTATATCAATTCCTCATGGGGGACTAAGCATGAAAACATGAGTGTTTTGGGTGTTTTTACACTGTTTATGATTTTAACAGCCATTTTTACATTTAAATACTTGGCAGAGTGAATATATCGTGAATAACTTCCAAATGTTAACATCGTCCAAGTATTTTCACTATATTGTAACATCACGTTCACTGTATTCAACATTTTCTACATTTTTATTATTATCGAAGATCCAAAAATCTTTTCAAGTATTAGTTAAATTTTCTGCACCGAGTTCTTAATTCTTTACCTTTCTAAAATGGACACGAAAGTACAATTCTTATACCAGGGTTCCCTGCATCCAAGTTTGCATGTCTATCTGTAGTTTGGCTTATTAGTTCCAGGAGAGAGAGGGCTTAATATAGTTGGTTCTTTTCATCAGGTCATCCAGCACTGATAGGGCGCCATCGGCCATTCCCTGTAACTCATCAAGCCGCAGAGAGGTGGTTGCACCATATGCAGCAAGCACTAGATAACACCTCAAGTATTGATTCTGACCTGAAAACCAAAATGATGAATTTTTTCAGGTTTGTCGTGGTCAATATTTTATAGTCATTTCATGAAAACCCAAATTATTTTCCTGTGTATTTTTTCTGAGAAGTTAGCATTTTCCACATTTTGAGATGCAGGCACACTGCCTTCTTCCTTGTTGCTGGCGATGAGATGAAAAGGCAAAACCAGACAGTCCCCTGCAAACATGCGACGAGCAAGCCAGAAGCAGCATAACTATCCAAGCGATACTCCTTTCGAAAAAAACTATCCAAGAGATACATTGCAACACATTCGTGTCACTTTTCTCCGATCATCTGACATTACTAAACTGATGTTATACAACAGTTATTTGCCAGGATCAATTATTAGTTGCCCGTTGTGGCATTACTATTTGCACATACCTACAAGTTTCCTATGAAATAAACTCATCTTGCTTGATGGAGTATATGAAAATTGGGCTCCTTGTGCAGGATTAACTGAGCACATGGATCATGTTATATAAATGTTTCCCTTTTTTGCATTAAAAAAGTGTTGCTGCATTGTGTTTTCTTTTGTTCAACTGATGCAAGGTTCGAAAGAAAAGTGGAGAAGAAAAGGTGGATCAATCGGTGCACAGTGAAGGTCTTGAATTAATATTTTTGGGTTCAAAACAACTCGTTAATGCGCAACAGTTTTTATGAGCATAAGTTGCTGAATCTTTTGTTGGGCTTTTTTTTCCCGAAAAGATCAACTTTCATTCATCTAAGATAGAAAGTAGCTTTTGTTCTCCAGCCTGAATTGTTCGTTATAAACTATAGATTTTCAAAAAATAAAAAGGACGACATACCAACCCTGAATAGAAGAAAGAAAATTTAAACAAAAACCTTTTAAACAGGGTGACCATCCAAAAGTTGAGTGCCCATATGCAAGTGCAAAAATGGTGTTGGGCAAGACTTTCATTGGCATCTTTGTAAGTGAGGGGAGACTAGGTACAACTTCTATTTTTGCAGGAGTGTCAATTGCAGTGTTAAAATTATTAGTAACTTAGATTTTGCTAATGACATTGTTGCATATTTGTTTTGGAGCTTGATCTAACTTTTTAGGTAGTTGTTCACTGATCAAAAGTGTAGAAAACCTATGAAGCTGACCCAAAACCTAAAGCAACTCAAAAAAACCTAGTTTAAATGCTTTGGGCTTGGAAATGAAATACAAAAAGACTTAATTCCAAAAGCTCAAGTGATTTAAAGATTTTGTAAATCAAGTGCAAATAAAGAAGTTTGATGTGACAAGCTATCAAGCACAACATCGTCAACTTCACTAGCTAGGAACAACATCTATATGTGGGAAGTGGGGGAGGGTTTCAAGAACGAACCTATTGTCACTTGAATGTTATTGGCTTTGTTATTATGTAATTTGAACACATCTTGAACTATGAAGAACATGGACAAAAATTAAACTCTCAAGAATATCAAAATAAAAAAAGAAACATCGAGAATAAACTTAGAATCAACTTCCTATGATACTATGTTTAAAATATGCAATGGTAAACTGAGGATCAAGAACCATAGAAAAATGTAAATACTGGGATCCCTACTCCGGAAGGAGTGGGATGAAACAAGGGGAGATAGGCACATGAACTATGATGCTATATCTATAGCCCCATTATCTCAATCAAATCCTACCACTTAGCAATGTGGTACTAAATAATTTTCCGTACATAGAGGCCTAATTACACAAATATCTCAATATCTATGAACATGCTATTATTTCAGCATTGAATGTTGGGTATTTCTACATGCACACGCGCATAGGGAAGAAATCGCTTGAAACAAGCCAAGCTTAATAGTTTGGTTTACATCATGTTAAATCTGAATTACATGAAAGTAATGAAGAAAGAAATGAAAGTACCCTTATGTTTAAATGACGTTGACTACGATGATGAACGTATTTCAGAGTTCTTAGATGTTAAGGCTTATCTAGATTGTGATACAAATGTACTTCTTGAGGACAATCCCCTTACAGTAAGAGATGAACAAGATCAATGTAAATAGAAATGAAAGAAACAAGGCAATTGAATTTGAAGATTGTTTACTGCTTTGTTATGATCACATTTAAGAAAATAACCATGCATATCAATTCTGTGATTTGGTAAAGGTAAATCTCCAATTAGTGTTGACGAGGAGGTTTTCCATAATATCGAGGAAGAAAGCGATGCTGAGGCTGGTGATGGGGTATAATAGAATTTTATAGATGATTCATTTGGGGATCTAACATGTAGAAGTAGGCATTTTGATGATGAGTGATGACTAGTGACAACTAATGAATGATGAGAATACGATGAAATATATGTTAAAATTATGCTTATTTTGAACTCCTTTTTAACCTTTTAAATTTCTTAATATAATATTGCAAATTATGTTTGAACTTTGAACAATTAGAGTTATGGTTCCTCCAACAAAAAAAGAGTTATGGTTCCTATTCTTGTAGTTTTGGTATGAAGTATGGACTTTGGTACTATCTACTCCCTCAGTATAATCATGGAAGTTGGAATGAGAAATAGATTTTTTAGAAATTTGTTGATTATTGTTAGTATTTTTGAACTTAAATGCATCCGTCACTTATATGTTATATCTTTTACTAGTATAGAATTATTTTGAAAAATATTTTAAACCAATATTAGTATTCTCATGGTTTTATATCTGTACACCTTGCCTTAAATTTAATTCTCTCTAAATAATCTGAGAATTACGCCTCGATCGCCTCGAGGCTAATGCTTCGCCTCATATTTCAGCAAAGTACTTTGGACTACTTTGTGTTTTTAAAACCTAGGTTATATATGGGGTAGAGTACCTTATAAACAACCTTAGACCACAACTGTTGAAGGTTTCCTGTGTACTTGTGACTTGTGGGTATCATCTTGCCATACACTGAGTATTTAAGATGTGTTAGATTAATTTATGATATCATTTTAGAGCTCTACGTGAATTTATTTGCAAAACTATGCACATATGTTCATTTATTTAGAAGCGATATTCATCAACTTTGGTCATATTTCTATGACTTTGTTAAAGGATCATTCCATTGATGAGAAGAATGCATGGTTTAACAAATGATTTGCACATTGTTACAATTTTGCGAACTCGTTTATTATGCTAAACTAAGGCAAAGATTCCCATAATTGTCCATGTGCAGACATTAGTCCATTGACTAGTATGCTTGATAGTCAGTTGTTGATCACGCTTAGATCGGGGTACTTCATGACACAGATCTGACGAGGGTCTAAAATATCCTCACAGAGGGCGAGAATATATTGTTGCTGAGGCGACCACTCACTAAATCCAAGGTCAATCAACAATCAACCCACACAAGAAATTAAACAATCAATCAAAATGAGGTATTAAAATTTATTATAACACTATATATAATGTATAGTGGAAGTATAGGGTGTCAAACACAGGGAGAACGAGGGATAGACAACAAAAATTGGCTAAAAAGATAAAAAAGTGTTTTTGGGCTTTTGTGAAGATTTATAATTTTTGATGGGTTTTTAATTGGTTAATTTTTTAGAATTTTGTTTTATATTTTTATATTTTTTAGTTTTTTATAAATTTATATTTCTTTTTTCTGCTTTTTTATTTTATTTTATTTATAATTAATTCCAATATAATTATATATAATATATTAGTATAATATAGATAACAAAGATAATAATAATATAAAAAAAATAAAATTAGGAAATACCCTAAGGTATAACTTTTTTTATTTTTAAAGGTGATAAAATATGTTTTGGGGGCTTTTAATAATTATAATAATTATAAACAATAATAAGAATTAATATATAACTATATATGGAATGTCGCTTGTATATTTATATATATCACCATAAATACTAAAAATATGGAAATAAAATGTTTTTTTATCTTTTTTTGTTTTTCTTTATTTTGGTACTTTTTTTTTATAATTTTTAATATTTTTTGGAATTTCAGTTGAATTAATATGTCAAAACAGTGATGAATATTATTAGGCCAAATTATTTTGGAATTTAAAAATAATTAAAAGTCTCAAAATTTTCCAAAACTATTTTAAAAAATAGTAAATATAATAAATTGATAATTATAAATAAATATTTTTGGATTATATATTTTTTTAAAGATTTTATAAGGATTTTGGAGCTTTTTAATTTTTAGTGATTTCCTTTTTCTTTTTTAAAGTATTTTTGGTCTGTTACTGCGAAATAGAGTAATAAATAAAATATAATTTTTGTGATTTTTTTCAAAATGTTTTTATATTTTTTGTAATTTTCTATGTTAGGTAGTTAAAAATGGCTTTGTTTTTTATTTTTAATAAATAGAAATATAGGATAAAATACTTTAATTAAAATATATATGGTATTATAATATATAAGGTATTTATCCTAATTTTCTACATTTTGTTTGGAAGAGGAGCTATTTTCAACAAAAATAAAATTAATAAAAAGAAAATACAATCTAACATGGGCCTATTTGTATTTAAATTTATGTTCTGGACTAAACCAAAATCATATGAAAAAATCCAGGGTGCAAACATACAAAATACCCAAATATATCCAATTTAACTCCCAGTAGGGACTTAATTGCAATATTACAAAGCTACTGGGGCCTGGTTATGATTTTTCCAATAGTTATAATATTGAAACTCAAATTTAAGGGGCTAAAATAAAATACAAGAAACCCAATGGATTATGTGCAAAATCTCCTGTTCCCTGATTTGCACAAGCATGCGAGGAGGCATGGACTGGACCTAAATGCAAATATCAAAAGCTCAAGGTTCTGATTACAAATTTTATGCAAAATATATAATTGTAGAATTAAGTTTTCAAACTAAAGTAAAAGACAAATTTATGAGGGTATGAGAAAAAATTAACCCCGCTAGGTGATCCAACAATGTAGAAGTTCCACTTATCTACGTGGCGCGATAAGGGCGCCCGATGATGCTTCATGTCAGAAAGGTCCCGATTAGATCCGAGGAAGGATCGAGTGGATGGTAAGGCCCATCATCCAATGGTGGCTGCTTCTTCTGGGGAATATTCTTGATCAAATGGCAGAGGCAACCCCTGGAAGAACATATGAAGAATTGAGTCTGAGCGAGTTTCGATCGACCAAAACTCGAGCCTCCAGTGGTCTTTTAGGCAGCTGAGAGTCTCTGCACGTTTGGCTCGATGATCCGTAGTAGATGGACGCATCAATGGAGTCTAGAGCTCAACAATTAAGCCCTGGAGATGCTGAGTACCTAGAGGTGCTCGTCCAAATCAATCACGCTTCGCGAGAGGATTATGGGCATGTGACTTGCAATTTTATTTCCAGGAAGCAAAAGTGAAGGACCCTGAACTCTTATCGAGTGGAATGGAGCGGAGGTGGGTCGAGGTGGTGTTCTCCGACGATGCGACGGAGAAGGAGAGCGATTCTCCTGATATGGTAAAGATCATGGAATGAAGGTGGCTAGAGCAACGAGAAGGCGAAAGGGTACGAAATGGAGGTGGTTGGTGGGTCGAAGCACGGTGGATGGACAATGGAATTCTAGCTGGAGTAGAGGTCCAATGAACTACGGGAGTCACATTCTACGCTACTGAAGTGAATAAAAAACTTAACTAAGGACATAAATGAAATGCAAGAAAGAAATAATACCTAGAAATACAGAAAGGGAGCTCAACCTGCCCGGAGGAGAGGGAGCTCAGGAATCTCACGACGGATCCCAACCATGAAGGTGGATCGACTCGAATCCTGCCCAGATGAACTCGCTGAACCACGAGCTCGATTCCCGCTGTCACCAAGGACCCTAGAGTGGTGTTAGGATTAGGGTTTTGCTGGGTGGAAGAGTATCAAGGATCGAAGGAATTTGGAGCCGATACATTATGGGTGACTTTGATCAGGAACGGAGCTCGTCTCAATGATCCATCGATCAAGATAAAGAGCTATGTGAAAGAGCACTAATCAAGGTGCAAAAGTCAAAGAGAGATCGACCTAAATGGATAAAAGGACTAGTCCCCAAAATTGGGCCAAACGAGGTCGTCAACATCTAACACTCGCAAGGCTACACTAACCAGACAGTTGACCTATAGTCAACAAAGACTATCATTATTGGGTCACATCCTCTATTAGAGGACAAATGAAATTCTGAATTAAATCAGAATAAAATAACAAGTGATTTATTTAATTTTTTATTAAAACATAAAATAATTATTATTTTATGTAGCGTTTTATGATCATTTTTTATTTATATAAATTAATTTATTATAGGTTACTTTTTACAAGTGTAAATATAAGTATATTTATCTATAAAGTATGTATTTTATTTTCATTTTATATTTTAAATTTTATTATTTTATTTACATATTTAATATACTTATAACTTAATTAAGTATACATAAATATATTTTTATTTTATTTTTCTTGTATAATATGTACACTTAATTAATTACAGGTATTTATTATATATGTATACTTAAGTGTAATTGATCTATTTATTATATTATACATATTTATTTAAAGGTATTTTTGATGATTTTACTTTATTCTAATTATGTACAAATGTATAGATAATATTTACAAAATTCAAAAATATAAAATCATGAACAATATAAAGAATAAATAAAATCAATATTCTATTCAAGTAAATTGCACAATAGGGGTCCAAAACTAACTTTTGTATTCTAACTCCAAATTAAATCTAACCACCATCATTAAATAGCTAATTAAAAGTTATATACAATTAAGGCAGGCTTAGTGAATTTTGAGTTCTTGTGGAGGAGATACAGGTCTGGGAAGTTTAGATTTTGGTTTTTTATTCTGAGTGTATGAATCATAATATATATTATTTTTATGTAAAATAAATTTTTATTTTTCTATGTATTTTTATCTAAAATACAAAGTTTATTGATTTGAAGTATAAGTAATAAGAATAAAATAAGTCCCAAATTGGACTTATTGGTATTTATAAATTAGGGTTTTATTGTATTTCTGGCCCTTATATCCCCCTATTCTATTCCTTGTCGATCCAATCATCATGATGCATAGGTATCGAGATTTAGAGTCATTCAATACTTTTGTTATTTCATTTTGTTTTCCCTTTCTTTTCTTTATTCTTTTATTTTGACTTTAAATCCAATATTTTATATTATATCACACAATAATTAATATGTGTTATTTTATGCAACATAATTATATTTACATGTATTTAACTAGGGTTTAAAGGATAAAATAAAAGAATAAAGGTGATAAAATGGATATTTATCACTCCCATATACTTGCCTTTGCTAGTCCCTAGCAAACATGCTTATAAGTGAAGAAGAAAAAATAAAGAAAAGAAAAAGAAAGAACTTAGATTGATTTTAACTTTCAAACTTGTATTTCTAAAATCAAAGTTTGGAGCACAGTCTTACCTTTGGAATTTAGGTGTGGTTGGAACCTTCTTGGAAATCAGATTTGAAACACAACTCTAAGATCCACAAAACTCTGCCCACATCTGCTCAAAAGCCATGTCAGAACAAGTTGATGTCATATGCAGTTCCTTATGACTAATAGTCTATCTTGTACATTGTCAGTGATATGACGCTCCTCCCGGCTGAAGTGGTAAAAGTAAGTCTTCTCCAACATGGTGACCCTAATTTCCCAATTCAACAACTCTTTCCTCCAGAAGCAGGGAATACCTTCGAAGTTCGAGTACAACCAGTTCAAGAAGAGGAGGTGGAGAAAAGAACGGAGGGTAGCCAGTATAGCAACCTATCCTAGGATGCTTGACTGGTGTAGCCAAGTCATCCATCTGTAGGCTCATATGGATTTGACTTTGAACCTCAAGCTTGCTTATCGAATACATGCTCTGACGGAAATTGGATTTTCTTTGACTTTTGCCCGTCTCTTCTTTTTGAAGTTTTTGAATATGCATTATTTTAGTACTATATACAACAACATTTACATAAGAACTTTTTCCTCCTAAGATAGTAGACTATCATTCTTTTGAAGCATTAATGCAACCCACAGACTTTTATCTTTAGACCTCTTTGCTACTGGATCGAGTTAGAGTACAATAGCCACCAATGTGGGACTTTCAATGCTTCCATTGGCTTGTGTCTCATGCCGGCAAAACCACCCCTCTACCACTTCAACTAACTTGAGCAAGGTGCAAGGTTCAGGTGTGAAAGTTAGGTCATTATCGACAAGAATCATGCATGTGTTATTAAATTATCTACTTAGGCAGTCAAAACAACACTAAACCTAATCTCGTGGTCTCAAAGAATTAAGTCTGGCAGACCTGAAGTATCTCAATTCCTGTTCCTATAAGGTTCATGTGATTAAGTGGATTAAGGTCCAACCAATTGTTATAATCAATTTGAAAAATGCAAATGCTATGAACATTGCAAAAAAATATTTTATGATGCGATTTTCTAATTTTGATTTTTTATGGGATTTTTGAAAAATGTTCACAAATTTTTCTGGAATTTTTGAAAACATTTTTCATTTTTTAGGGATTTTTGGTTTTGCAATTTTTTAGGGATTTTTGAAAACAAAAGAGTTAAAAATAAGAACTATATGCAGATATTTACACGTAAGTTCTTCTTATTATTTACAAGAATATGGATTAAGGATTTATAAAAAGTATTTACAGGTTTTAAAGATTTGTTGTAAGGTTCTTATTTAAGTAGTTATTTACATACGATTTCCAAAGTAATTTTTAAAATATTTTAGCAAACACTTTGAAAACTTATTTTTGCAAATAGTTTTGACAAACATTTTTACAAACATCTACAAATTTTGAAAATCATTTAGAATATATTTTGCAAACAATATATATATATATATATCATAGAATTTTCAACCATTTTTCAAATCATTTTGCAAATTGATTTTCAAAATATTTTATTCAAATGACAAAATATTAGTACAAAGGTTTGAAAACATTTTACAAAAGATTTTCCAAATAGTTTTCATTTTTTTTTCAAAGATATTTTCCAACCATTTTCAAACCTTTTAAAAAACAATTTTAACATGTTTATTACAGGTGTTTTCAAAGAATTATTGTGTGCTTTTAATAATTAGACATATTATTGAAAATACGAAAGTACGAGTTATAGCTAAATTATATAAAACCTATATATGACTCCCTATACTTAACTTGAGCTATCTCCTCATAGATCAAAGAGGAAAAACAGAAGACAAAGCTCGTATTAAATATAGAAAAGTGTATACTACAATGAATAAATAATGAATGAATGAATGAGAAGTCGACCGCCCCCCTATACTTAGGATGAAATAATCAAAATTGTAGCAGACCGTAAACAAGGTAGGGAACGTCAAGCATGAGAATATACGAAATCATCGGCTCGACCTATCCCCCTATACTTAGGGTAAAATATCCCTAAATATAGATAACATAGAAAGAGTTGAGGGGACATGTGAGGAATCAAGAAATGAACAACTCAAGGTGATCACGCCCTATACTTAGGACAAAGTACGCCCTAAACATAATAGTGATGAAAGAGGCCCTTGGTGCATGCTCCCCAACCCACATATATATATATATATATAAGGTAATTTATAGGTTACTTCTAATATTATCTGAATCAGATTGGTATTTGTTTTATATTAGTATCTATTTTAATAATTTGGAAACATATTCTTCATATATGTTGATAAATGTATACATACATGTATTCGTATTTGAAAAAGGATAAGAATGTATGACACGTAACTCTGAATCCATACCTACAGTTTGCATCCCCAATGCTAAGACATCTTGTCTGTTGATATGGTAACCCATCGATTTTTTTGTATCCAACTATTTACATCCCTATTTCGGTAACTAGCGATGTGTAATTGCTCTCAATCTTGGTTTGGTGGTTTTAACAACTATATCGTATGGCTTTGAGATTGATTGCATATGAAGTGATGATATTTCAGAAATTATAAGGTTGGTATATACAATATCTAAACATTAAATTAGTTGTATGCATTTTATTGTAATAGAACATTGCCTATATATTATGTATGGTTGGGAGACTAGGGGCCAAGCACATTATGTTCTTGATGTTTGATGCTTATCTTGATGCATCTTTGGTCTGGATGAACGTCGATGTTTCCCTCTTCCCTTTCATCATGGACCTTCAATTGTAACATTGGGAAACATATTACACTGCTTTTATTATAGTGCATGTATATAAGTTTTGATGCATAGGATTAGGAAGTTATGTCTTCCCTTCCAACAAAGGAAGCTTTGGAAAATAAAATGAAGAAGCAGGATCATGATGAGTGGACACTGGAGTCCTTATTGAAAAACTCAACAATAACTCTTGGGTTGGGGCCTCCAAGAAATTTCAGCCCATGTTGGGCTTGGTTGCAAAATATACCTAACTGGGTATTTTTGAAATTTGCCCATCAAATCCTTTGTGTTATGGCAAAACCTAAAGGAATCATATGATTCTTTTCTTCAATAACGGTTGTCACTGCTGCTGCGTTTTAAGAGATTTAGGGCTTTACATTCTCCTCTCTTCTCCACCTCCAAATTGTTAGGATCGGACCGAAGTTCATCCCTAGAGATCACAACGAGGAGGAGCTGAATCAGGGCTGGTGTAGAGCAAGTTTGTACAGCTATCATTGAGTGACATTTCTCCATCTTCTTCCCCTTTTATTTGTGTTTGTGTGGTTCATCGATCATACACTTTGGGAGATGGTTTTGGTTCCGTATAGCCTATAGGGAGAATATTTTTTTATCATCATATCTAGTAGAGAAGTTCGACTATGTCAAGTAGGTCCCATGATTTTTCTCTCCCTCGCATTTTTGACGATTTCAACATTAAAATCCCTAGTATTTGTGGTTATGGTTGTGATTGAATTTTGTGCTTGATTGCTTGTGGTTCGTGTCATTTGATTTGTTCGTTAGTCCATCAAGTGCTCGTTTCAATATGCTTTCAAAATATCTGTAGGATTGCTTATTCCCAAGAAAGGGGTATTAGAGCTTCTTCATTGGCAGATTACAAAATAGATTTTTGTTCGAGCCGTATGAATAGTCTAAATGGGACTAACTATAATTTATTGAAGAAAAGATGAAGGATCTTTTATATGTGAAGGTCATGCATCTTCGTATGTTCACCATGCAAACATCCAAAGCCAAAATAGACGGGGAATGAGAATATGAACACGAGCATGTTTATGGTTTCATCAGACAATTCATTGATGAGAATGTTTACAATCACATCCAAGATAAAATCCATGATAGAAGCATGTGGTTAAAGTTGGAAAAGCATTATGCCTCAAGGATGAAAAGTAACAAATTGTTTCTTCTCAAAAGATTGGTGAGTTTGAGGTTCAAGGAGAACAACTTTGTGTTAGATTTTCTAAATGATTTCTAAGTATCACAAGTTGATAAGAATGGGCATCGAATTCGAAGACGAGGTGCATTGACTATTGTTGCTAGCTACTCTACAAGATTCTTGGGAGGCTTTCAGAGTCACACTTACTAACTCTACAGTTAATGGGGTTGTTTCTTTGATGGTTGTCGAGTCTAGAATTCTTAATCAAGAGATGCGAAAAAATCTCAAGGAAGCTCTTCACATTCAGAGGTTCTTATTACAAAGAACAGGGGGAGGAGCAGGATCAAAAGTGATAAGGGCATGGATAATAATAGGAACAAGTCTTAGTCCAAATATCAGAACATGGAATGCTAATATTGCAAGAAGAAAGGATACATCAAGAAGTATTGCTTCCAATTCAAGAGAGACAACATGCATGGTGGCAATAAGTAAGAAAAGAAGAATGACAACATTGCTACAGCAATGAGGAGATGGTGATTGTCGCACGAGATGCTACTTCTTGGCTCATTAATAGTAGTTCTTCTCTACATGCTACATCTCAGAGAGAGTTCTTCTCTTACATGGTTGGTTATTTTGGCACATTGAAGAGAGGGAATGGTTCTTATCCTCTATTGTTGGCATTGGTAGTGTTGCATTGAAGAATACCAATGAAGTTGTGTTGACAATTAAAGATGCGAGGCATGCACTAGACATGAACTTGAATCTCATTTACATAGGAAATCTTGATGATGAAGGAGACCTCAACACCTTTGGTGGTCGTTAGTGGAATCTTATTAGGGGATCCTTGGTAGTTGCTTGTGGCAAGAAAACACAGAAACAATCTTTACATCATGAATGCATCTATTTCCCATGATGTTGCATATGTGACTGAAGATGCAAAATCCATTACATTGTAGCATCGATGATTGGGTCACATGAGTGAGAAAGGGTTACATTACTTAATGAGAAAGAATCTTCCAGTAGATGTAAAGAAGGAAAAGTTGAAGAGATGCACGCATTGTCTGGCTGGGAAGAAGGCGAGTGTTTCCTTCAATAGCGACCCAACTTCTAGAAAATACGAACGTTGGAGCTGGTTCACATAGATGGTTAAGTTCTCTTGGTGATGCACTTTATTCTGTTACATGCATGTTGAATTTCTTAAAAAAGTTTGAGTCTATACCTTGAAGAAGAAGGACTAAGTCCTTGGTGCTTTCAAGGACTTCCAAGCATTAGATTTTAATTTATTTATATATTCAAAACATTAGTTTAATAAATAGGCCAAATGTTTTAGGGTTTAGAAAATATAAAATAAGTTCAAAATTCCCCTAATAATTTTTAATATATACTATATAATACAAAGAAAATATACAATAGAAAATTATATTTTAAAGATTTTTTGCAAATTTTTATAGGGTTAGAAGTGTTTTTCAATTTTAAGGTTTTTCTTTTATATTTTGATTTTTGATATGTAGTTATATTCTATAGTATTATGCAATATCTAACTTTTTTGGAATATTTAAAAGTGATTTTATATTTTTTTGTATTTTATAGTTAAACAAGGAAAAAACAAGCTCCTTTAGATTTTTAATAAATGGAAAAATTATGGAACATGCTACAATAATAATATAGCATGAATAATTACAAAACGAAGTATCTTATATGATTTTCCAAATTTTTACATTCATAAGAGCTATTTAATAAAAAAAGACAACAAAGTAGATGAATTGAACTAGTAGGGGTATATTTACAATAAAATTTCAGTACAATGGGCAGTATGCAAATATCCCAAAGTATTAATGCTATAGTACAATTTTTATATATTAAAATGAAATACACAAACCCGGGAGGGTTTCCATGCATTTTCCCACCTCACGTGGGCCACCAATTGAGGTGAGTTGGAATATGACCTATATGCAATATCTAAAAGGTTATAGGAGGTCCGTGCAATTTTTACACAAAAGTTTTGCACTTAATTTAATATTTACATGACATGATATTAAGTACAAAATAATGGAGGGATACTTAATAATTTTCACCTTTACTACACACGATCAGAGTGCAGAGGAGCTTCCACGTGTCTGATGGAGCGGCTTTGAAGGACATCGGTTCGCCTTTGGATTTGACAACCCATATTAGATAGGGGTCATGGTTCTTGATAGCACAGTTCAGGACAACCTTGAAAGAACACTCCAAGAACAAGGCTCCTATGAGCTTCGATCACTTGAATCTTCATTCTTCGACCACCAAACATTTTGTCACAGGGTCCTCTACACTCCTAGGATGTACATGCTTCAACAGGTACCTTCAAAGATGGTTGGGGTCCATAGAAGGGAGCTTGGTGCTTCCATGACCTTGAGCTCTTGTTTGAGCCTTAAAGTGCTGCTCCAGACATTGCATGGTACATGCTCCTTCACAAAAGGATTTAGAATAACAAGAGGGTCGAAATTGACCCTCTCTTGAAGTTTTACGCACAAGGTAGTGAAGGGGTGAGGGAGATCAGGTGATAGGCAGAGGAGAGAGCTTAGGAACTCAGATCCTTACAAGATCCAAAAAGCGGAAAGATGGAGAAGGGAACGCGTGAGCAAATGACGACGGAGGGGAGTCAGATTACAATCGGTCACATGTGAATTTGGAGCTAGAGCCTAGTGTTCCAGCCATTTAATTTCTAAAATTAAATGAAATCAAAGATTAATTAACTTAACTGAAGCTACCTCTAAGCTAACAGAAGAAAAATGCAATAAATAAATCTACCTAGCAACTCAAATATGTATTCATACGTGGAGCATATGAAGCTCATCTGAGATTCTCCGACGAAGCTTGGACCAATGTGTTCTTCCTCTTATCCATGCCAAATGGGATCGAAGGATTGTGTTATCACCGCAAGCATCAAGGGGATGATCTCCCAATGGGGTTAAGAGGCATAAAGTGGATCAAAATGAGAAAGGTGGAGGTTGGAAGTTATACATGTGGTATTCGACCAAGAAGATGGAGGATTGCATGGAGAACGAACGTGTAGGTGGAGAGTCAGGCATGGGCGAAGTAGAGGGAAGAACATGCTACATGATGGTCGGATGCTCGATAAAGATGGAGTGGAAAATTGGTGAAGTCAGAAGGTCATGAGGTTCTGACAAGGAGACGGTTGAGGACATAATAGTTGACCCAAGGTCAATGATCCTCAGCTCCTGGTTGGTCCACGTGGACCAAACATGAAAAAGAATATCAGAATATTTTGTAAATTCATTTAAAATAGAAATTTATTTTATTAAACTAAAGTTAAAACATGAAATATGTTTGTAAATTTATGTAATAATTTATTCTTATTTTTTTATTATTTATACAAGCTAATTTATTTCATGCTAATATTTACATGTATGTATATAGGTATATATACTTATATTTCATTTATTTTATTTTTATTTTGTATTTTATCATGTTATTTACATATTTTATGTATTTATAACTTATTTAGATACATATTTAGATATTTTTATCGTATTTTTATGAAATTATGTGTACTTAAATGATTAAGTATATGTTATATGGAAAAATGGGCCTGCATTTTACAGGCAGCCAACATGACCGCCCCGTCCCTTTTTTCAGCAATTGTTTTTGAAAAAATTCACTACGTATACTCATCTATATATCCCTCCAATATGTCATTCGAATTTCGTTAGAAACAGAGACTCCTATGCCCTCCATCTAGAACAGGTAATTTAACGGCCTAAAGATTGATGTAATCCACCAGTTCTAGATGGAGGGCATAGGAGTCTCTGTTTCTAACGAAATTAGAATGACATATTGGAGGGATATATAGATGAATATACATGGTGAAATTTTTCAAAAAAAATTGCAGAAAAATGGGGCTGGGCAGCCATGTTAGCTGCCCGTAAGGGGCAACCCCATCAAACCCATATTATATAGGTGTTATAGTATATTTTGCCTATATATATATTAAATAGCTTAATTTACTTTATAAATTTTAATGTTCTTTCTAATTTAATATGTGCATGTATTTGTAATAATATTTAAAAATATTAAAAATATAAGAAAGTGAGAAATATAAAGAATAAATATATTGAATATTATATACAAAGATATTGCACAATGAGAGCCAAAAATCTAACTTTTGTATCTTAACTCTAAATTGTATGAAACCACCTTAAAAAAATAAATAATTTAATTTTATGAACAATAAAGGTAAGTTTGGTGAATTTTGAGTCAGTATGGAGATGAACATGTATGTAAAGTTTTCTTTACGCCTTTTTATTCGGTGTGTCCTGGGCACACCGTGCATTACTTTTTAATGAAATATATTTGTATTTTTATTTTTATGTACAAAGTTCATGTTCAGAGTTTATTGATTTGAGATCTAAAAATAAGAAAACAAAATAGGTCCCAAAATACAATTATTGGGCTATAAAATTAGGGTTTTTGTGATATGTATTATGTACAATTAGTTGCCCTAACGCCTCCTACTTGATTCCTTGTCGACCAAAATGATTGGGTATAGAGGTTTAGGGTCACTTAGTACCTTCGATTCTTCATTATTTTTCTGTTCTCTCATTTATTCTTTTATTTTGGTATTAAATATAGTATTTTGTATAACATATATAGATCAATTATTGAGTGTTATTTTGCACAAATTGGTGATATATACATGCATTTAGTTAGGGATTTAAGGCCAAAATGAATGAATAAAGTTGATGAATTAGAGATTCATCATTCCCCTATACATGAGCCACGGGTAGTCTCATTTATGCAATGGTTTAAACAAGGTCAGATATTGCTCATGCCATTGGAGTTGTTATTAGATTCCTCTCAAATCCAGGGATACAACATTGGGAAGCAATCAAGTGGATCTTGAGATATCTTCAAGGTATTATCAGTTACTCTCTTTGTTTTAGAGTATAGAAGCATATACTTCTTGGTTAGATGAACTCAATCATGGAGGGTGGCATTGATGTGAGAAGGTTTAAATCGGGTTATATGATGTCATTGGCAATGAGTTGTGGATGAAGAAAAGTTCACGCAAGAACTTTATTTTGGTCAAGATAAGTATGCGCTTTATTGTGACATCATAGTGCCATTCACCTTGGCAAGAACTCCACATTTCATGCAAGGATGAAGCAAATTGATATGAGGTATCTTGGATACGAAACGTCTTAGAAGAGAAGTGACTTGTTCTTGACAAGATCCACACAAATGACAATGGTGCATACATGATGACCAAGGTATTGCCTTTGGTAAAGTTTGAAGATTGCCGCTCCCTTGCTAGATTGGAGTGGACTCCTTGTCAGTTGATGAAGAGCTTGGATGATTGTCAGCCCATCTTCTCAACCTGGAACAAGTTTGGCGGTCCCTTTCTCATGATATGGAGAGAAAGATTTATTGGGTTGCGGCCTCAAAGAAATTACAACTCATGCTGTGCTTGGTTGCAAAATATACCTAATTGAGTATCGTTGAAATTTTCCCATCAAATCCTGTGCATTCTGATGAATAAAAAAAGCTAGAGGAATCAGACGTTTCTTTTCTTCAACGACGATCGTCGATGCTGCTGTGCTTTGGGAGATTTAGCGCTGCACATTCTCCTCTCTTCTCCACCTCCAAATCGCTAGGATATGGTCGAAGTTCATCGTGGGAGATCATCCTGAGGAGGAGCCGAGTTAGGGATGCCGTGTTGTATTTGTGTTGGTGTGGTTCATTGTTGATACATCTAGGGGAAAAGGTTTTGGCTTTGTATAACCTATAGGGAGAATATTTTTGGTCACTGAATCGAGTGGAGAAGTTCAATTGGGTCGAGTAGGCCTCGTGGTTTTTCTCCCTCTCATTTTTGGGGTTTCCACTTTAAAATTCCTAGTGTTTGTGATTGTACTTGTGATTGAATTTTGTGCTTCAATTTTGTGCTTGACTGCTCATGGTTCTTGTACCATTTGATTTATTTGTTAGTCTGTCAAGTACTCTTTTCGATACACTTCCGCAATATCCATGTGATTGCTTGCCTCCAATAATAACAACCTTCTTGTATTCCAGTCTAATCTATTTCAATGACAAAAATCCAGAATGATCACCTACAAGAACGTCTTAATTGCTTGTTTGCAATCTTTTCAAGTTATGCTATATTTAGAGGGTTGCAACCTCCTTACTAATTTGACAATTTTCGTGTCAAGATTGGTTCGGTAAACCTCACAGTATATTCATCCATAGAGTTTCGTAAGTTTTGTTCCATTTTCTAGATAAATCTTTCTGCAAAAAATGAAGAGTTGCTTCATAAGCTAAAATCAAAGAATTCATGGCCTCTCGACAACTAATAATATAGAGTCACATGAAGACGTAGAAAGCTCATTGGATTTTAAAAGATGACGGTACACTCGAATTGTATTATGCTTATTGTTTGCGAATGATCCTACTTCTAATTGGTGTGTTGATCTATACCTAAACTTTAATCATTGTACCTAAACTTTAATCGGTGTACAGGAGATCACGAGTTAATGTCGGGTTTGTAGCTCTGTATTGAGTTTAATTGATACTATTTGAAGTCTTTAAATCCAATTTGTAAAGCAATAGTGCTTCATTTTTATATCCCGGACTCACACTAAAAGAAAATTGACATAAGACAATTAATAATTTTAACATTCATTGTCATATCTTACGATGTTAAATTTATACCAATAAATATTGTTTGTTATAAAATTAACTTTTCTTCTTGAAATTAGCAACAAGTGTGATATTTGTTGCTCAAGTTTGCTATACTAATGATTTATCTATTGATTTATTGGTCAAAATATATATTAGTTGTTGCTAAATTTATTAATAATTAGAAGAAAATTTTAACATATGACCATTGTTGTATGTTTCATTACTAGGAATATAGCAACGAATATGATATTTCAGTGTTGTAGCTAATGCATTAAGTTAACTGTTAGAATCTAAGAGAGGTGCAATTATAAAAAAAATCATTTTTAGTGTTAAAAGAGAAGAAAAATATCCATGTAATTAAAGAAACACATAAATACATCCTAGAAACATCTTTTATATGGGCATGGGCAGGGGATAAATGCTGCTTTTCAGTCCATTGAGAGTCTACGGCCCTTTTATTGCATATCTAATAAAAAAAGTCACTTTACGGATTTAAAGTGTCGTAAAGGATTCTTCGAATCTTACTTTACATCTCATCCTAAAGAAGAAGACGAGAGATTTTTTGGGGCTAAGATTTGCGTGCATAACGCCAATTAGAGTGATGAGATGAAAGATTATAAAAATCCTTTGGATCTTCATCTAATTTTAATGATGGGATTAACATGTTATGATTGATAGAAAAATATATGGCAGCTAATGAACACAGAGAGAAAAAACCATATAAATACACAGACTTTATAGATGTGTCTACAATTAAACAGTGTGGTTGCTTGCTTCCCAATATCCTAACTACCTTCCTACTTATCTTACATCCTCTCAAACTTCAAAATTTACAACAAGAAAAATGGTGGTTTTTGGTATTAAAATTAATCAATAAATGATTATCTATATTAATAACATCAAATTTATCAATATTGCATATTATTGAAAATATTGAATAAAAAATATATAGAATGTCGGATACACATTGCCCTTGGATATTACATGAATCATGTGTGATTAAGAGTAGAGATCACTGAATAGTCCATGAAATTTTTTCTTAGTGTTGAGAAGAAAAGGGTATTATGGGTATTTGTCACTAAGAGGAGTCCCCTGCTTGTAAACCCTAACCCTAATCCTCCACTATATAATGAGGATTAGGAGGGGCCTAATTACACACAGAAATCAAATTCCTATTTCTAAGATGGTATCAGAGCCCTAGGTTTTTGACCTAGGGATCTGTGCGGCCTTCCCCCTTCTCTCGGCCCCCATCGACTCGCCTCCCTCCTCCCACTGCCGCCTCCCTCCTCCCACTGCCGACGCTCTCCTCCCAGCCTCTGCCTCGCCCCGCCTCTCTCCTCCAACCGGCAGTACATCGCCTCGGCCTCTGCCTTCCCCAGCCCCGCCTCACCCAGCCCCGCCCCGCAACCCATCGCCTCGGCCATCGCCCCGCCTCTCATCGCCCCGCCTCCCATCGCCTCTGCCTCCCATCGCCCCCATCTGCCTCCCATCGCCTCGGCCATCTGCCTCCCATCGCCCCGCCTCTCTCCTTCCAGCCTCGCCCTACCCCGTCATCGCCATAACCCCGCCATCGCCATAACCCTCCAGGCAACCGCGCCCCACCCTCCAGGCAACCCCGCCATCGCCATAACCCCGCCCGCACCCCACCCTCCAGGCAACCGTGCCCCACCCTCCAGGCAACTGCGCCCCACCGTCCAGGTGCTGCGCCCAACACTCCAGGCACCCTCCAGGCAACCGTCCAGGCGACGTGCCGCACCCTCCAGGCACCCGCGCCCCACCCTCCAGGTGGTGCGCCCTCGCTCAGACCCTGCCTCCACAGCAGGTCGCGTCTCACCCTCGCCCAGAGGGTTCGTGTTCCCACCGTACGCCCCAGATTCGCCCAGCTATCTTCCAGCGCCTCTACATCGAGGTTCCAGCGTACGTCATCGCCATTGCGTCAGATTCCAGGCGGATTCCAGCCGATTCATGCGCATCGTCCATCAAGCCGCCTCCTTCAGGGACCATTCTCCAGTGCCCCATCAACCATAATTCTATTTTAGCATATGTAAAATGCTGGTCGATGTGTATTGAGATGTAATAAACAAAAAAAATATAGAGCGAGAGAGAGCGACAAACAAACACAACAAAAATAGATGGCAACAAAAACCGATCGTTGCGACCTCGCTAAAAGCTGACGGCAGAGGATCCTATGGCATCCGAGGTACCTACATCAGAGTTTGATGGAGGCGGTCATTCCAAAATGCCTTTCTTTGGATCAATTCCAAAATTCGATGCCACTAATTACGCCATGTGGTCTCGACTTTTTCTGATGATTGTTCGAGGGTATGATAAAGAACATATCCTACTCGAAGAAGAACCAACTAACAAGGTTGGAAAGTATGCCAATTGGGTCAAAGATAACGGTATGGTAAGCTCGTGGATCATGGTTAGTGTCATTGATAGGATCACTCAGGAATTGGTCTACTATGATAGTGCGCACGATATGTGGAAGTCCCTGTTAGCCACCTATGGGCAGGACAAAAATTCTACCAAAATGTATCAATCATTCCATGATTTGATGCATTTGCGTCAGAATGATCGGCCATTATCGGAATACTTTTCTACCGTCAAATCTCTTATGGCAAACTACAATGTTTGCGCTCCTTTATGCACATGTCCTACACAACGGCAACAATGACTGAATATGGCTACTATGATCTTCCTTGGCGGATTAGATCAGAGTTTTGCAGCTCCTCGAGATCAGATGATCACCTCTCCTGCACTTCCGACTATGGAAGAAGCATACAATACATTGTGCCGACTACCGACCTCTCCGACTCCCTTTACCGAAACTCTAAACCAAACAACGGCTCTCGCGGCATCCGGACGGAGCTTCAGAGGCGGCTACAGGGGCAGGGGACGGGGTCGTCACCTGCCAGGAAGAGGACGATCACAAATACAGTGTGCATTCTGTCACAAATTAGGGCACACCGAAGCCGTATGCTACAGCAAACATGGACGTCCAGGACCATCGGCTCGGGTTGCTACTACAAACATGGAAGGAGGCTTGGTCGAGATTCCTCGAAAGGATTTCGATGATCTTATGCTGCGGCTATCACAGATGAATCCCGATGAGGCCACCACTTCAGGAGATATCGCTACCATTGCCCAGACAGGTACGGTTCTTGCATCAGCTAGCCATCACAATCACTCGCACTGGCTTATTGATACGGGGGCCTCCACCCACTTGTGTGGAAATCCTCTGCTCTTCTTGAAACTTAGAACAGCCCAATCTGGGAAAACTGTTCAAGTTGCTGATGGGCGATCGTCACCAGTTACAGGTGTTGGGGATGTGCACCTTACCCCTACAATCGATCTGCACAATGTTCTATTAGTTCCAGATTTCCCGCTTAGTTTACTCTCAGTCAGTAAAATATGCAAAGAACTTCACTGCCGGGCTATTTTTGATGCTTCTACCTGTGTTTTTCAGGACATACCGACTGGGAGGACGATTGGTACAGGCCATGAAGAAGGGGGTGTCTACCACCTTGACCATCCCTCTACCGTAGTCGCCTATTCCGGAACATCTATGGGCCAATCATCTACTATTCTTTGGCATCAGCGGTTAGGTCATCCTTCAGTACACAAACTCCGTCGGCTTATTCCACACATGTCCCCCATGAGTACTATCACTTGCGAGGTGTGTCAAGTAGGAAAACATCACCGAGCAACTTTTCCGTCATCTGGTAACCAGCATTCAACCACTATCTTTGATTTAGTTCACATAGATATTTGGGGACCTAGTCGGTATCCTGATCGACTAGGTCATCGTTATTATCTTGTTCTTATTGATGATTTCTCTTGAGTCGCATGGGTATTTCTTTTGAAGAACAAATCCGATGCCACCGGTGTCATTACTCGATACATCGCAAATATAAAAACACAATTCGGTCGAACAATCAAAACCATCCGCTCTGATAATGGACAAGAGTTCTTCTCCCACGACTTGCAAAATATTCTTTCTAACCAGGGTATTATGCACCAGACCACCTGTCCCTACACTTCTCAACAAAATGGTGTCACTGAACGTAAACATCGTCATATCCTAGATACTGCACGCACATTACTCCTTGCCTACAATGTTCCATCACTATACTGGGGGGATGCAGTCTTAACAGCAACATTTCTTATCAACAGGTTGCCATCTACAACTTTACACGAACAAATACCTATTGAGATTCTTTTCCCTGGAAAACCCATCTATCCTATTCAGCCACGGGTTTTTGGGTGTACTGCGTTTGTCCATCTTCATGCACCTGGCAGGGACAAGCTTACTGCACGAGCTGTTAAATGTGTCTTTCTGGGATATGCTGCAAATCAAAAAGGATACCGATGTTTTGATACATGGTTACATAAACATTTCGTAAGCGCTGATGTCACCTTCTTTGAGTCAATTCCTTATTTCTCAACTTCGTCTACTAGTATTCGTCCATCAACATTGTCCACCGAGAACCTCACCTTCTCATTACCTGTTCCAACTCCCCAACCATTTCCCACTTTCCCTTCTGAGCTAGTACCAACTCCTCAGGTATGTTCCCCTACTCAGGATTTGGAAACTAATGTTCTTGCAGAGAATCCGGCGGACTTGCCGATAGCTCAACGTCGCCAAGCTCGACAGTGTCCGTCGGTCTATCGCACCAAGCACCCGATCTCTGCAGCAATGTCACTCTCCAGACTTACTCCGGCTTATAAGACTTTTGTGGAAGCTGTTTCAGCCACTATCATTCCCAAGAACCACATTGATGCTCTACAAAATCCTCACTGGTTTAAAGCAATGCAAGAAGAGATGTCAGCTCTGGAATCAAGACACACTTGGACTCTAGTAGATTATCCAATAAATACTCATGTCGTTGGTTCCAAGTGGGTCTTCACAGTCAAGTACAATCTAGACGGTTCTATTGCACGCTACAAGGCCCGCTTGGTTGCCAAAGGGTTTACCCAAACCTATGGCATTGACTTCTTCGACACTTTTTCACCTGTTGCGTGTTTGTCGACGGTGCGGATTCTTATTGTTGTTGCTGTTCAGTTGGATAGGCCACTACATCAACTAGATGTAAAAAATGCCTTCCTATATGGTGATCTTCATGAGGTGGTTTACATGCAACAACCACCTGGATTCGAGCGACAAGGGGAGTGTCAGAAGGTATGTCTTTTACGCAAGGCAATTTATGGATTAAAACAAAGTCCTCATGCCTGGTTTCATAAACTATCAGAAGCATTACATGTGATTGGATTCACAAGGTCTTCATCTGATCACTCCTTATTTGTCAAAAGAAGTTCAAAGGGCACAGTAGCAATGCTAGTATATGTAGATGACATCATTCTTACAGGAGATGATGATGAAGAAATTGTCAGAGTAAAGAAGCATCTTGCAGAACAGTTTGTGATTAATGACTTGGGACCATTACGATATTTCTTGGGGATTGAGATAGCTAGATAAAGGCGTGTATTGGTAATGTCTCAACGGAAATATGCCATTGATCTACTGACAGAAACAAGGATGCTTGGTTGTAAGCCAGCACACATCCCTGTGGATACTAAAGGACGAATTTTTGACAAAGGAGCAACAGAGGATGCTAGCAGGTACAGACGCCTAGTTGGCAAACTGCTATATCTCACTATTACTCGTCTGGATATCACTTTGGCAGTAGGAAGACTGAGCCAGTTTATGGGCTCTCCCAATACAAATCACTTTGAGGCTCGCATGATGATACTTTGATACGTCAAGCAGTCCCCTGGAAAAGGACTACTATTTCGTAAAGATGGCAACCTCAACCTTGTGGCCTACTCTGATGCAGATTATGGAGGATGCCTACAAGATAGAAAATCCACCACAAGATTCTGCACATATCTGGGAGGAAACTTAATCACATGGAAGAGCAAGAAGCAGGCAGCGGTGTCACGATCCAGCGCTGAAAGCGAATATAGAGCCATGATCATTGCCGGTGCATATATTCCTTTCCCACAGGATATGAAGTCACACATGATCATTGCCGGTGCATTATGATATTGATTGTTTTTGAAAGTATTTTAAAGAACTAATAACTAGGTTGCACCTAACATGACAGAAATAGATAGCATGGAGGAAATGGTCGAGAAGCGTGTCTCCTCAAATATGTAGTCATCATCGCATTACGAGGACGCCACTTGTTGCTCTACCCGAAACATTTGAGAAAACAATCAAATCACATATGGATTATAGATTTTATCACGTGGTCAATGAAATGGATCTAAAGCAAGTTGTAGGAAAATTATCTAGATCCGAGATCAGAATGGACACCTTAGGATCGATCTCTAGTCCGAGCAGGAGTAGACGGAGATGAGGTCTAAAGTCAAAAGAGAGAGCATATGCTTGTATAGCCCGTGTAGTCCCACTTTCTGTTTTTGCAACAAGAGCTAAAAGCTCGAAAATGCGCCATCGAAAATAATATAACCAAGTAGTAGTACCTTTGTCCACCTAACTCTGTCATGCTTCAAATTGTGAATTCCAGTCCATTTAGCACACAAATAGGTAAAATTGTCCTTTAGTTACATAAATCTACCCAATAATCTTTCCATCATACAATTATTGCCATCTTATTAGTAATTTGATTGGAATTTAATGTCCCATCAATTCTCTAATTTATATCTGTAAAAATCCCAATACACCGCCTTTTCCAACATCACATGCCTTTGTAAATTAAGAGAGATGTGTGAGAGAGAGATAGAGTTAGAGGGAGAGAAGTGGATCTTATCACGCGCCCTTATTCGTCGTCAGAGAAGGCGACGTCGAATCGGAGGAAGAAGAGAATGTGGATCCATGACGGGAAGGAGGCATGACGAGCACGAGAGAGGAAGATATGCGTTGGATCTAAGGTATGTATCGTCTTAGGATATCGATCTTTTAAATGTGTGTATTGATTTAGGATTACAAATGAATAAATAATATATCCTAAATACAATATGCGAATGTATATGTTGGATCATAGAATATACACACGAATACCCATCGTACATTGAGAATAAATTATTCATTTTTTTTGTATCGAAACCAAGCGATTACTCATTATTGTCAGAAGGCTATAATTAAGACTGAAAATACTCCACCAAATGCACCTCAGACGTTATAGAACTAATTCCACCATTATTTGAATATTAGTGATTTTATACCCTCAAGATTTTAGATATATAATTTTATGCACCCATTGGGATTAACGAGCAGTGCGAGAGACATCATGGACAAACCTTAATCAGAATAGGTCGAGGTCTCTAAGCTTAATTAACGTTCATTCACACCATTAGTTTGGTTGATTTGCCTTTAGTATAAAAAGGCTTGCATATTATTTTCGTAATTTTTTAAAAACGTGGAATAGGACAATACTTGAGTAGCATAATTTTTGCTTTTATCTTATTTAATATTAAGTTATGCGAGCACATCAAAGTAAATATTTGTAATAGCTTTTGGTTGATGACAAAAATGTTTATCTTATTAAAAAATATCCAATAAATAGTAGCTATATATACCACCATGCCATTCAAGGAATTGCTATAGTCCTGCGTTGTGGACGGACAAACCATTTAAATGACTCGTTTAAAAAAACTTATTGTTATTGGTCATAGTACCATCTCAAGATCTAATCCAAATACTTAAAAGAATGATTTACATATGAACGTGTATAACATGTTAAGTATTTATAAATACATGGTTTGATCTTATATGATCATGATTATAAAAGGAAAGACTTGAATACCGTACACCTAATACATAAAAATTGACAATGCTAAAACTTGTAAGGAAAGTTTATTCAATGAAAAATGCATAATATATGTTTAACATATATATTGAAACATGATTTTATTTGTCAGGCCATATAAACATTAGGCTTTGATGGTGTCCGTATAATATAAGATACATATCAGGATTCATTTTTAAAACAAAGAAAATGAATTATTGTACATTCCTTTCACAAGTAAATAAGCTTATTTTGGTTATGCATCTTTCAAAATTTTTATGATGCATTGGATGCAATAGTAATATAGTTACCATAAGAGCTTTTTTTTTAAAAAACAATTACATCTAAGACAACACCTAGATTGATTTATTCTTCCTTTATGTTACATATGATCCATATGCATTAGTTTTATTCTATGAATGAAGCTATCCATTGTTGCCATATGAATAAAAAAATACACAATGTGATAACAAGATTTAAGGCAAAGACTCAGAAAGAGTCATATGAACGACCGTAAGGGGACGTGTAAGTCAAAGGGCAATGCCGCAAGGGGCAACGTCGCAAGGGATGTACGGTTGCAAGGAACCATCGAGGTAAAACATAAGTCCTCTACAGTTGCACATACACTGTCATGTTAATGCCGCAAGGGGCATATGGTTGCAAGGAACCACGGAGGCAAAAGCTAAGTCCTACACAGTTGTAGTTACACTGTCATGGACCACAAGTGCCAGCGGTTGAAAACGTATAACAAGATACGTATATGAAAGTTATGCAAATAAATGGTTTATAAATGTAACCATTACAAGTATGCAAGGAAATGCTTTATAAAGACAAATCATTACAAGTTATGAAATGAATATTTTATAAAGGTAAACCATTATGAGTATGCAAGAAAATGGTTCAATAAAAGCATAACCATTACGTGTTGTATAAGAATTAATTTAAGAAAAACAAACCATAAAGAGTCATGGGGGCTAATATGCAAAGTATTTTATATGATAAAATAAATATGTAATGATCATATATCTTACGAAATATGCCCAAATGTAAGAAATTTGTTGTATATTATTGAACATACTACATATGTATACCCATGTTTATAAAAGAATCCAAATTATGTATGTAAGGGATCGAATTAGACATGTATGAGAAAAATTTATAGGCACGTAATAATGTTTATCTGAGAAATCCTAGTAAATGAAATATAACGAATCATAGGCCGTTAGAATTCCCATGCATGGACTCCGATGCATACTGGGCATTAGGCTCATGAATATTATTTGTCAATTTCAGGTGAAGAACATGGTTGATTGCATATTAAGGATTGTGCTACGGACTCCTAAGTACTTTTCTAACGTGATATGATTCAGCTTGTGAAGCTTGAAGGATATCTATATGCTTACAAGAACTGTTGAGATGTTGTTTTAATTCTTAACGTAGTGTTTGCAAAAATACTCCAGTTGGAGTTGTAATAATGGAACTCTCAGTTATAAATTGATTTTATGAACTTTATTTGCAATGGATATTATCATTGCTCATTGATTGCCATCTGTATTTTTGGTAACGGTTCGGTCGCGTGATCTTTTATCGCATGCTTCCGTTGGTCGGCGTGACCCGCTCCGTTACAAATGGTAGCATAGCTTGAGTTCCTCTGGGGTAGGATATCCACAATAGGCAATGACCCAAGACTAAGATGAACAGAGACAAACATAGGTACTACATCTAACTAGTTGCCCCTTTGGTTTAAATAGTATGACCCATCACAATAGAATTTTGGTGTTCGGAGACAACATGCCATCATTGAATAATGAGATTACTGAGGACACACGCCAATAATTACTAGAGTTGAAGACAATTATGACTCAACATTGAAAGAGTGAACATGCAATAGATAAATTTAAGTATTTGATACAATAGAACGATGCCTTGAAGTGACATACCATCAAAGAGAGGAATATATATTTTTTGAGCATTTTGCATATGACATAGATCAGAGGAGTGATGGATTAAAAGGAAAGAAATCAATTTTCTTTAATATCTGACCTTAAGAGATGTGATCATGTTGAACTCCCAATTTACTACACATTCTTGAAAATGATAATGTTACTAAGAGATCAAAATTCTTATACCTTCAATATTGTAAATATAATAATCGAAGTGTACGCGATAAAGTTATGGAGTTGGAGAAGAATGGGAATATGATAAGAGAAAATGAGAAGCCAGTGAACTATTGATTAATTATTAGACAACATACTTAGTTAGCTCCTAGTTCATAATCATCTCGGTTACATCATGAATGTTTCAATTTTTTCCTGGATGCAATTCCGGATGGTGATTCATGTTATTGACACAAGGATTCTCTCGTATTATTATCTTACAGACTGCATTAATCATGAAAAGACCTTATTGAATGACACCTATTGAATTTAAAGAGAATTGGTCACAACAACAATGGGATAAACGATTATGTGACCTACTATATATTTGCATAGGGAACGTTTTTTTTCATCTTGTGAATAAGGAAAGTTAGGTCACGTAGTTTTTGTATTGATTATTGAACTATGAATAAGATGGTATGAGGGATTGATACCTGCTGCTTTGATCAATGATTTGTTCATTTATTATGGAGAGAAAAGATCCTTTATAAAATTAATCTACATTTGAGTCACTATTATCCTGGAATAGAGGAGGAATGCATCCTATAAATAGTTTCCAGCTTAAGGATTGGCCTTTGTAATGGATTTTATCATGCATTTTAATCTTGCAACCTTTATAGAGCTTATGAATAGGAATATTCAAGAATACCTCGATATATTTATGATCGTGTTTATGGATGATGTTATGGAGAAACACTAAGTAGATCTCACCATTGTATTCGAAATCCTACTCAAGCACCATCTTTATGAAGTGTTATCTAATTATTACTTCTGATTGGACAAAGTCATCTCTCTGGCCATGTCACATTTAAAGATGGTATTGAAGTTGACATAATCAAGACGAAAGCTCTATTACCTTGGAGTTAGCAGAGATGATCTTTACTTTAAAAGTTTGTGATACTACTGATATACAAATTGAGGTGATTGGAAGGATCAACATAGAAAATAAAGATGTAATTCTCAAAAAGGAAGATTTTGATTGTATGGACTCTATGAAGATGAGAGATTCCATGATAGAGCTTGAGTTCTGGGTGAATTTGAATTAATTGACTAAGGTAGCTCATTTTTTACCAACCATTTAGATCAATTTGAAAAGAATGGGATAGACATCTTCCTTTAGGCAAGTTTGAAAATAGTAATAGCTACAGTTTGAGAATCAAGATGACTCCCTACGAAACAATGTGTAAAAGACTTGATAGATCACCATCACATTAGATTGATGCTGAAGAAAAACATATTGATGACACACATGACAACTCAGGTTAAGTATGTAATAAAGAAGGGTTATTGTGACCCGAATCGCCAAGCGCGGTCAATGGAAAAAAAATCTAAACCACTTACGAGAAAATCAAACAATGACAAACAAGCGGTCTTTGCTACTCAATTTACCTGGTATAATGACCGGGGTCGAACACAAGGAGCATGATTTAAAAACTAAGCAGTCAAATTTTAAAGATAAAATATTTAGTGGTTTTGCCTTTTCAGATTTTTTATTTTCAAATAAAGCACAAGTCACAAAATATGCACAAGGGATAAAAATACACACACCATACTCTTTTTGTATTTTCCATAATATCTAAAAATACTCAGAAAAATCTAAATAAAATGTTTTTATATTTTATATATTTTAAAATATTTTTGATAAATTTTTCAAAATTTTCTAATATTTTTATGATTTTATAAAAATCAAACAGTGGAAATAAGAGAAAACCGTGCACAACCAAGAATATTTTGCCACTTAAAATTAATTTAATGTCCAAAACTCCTGGAATTTATTTTTATGCTAAAATATAATTAAATATCTACAAACAGAGACTACATTCACAATTTTTTGGAATCTTCTAGAATTTTCAACAATTTTTATAATATTTTAAGTTTCTAACATTTTTTAGGTTTATAAATGGTTATTGCGTGAAAATTGGAAGTAATTATAGGAGAATAAAATGCCTACATTATTTTTTTGGAATTTTTAGGCAAAATTTCAATTTTTTATGATTTTTCTTATTTTAGGCAGACAAAAAGACACTGTTTTTTATTTTTTAAACTATTAAATAGTAAAAAAATATTAAGTAGTAACAAAATTTTACTCATACTTGACATGGGAGAACTAATGCGAGTTCATTGAATCTACGACGCGTTATGAGAGACAACAAGGAAGGGAGGGTGATTCAGATTCACCACAGAACTCTTGGTTCTGAACGAAACATATCACCAGGTAATGTATTTTAATCTTTTTATTGAATTGATCATTAATGTACATGTTCTTATTACTCTACATGAAATATATGTGTTTTCAGTATTGTAACTTGTAAGACTATTACTCTTTATTAAGTATTAAGTATTAACAAGGATATGTTCGATATAGCGTGTGACATACCTTCATAGCCATAGAAGATTACATGATTGATATGTATGCTATAATCCTATAAGTATATATCTATTGTTTAATTATTTGAAATACTCAGATTAACTCCATTTGTAATATCTAACATATTCTACAATATGATCGATACGATCGATATGGCCGATATGACCAATATGTACAATATAAGGGGTATAGATGAGCAATATGTATGAAATAATTGTGTATTTATAAGTTATTTATTGTTCAAATAACTTTGAAGATTATAATTTATAATAAAATTGAAAAAAATAGCTTTTTGAGCCATTTCCGACATTTCCACCGAAATTGTCAAAATTTCCCAAAATTTCAGAGAAATTTTGGTTTTGGAGGTGACCAAAACGAAATCGAGATTTCCAACATTACTTGGAACGATTTCAAACTCTTAAACTTGTCTTATTAAAATAAAAACTTGGAGATCAGGTAAGACCTTTAGATTATTGGTTTATTTAGAACCTCATTAAAGATAGGAAGTGCAACACAACAACCCTTAGGTTTCATAATCCTATCATCCAGTTCTCTTAATGGGCAGGTCAGAGCGATCCTCTAAATCGCATACTGTTGCTACTTTGAAATGACAGATCCGTGTTTGTAGACTTATCAGCTTTTCCCAAACAAACTGCTGAATTATAAAAGAGTCTGCTCTCTTGGTAGCTCGCCCTTGTGGAGATAGATATTTCCTTTTAAGGTCAGGCACCATTGGTCTTTACAACCAAGTGGGGGAGAAGCTAGATGAATGGAAAAAGAACTCAAAATAGACAAGTGTAATATTCATTCCCTAGTGAAGTACGGTCGGCTTCACCAAGAAGTAGGCTATTTTTTGAAGCTCATCTTTTTGTGGAGTTTTTTGTGTAAGATTCTTTGGATTTTTCTTTGACTTTGCATTGCCTTGCATTCTTGCTTGTGCCTCAACGAATATAACGTCTTTTGGTCTGCCTATTTTTCGAGGCCTTGTAAAAGTTTATGCCAACATATCTATCCTCATACGAAGTATTGTCTCAATCCAATCTCCAATCTTTAGATATCATGGCTATCTGAGAAAATGGATTAGAGTACATATTTCGGCAATCCCCAAGAATGGTTGCTGAGACCCCCTTGACGAAGCGGCCTAGCATCATCCCCACGTAGACTCCAAGATTTTTCAACAATCCATGTTAGTTGATGTAAGTCTTAAGTGCAAGGTCTCTAATGGCGTCACTGTCTCAAGAGTCTTACAGATGATATGAAGTGTTCTATTTAGACGCAGTGAATCGACTCATGAACACAGTCTCATAAAAACAAATGAATTAAGTCAATGCAATCTAAAGTATCCCAATTCCATTCCTCAATGGGTTCCTCTAAAAGTAAGCGTATTAAGGCCTATACCAAGCTTTAATTTTCAGACTTTAGTTTAGACTTGTTCATTTTTCTTGGTCTTTCTAAAAAATGCAAAAGCTATGTAAAATGCAATAAAAATATTTTTATGAACCCATTTCTATTTTGAAGTTTTTATGGATTTTTGGAAAAAAATTTACAAAATGTAAATTTAAAAAATTGCAAATTTTATGGATTTTGACTTTTGCAATTTTTAGGGATTTTTGGATAAAGTTTAGTAAAGAACTAGATTCAATTATTTACACAGGAGTGCATCTATATTTATAAGAGCATGATTGTCTTTTACATAGGGAATTTACAAGTTGGATGTTAGTTCTTATTTACAGCTTTTATAGATATAAGTTGTATACCATTTTCTAAGGATTTTATTGTAGCTATTATTTACACAAGGTTGTCAAAAAATTTGAAAACATTTTCACAAATATTTTAAAAACTTATTTTTGCAAATAATTTTGACAAACATTTTTACAAATATTTATAAAAGTTGGAAATCATTTTGCAAATATTTTCCAAACATTATATATAAAAGATTTTCGCAACTATTTTTCAATTCATTAACAAATAGATTTTTTAATTTTATTTACACAAATATCAGAATTTTTATAAACAAAAGAGTTTACAAAGATTTGAAAATATTTTGTAAAAGTTTTCCAAATAATTATCAAAATATATTTCAATTCATTTTGCAAAACATTTTAAACCTAATTTGTTGCTTGTATTTACAAAGAATTCTCGGTGTATTTTATTAGTTAGCTATATTATTGATAATATGAAAGTACGAGTTCTGAATAAAGTATATACAACAAATATACAATCTCCTTATACTTAGCTTGAGCTATGTCCTCAGAGAGAATAAAGGAAGTCATAACTTGTAGTAAGTATAGAAAAGCATGTATTACAACGACTAACGGATAAAAGAACGAGAAGTTGGACGCCCCCCTCCCCCTCTACTTAGGATGAAATAATCTTCAGCATAGCAGGATTGTACACAATGCATGAACGGTCAAGGGTGGGAATGTACGAAATCATCATCTCCACATGTCTCCCCTATACTTAGGGTAAAATACCCCTAAGTATAGTCAGAATATCAAGAGTTGAAACGATATTTGAGGGATCAGAAAATGAGCAACTCGATTTGCTCACCCCATATTATTAGGACAAAGTACATCTGGAGTATAATAGTGATGAAAGGGGTGAACACAATTTCGAAAGAACTAAAAAATAGAAAAGAAAAGAAGAAATATAAAATTATTTTTGTCATTTTGTGTTCAAGTGTCTAATCCTTATGAATATGTGAGCTCATCTTGAAATACTCCTTGGATGTAATCAACAATGGATAGGGATGTGTCATGCTCTAAATATAGCTTCAGCAATTGTCTGTTGACTACAAACAATTGTGCATCACGTGAAAATTCATATAAATTTAAAGGACTTGTTATATATTTTAGTAGAAGATTGAACCCGTTAAGAAAAACTAAAGGCTCCTAATATATTTATATTAGGGAGTTAAACCTGTTGAACAAAAATATCAAAATATATATTTTTGGTTGTTGCAATGATTATTAGTCTTTCACTGAACCAAAACGAGTCAATAATGACACGTCTTTTGAAATATTTGACAAATGATGTCATTTCCAAAATGCTGGCGACAGTTCATGTATAGCTCATTAAAATTTGGTCTTTTCATTGCCTATTTTAGAACACTCAGTGTAAATTTCAATCATTAGATGCAACATATAGTCATTGCTACATGATATGTCGCTAGCAACAAAGCATAATCTCTGGGGCTCGATGCCTATCCTTGCCGATTCACGTACTATTTTCCTATCTTATCTGTCTACACGTTCGCACCGAATGTACACTTAACCAAGCTTTCTGCTGCCCTCGGCACCTTCCTCATGTCTGCTACAACATTGATTGCTAATTTCATGCCCAACTTGTGAGTTATTTCAAATAATATTCTTTATGAAAAATATAGGGACTGCATGTTCTAAAAATAAGTCACTAAAGACTAATTATGATGCAGTGATTGTTACATATTTACAATCGGAAGATACACCGACGTTTGTTCAAATTATTTGACATTATAATCTTATTTAGTATAATCAAAATTGCAAAAAAAAAAGTTAAGTTGGTTGTCAAAAAAACTTGTTGCTAGGAGTATATTTATTTATTATTATGAACTCAAGAATTTATCTACGAAAAACCAAACTACATGGCCAAGAATAGAAAACGCATAGATATACGTATCTACGAGCTTAAGGCCCAGAGCTATGTGGCCTCATAAGTGTCCAATATTCACTGTCTCGTCTGAAATAATAATATTACATTGATCTCAAATTGCAACTCTAGTATTGAGTGATATTCTATTTATTCCACATTTTCAGTCCATTCAAAGACATACGTAGTCGAAAGGAACAAAGAGGGATAAGAAAGGCGACGACCGGTCTCACAAGAAATATCTCCAAGGGGGGTGTGCTAGTAGGACCTCATGCTTGCCCCCTCGATGGAGCCCTCCGTCCTCGCGAGGGCGGTGGAATAGTTGTCAAGGGGTTATGTACATGGAGAGGAGTGGATGGTGTCCCTTTGCACTAAAGGGGAAAGGGCCTCAGGCATGCAAGTTGTTCATCCACTTTGGTGGTGGTCGTTATTCATATCAGTGTGGTGTCCCGATCTCATAGCTATCGCCCTAACCCCTTCGCTTTCCTCACGTGTCCACTTGAGAGTTCCTACGCCATGATTAAGACCTTGTTTAGTGATTAATCGGAGCTTAAAGGGTGATGAGGATCAAGTTGTGGGCATGCATGCATGATTAGTTGATCCCATTTGCTTGTCGTCTTCTTCTTACATCGATCATATTAGAGGCCCTGCCGACTCAACATATAGTTTGGATTTCGTCTTTGCTTGTGTGACCTCGACGTATTTATTTCTTTTTTTTTTGTGCAGAACGTCAAACTTTTTTGTTGGAATTTATTCCATTTTGCTTTATTAATGCCATTGTTTAACTGCTCTATTTCTCGATGACGATGCTGCTTGGAAAATATCATTTGTAAGAATAGTGATACGAACCGCGATTACCGAATTTACTCTGTAACAAAGCTAGCCTAAAGCAATGAATAATTTAAATACTCATTATCATATCTTCATATTTCTATATATATCAAGGAATTGTTTTTTTTTCAAAATTAGTTTTTGTTCTTTTAATTAGCAGATACAGTTATATCCATTGCTAACTTAAGCCTTGTACAACGATGGTTTATTTGTTTAGTTATTTGTTGAAATTTGTAGTCTATGGTTCCCTGTTGTTATACAGATTCGTAGTTAGGAGTATATTAGGAATACAACGTTCGATGTGATTTTAAAGTTTCAATAGTATTTATCGTTTTATATTTAACTACGAGTCATGAGCATTGTCAATAAATATTGATATCAGAAGCCAACTTCTATGGTTTTTGGTAAAGAATAAAATAACGATGTAAAATCAAGCGTAAATATCTAGTTACTTTTGTACTTTTACTTTGAAAAATCTTATACGATAATTTAAAAAAGGAATGTGACGCAGTTTGGTAGTGCGGCCACCGTGAAAATAATATTGTAGAAATAATTTTTGGTGTCATATTTTTTACTTGGATAATGGAATTTTAACTCTCGACAATTTTAGCATTTCGTTACATATTACATCGCTAACACGCCTCAAACTGAATTTATTTTAACCCATTTGGCAACAAAAAGTTTGATTTAAAAGAAAATCCGTGGTTTAAAATTTTCCTAGAAGTTTCTTAATTACCGATTCATGGTCGAGCAAAAGTGAACATTATGATTAGCACGCGCTATTCAAAACTATAAGGTTTAACCAATAGTTCCTCATTGTATGGACATAGATCTAATGGATACTTTCACAATAAAAACATGTTTTAATTTTCGTGTTAAAGTGTATAGCAAAGCTTGTTATCATTGCAAATTTGCCCTCTATACTTTGAAATTTGCATCGTCGGGAGAGAATATTATAAAATTCGTTATTAGTTTATATTATCACACTTTTCTCTATTATAATTGTTAGACTATGATATATCACTGCAAAAAATTTGGCTTACGGTAAATACTGCAACAAAATTGACTTAAGATAATGAATAATTTAACACTCGTTGACATATCTTACATGGTTAATATAGATAACTTCTTGTAGGCGATGTTGCATGAACTTAACAGGTGGGTTGAAACCTTACTTTAGGATGAACGAATTTGAATCTTTTATCTAAAAAAAATAATATAACAAGGAATATTGTTCGTAACTTGCACTATAGGAAATCTAACACATTGCAACAAATAATTTGAATATTCATAATCATGTATATCTTACGATGTTAAATGTAGAACAATGAATATTGTCCATTGTAAAATTAGCTTTTGTTCTTGTAATTAGCAACGAATGTTATATTTGTTGCTAAAGGTCAATATTAAAATAATTTGTCTGTTGGCTTATTTGTTAAAATATATCCAAATCATTACTAAATTATTAGAAGAAAATGTCAATGGATCACCGTTGTTATATGGTTCAATTCAGGAAATATAACCATGAAGACAAGAAGGTTGCGAATTTAAAGAATCCAGTAACAAATACTATTCGTTGTTATATATTTAACTTTGGATGATATGGGCAATGAATGTTGAATTATTCATCACTTTACATCAATTTTGTTGTATATTTAGTTTTGCAATGATCGTGATATTAGTTTCTATATTCCTAACCATGAATCATATAGCAATGGTTTTTCTTAGAATTTTTTTCTTCTAATCATTGTAAAATTTAATAATAATTAAAATAACTTTTAATAAAAAACTCATGGATAAATTACAATTATATGGACCTTTACCAACGAATATGACATTCTTGCTAATTACAAGAACATAAAAATGAATAACATTTATTACTATATATTTAATATTGGAAAATATTTTTTAATGAAATATAGGTCATTGTTATTCCATATTGGAAAATATTTAATATTGAAAAATATGCCAATGAATATTCATAATATTCACTGCAATAGGTCACTTTTCTTGTAAAGAAATAATTTGAATATTCATAAAACATCTTCATGCATTAGATATATAATAAATATTATTTTTTGCTAAAATTAGATGAAAAACATCGGATGATCACTGTTATAATAATTCGTTGCTAGTAATATAACATTGATCGGTCATTTGTTGCAAATTTAAAGTATCAAAGATATAATGGATATATTAAATCTAAGTACAAAAATTATATGGTATAAATATAAAACTATTGATTGGCGCCGTATGCTTATTTTACTTTAGCACATGAATTTTCGTCTGTCAATAGCAACGAATACACCATTCCTTGCAAATTCTAATTATTAGCATCAGTGTGAATGACTATAATTAATAATTATAGCTCAGTCAATCTTATCATTTACGCATAAGAGAATGATATGCATAAAATAAACAAGTTTCAAGAGTCATTTCAAAATCTTGTCGCTAGCTCTCCTATTCTATTTATTGTTTTTGCATAAATTGACCGATGTAACCATCAATCTTTTTTCTTTGCCATGTGCAAATAAGATCCTGTCTAGAAAAAAAACTATTAATACACATTTTTAGATCATAAAGAATGGATCCTCGTTGGCAGTAACACATATATTTTATAAGGTCTCGGTCAGCAGCCATTTTCATGCACTCGTTTTCACCGATTTCCTCATGAGGGGAATGATCAATGTCATATGAAATCTACCTTAAAAAGGGAAGCATGTCATAGAACATGGGTGTAACATTTCTTGACTAAACAACCAGCTAAGTGGGAATTAAAGAGTTGTTTTCACTCGTGTAAACATCACTAAAACTATTCTATAAAATTAATCAGAGGCTTTGTAAACTGTACGTTACGCAGTCCATGTCCATGTTGATCTCAAACAAGAGCATGAACTCCATCTTTACAGTCCTAATGATGTGACAACAGTCAGTACGAGTTGAGTCGAATGGATTTGCAGTATATGTCATCGTTTTCAATTACCAGCACACAGTATAGAATAAGTGCTATTTCTACACATTCAACACAGAAATCCAAACTGTTCAAAAACTAAATAAGAATACTGCAGGATCAGAAACTCCTGTGATATTTTCCATATAATTTTAAACATATAAGGCCGTACAATCCTCATCCTTCCCTGCTATTACAGCTGGTTCCATAAGGGCGAGGATCCGCTCCCTAAAAACCAGAAGCCAATGTTAAAACATGGAGATGTGCAATACGAATAATCTGATATTGGGGACAGATGTCGAGATCCCGAGGGGCAGAGGCCCCATGATCTACAGCTTTTGTCAGAGTTAATGATCGATCCATGCAAGAGGAGATGAAGTAGATTTTGCAATCATGGGGGCAGCACATAATACTGGCAGCCCACACTTCCATTGGCATCTGTAGGGTACCCCTTACAACACATTCCTTTGAACTGGCATTATTGTGTCCATTATTGAGGTACTTTCCCACTGTACCCTCTGGTCTTCGCCCACATGCATTGTACATATAGTTAGATATTTGTGTATCTATATCTGTGCATTTTTTTATAAGAGAAAAAAATCTGACCATGAAATATACATGCAATCAATCTATACCCACATTTGGGAAATTGTTGGATTATACAATGGAGAGAATGGACGTCCATCATATTTGCCCCATGTTCTTGACCTGCAATCATTCATGGCATTACTCTATCCTTTTATAGGACAAAACCATGTGTTTTTCTTTCAAGCCAAGAATATATGTATTCAAAACCATCATAAGGAAAAGTATGAGTTGAGTGGGGATTAGTATGTTTTATTGTTAACAAAATCAACAGGGTATGCAATAAACAATAATTATTCATAATTGAAAATGAATCATTAATAATACATCGTAAATTAACAAGATTATAATCATGCATTTCCAATTCATTTCACAATGACAAAATATACGCAGGATTGGACTAAAACATCGATACAATATATTAGGGCAAAATCCATCAAAGACAAAAGGGTAAACTAATAGCAGCAAACAAGATAATAGATTTTATTAGACATCGCCGAAGCGTCCATGTAATGGACTGTCCTTAGATAAGATATCGCACCCATAATACCATGCATAGGGTACTGGTCGTCCGCTCCCATGATACAACGATACACGATTTTTGTCCGCGCACAACAACGACATCGTCCTTGAAAGAAACTCAAAGAACCGCAGCTGAGAGAAGAAGAACAGGTCACTGTCATAGTGGAAGGACATCGAGCGAGAGGGAGAATGTTTTCTTGTGAGTGAAGAAAATAAGTGTCTGGGGATATCTATAAGTAGATCTAGTACATTTCTTATCATATTCTGAAAACCCCTTTTAGTGGGATGTTGACTCGGATTTTGCGAAGGTGTGGTATTCCAACAAGGTTGGAACAAAAGACGTTGAGGCGACACCTTCCAAACCGACAAAGTCAGACAACAATCAACCGTACAAGATGAATAAAGCAATCAAAGTAAAGTGAATCAAAACTTATTATATTTTAACCCTATAAAGTATGTATATAGTGAAAAGTATGTAGAGTGCCGAACCGTAGAAAGAAAAAGGGAGTAGAGACAAGTGATCAACCTACTTAGGTGTTTTTGTATATTTTCGGTTTTAATTGTTTTTTTTGTTTTTTATTATATTTAATTTTTGTTGATTTTTATGTTTTTATTTTAAATTTTTAAACTTTTACTTTTTTTTTTAAATTTTGCAAAATTTTAATTCTTTTAGGATTTTAAAGATATAATATGTATATATATAATTATAATAATAAGAAGAAATAGAATAATATAATATAAATAACAAATATATGTAAAAGTATATAAAATACATATAAGAACAATCGTTTTTATTTTTTAGGGATTTTTAGATATGTATTTATAAAATATAATAGTTATTATCATATGTATATAACTAATACAAAATATAAATAGCATGTATAGGTTCATATATATATATATATAACTAAAATAGTAAAATTTTATAAATTGTTTTGGTTTTTTATTTTTTACATTTTATGCTTTTTCTTATAATTTTAGTAATTTGTAGTTATTTTTAAAGTTTAAAATATGTCAAAAAAGGAAAATAATAATAGGTCAATGTTTTATGATTTGAAAATAGATAATAATGTAAATTTTCCCAATACTAGTTTTAATACATTCTATATAATATACATGAAAATATACAACAGGAATCATTTTGGGAGTTTATTGGATTTTTATTAATATTTCTATGGTTAGGAGGGTTTTCTATTTTTATATTTTTTATGATTTTTGGTCTAGAGTTATAAGATATAGTGATATATTTCCTGTTTTTTTCGAAATTTTAAAGATGATTTTAAATTTTTGTATTTTTATAAACAAACAGGGAATAAATAGCTCCAAAATATTTTTAATAAATGAAAAAATATATTGAAATGCTGAATAAAAATACGAGATAATATCATCACAATGTCAAGCATCTCCATGAATTTTCCCATTATTTTTAGTGTACTGGAGTTATTTAATAAAATTAAAAAGATAAGGAAATCACTAAACAGTCTGACAGGGGTATTTTTGAAATAAAAAAGTACTAAGGGTCTCTATGCAATTTACCCAAAAAGTTAATACTAATAAAAAATAATGACAATAAATGAAATAGATAAACATGGAAGGATTTCTCTGCAAAATGATCTCCTTACGTTGGACAGCACGTGAGGTGATGTGGCACGGACCAAAATGCAAATATATGAAAGTATAGGATCTGATGTGCAAATATTACAAATAATTTGCAATTCAGATGAAAGTTTTAAATACAGAAGGAAGGGTCTCATATGTGCAATTTCCCCCTGATTAGGCACCGATCAATGGCTCATGTGCACTACTTAAACACATGTTACCCCCATGTCGCATAATATCGATTCACGGATGTACGCTCTAGATTAGACCTCCAACGAGATATAAGGGTGGTGGCATGGCTCGATCCAATAAAATCATGGTGTGGGCATTTCTCCATAAGATCTTCGAATCTTTCTCGCACCTCATGAAATGACTCATGGGGCATTTGGGAGAAGCTGGAGATCAATGCTCGCATATGATTTAAATGATCCATGGGATAATACTTGTGCAAGAAGGCTGATTTCAACTCTTCCCATGTCGTCACCACATTCCCAAGGTGATTGATCCAATAAAGAGCATTATCCTGAAGGCTAAAAGGGAAGGTGGTCATCTTTACTACCTCCAACAGATTGTTGGGGTAGGACATGGTGATGCATGTCCTATTAAACCACTGCGGGTGGATGTAGGGTTCTTCATTTGTGTTGCCATGAAAGATCGAAAATAGCGGGTTTAATGAAGGCTTCATCTCAAAATGTTCGTGGATCGTTAGGATCTGGATCTACTCAGTCACTTAGACATTGCCATGGTTATATGTCTCTTTCAACATGGGTTTAGGCCAATCACCCTCCTTAGCTCCTCCTCCATGACCTCCTATAGTCTGATCATCGTCATTACCACAATGATGCTCTTCATCCTCTCTTAATCGACTTTCATGGTCCCTCGTCATCTCCATAAGCATCTCTTAGAATCCAGCCTGGGTGAGAGCATGATCTGTGAATTGTTGCTAAATGGCTTGGATGGATGCTAGCAACTGCATGTTGACCTTGTTCTAGTCCACTGTCTCATATATTCTATTTTTAGGTGATTTTCTATTTTAAATGTTTTTTAGTTTATATATATATATTTATGTTTTAATTCTGAAAAAAATATTTTGATTGTTAAAATATAAGCTATATTAATATGTAATATATAATATATATATAGACAGAAAAAGGAATAAAATATGTTTTTAGATTTTTCTAATATACAAATAAACGTTAAAAATAAAACATTTGTGTGTATTATATTTTTATTTTTGGTTATTCTTAGTTATTTTTTTTATATTTTTATGGATTTTTAAATAAGTAAATACACAAAAAATGAAACACTAAATTAGGGAACTTAAAAAGGGCTTAATAAATATCTACCAACTCATATTGAGCCCAAGTTCAAATTTCTTGAAAACTTGATATTCTAAATAAATTTAAAAAATTAAAAATTAATTTTATGACTTCTTTATGATGTTTTAGAGTTTTTGTAATGTTTTTTTTTATGTTTTTGAGTTCTTAGTCATTTTTTATAATATTTTGAAAAACTAATATGTTAGGAAATCAAATATGCATAAATAAATATACATGATGTGATGGAAAATTTTCAAAACATTTTGTAATTTTATGTATTTTTAAATATAAAAAGTAAAAATGAATTTTTTTAGTTTATAAATAGGACAATAATTTTATTTTCTTAACAAAAATATATGTGAGATATTATGGTTCCATGCACTAAATATAATTTTCTTATAATTTTTAGATGCAAAATGCTAAATTTACTAATTAAAATACAACTACAAAATAAAATCTGTAATATATGGACATATATGCAATTTTCCTAAAATTTCGTAGCATTTAATAAAATTTCAAACAAGTCCAGGGGCATACATAAAAATATTTCCAAAATTTAAAATATTATTCACACTAGTAAGGGTATAAATATAATATTACAGAATAATAGGGCCCAATATGCAAATTTACTAGAAACTATTACGCTATTATTCGAAGTTTTGGAATGAAAGATAAACACTTAAACCCTCTAGGATGTCCACACAAAATACCCAACCCCTTCATGCGTACAGGTACATGAGGTGGCGTGGATTGGATTGAACTGCAAATACAATAAAGCTTAAGTCCTTAGAGTAAATACTACAAAATAATACAACGTCAAATGAAAGTTTCTAGACTAAATATAAAATGCTAAATATGTATGGACAATGTGCAATATACCCCTCAATAGGCACTAATGGATGACAGATGGAGTACTAATTATCAAGGCGGCAAGCAACGAACGACCCATTTCATTTCACGGATTAAGAGTCAAGATTAGATCCCACCCTCTGATCTAACGGATTTGTTGTTCTAGATTGGATACTAGCTACACCATCTGGCAATTGTTCTTGATACAATGGTTGGGAGCACACTTGGAAGAATAAGGAAGAAAGCTCGGCTGGGCGAGCTTCGATCTGACCAACCTCCTGATCCTGAGGTTCTTTCAGACTGTTGAGTTGCTCAAAATTCTCCTTGGGTGGTATCGCATTGGCTCGAAGTCTTAAATGGTTCCAAATATTGCCGAGGAGAGTCTTAGAGCTTGAAGAAGCTGAGAGACTTGGAGTTTCGGTCCATGACAAAATCAGGCCCTAGAAGGGTCCTCAGGGGTTCATTCCTGCACTAGAATACTCCTAGGGGTCAAGGGTGAAGCTCCTTGGCCCCTTAGTTGTTCAAAAGTTGATGGAATGAAGGAGGCGGAGGTACTCCGACAAAAGGAGGAGGAGGAGTACTGATCTCCCAGATCAGAATGAGGTCTGTGGTAGAAATGACTAGGGCAAAAGAATATGGACTAGGGAAGGTGTGGAAGTTATTAGGCGGGTCAGAGAACAATTGGTTCATGGTAACAAATGTCGGATCCTAGTGTTCTGACAAACTATGATTTTCGGATTTAAATAATGAAATAAAAGGAACTAAACTGTAGCGCTACACTACTGCTACTATTAGGAATATAAAAGCGATGAAAATAATAGCTCGCCTGCTTGATGAAGTAGAGAGTAGAAATCGCATGGAAGAGCTTAGACAAGGGATGAATGAACTCTGATCTACCTTCTTGCTGTGAATCGATGGGGATCGATCCAAGGGGTCAAAAGTCGGTTAAAAGGTATTAATTTTAAAAAAGAGAGGAGGTAATTTTTTAAAAAAATGAGAGGAGGCAATTATATATGTAAGCTTCCCGAGAAACTCCCTTAGCATAGGGTTTTAATCGCATAGAGGGTTGACTGGCGCCAACTCTTGATTTGTGTGAAAGATCAGAGTTAGGAGAAGGTTTCACAAGAACAAATCAAAGGCAGAAGGAGTATGAATTGAGCAGGAAAATAGGCTAAAATTGGGAAAACATTGATAACAGATGGACCCAAAGGGGGAGCAGGGAGTTGACCGAGGTCAACCAGGGCCACTGCCTAATTGGTCTACGTCAACTGCAAAGAGACACAATAGAAATAAAAAAGGGAAATAAAATGAAATAAAATAGGAAATGATTTTATTAATTTTTTCTCAAAACTTGAAAGTTAAATCTTATTTTGTGTACTATTTTAGGTAATTTTTGTTTATTTTTTATCAATTTATTAGGTGTTAACTATTGCAAGTATAATTATAGTATAAATACCTATATATAATGTATTTTATTTTTATTTTGTATATTAGTTTTTTATCATTTTATATACATAATTTACACATTTAAAAAATATTTAAATATGTACTGAAATAATTTTATTTTTTGGAATTTATTCGTGCACTTGAATAAATATGAGTACGTACAATATGGGTGTAGTGTACCTATGTATTATATTATTTTGTTTATTTTAATAAATTTTAAATAGTTTTATTTCATGTGTATTTTTTAATATGATCGAAATACTATTTACAAGTCCTGAAAAATATAAGAAAGCTAAAAATACAAAGAATGAATATAATATACATGAATATAGTACAATAGGAACTCAAAAGCTAACATATACATATTGACTCCAAATTTAATGAAATCAGTTTCAATGTATAGATGATTCAATTTATATTATAATAAAGGTTAGTTTGGTCAATTTTGAGTTCATATGGAGAAGATATGGATCTGTAAAGTTTTGGTTACGACCTTTCCAACTATGTGTCCCATTCACATTGTACCTTGTTTTTATGTGTAATTAATTATCATTTTCTATGTATTTCTACTTGCATGTTTGGTGTTGCAAATATTGTTATTTGAAGTGTATTAGAGTATGTATAAATTAACATAAGTTTCAATTATATACAGTGTACATGTCACCAAAGGTTTCTAGGTGATTGTGTTCGTTTGTCTGTATTATTTTCCCTTTCGCTCCCTACTTTATTCCTTATCAACCAAGTTAATATTGACTTAGTCTAGGGTTTTAGGGTCAGTCAGTATTTGCAATACTTCCTTTAATTTTCTTTATTCATTTTTTACATTTAAATACATGTATTTAAGCATTATTTACAGAAAAATTCAGAGTGTTAATTTGTACAAGTAAATCATTTTTACATGCATTTAAAAAGGGTTTTAAAGATAAAATAAAGGAATAAAGGTGAACAAATGGATATTCATCAGAACACACGAGCATGTCGTCCTCCATTCATCCTCTCTACTAGTGCTACAAGAGCCTGGGGTGTGAACTCATATATAAGTCCACCAGATTTTAAGAATTATTAGATGTTTACGAAAAATCCAACCAAAACTCCTCTTGTTTCAAATTTGAAAATTCCCAACTTCTGTTCAATACCATTTGATTTCCCAATTGAAACCAAGTAGCTAATCCAATGTAATTGTATAAGTTTATCATTTAAAAACTAATTACATTATTTTAAATACTATAATTTTTATTGACAAAGAGTCAAAAGAAAGAGGAGCTACATAATAGAGCTTGATATATGTTGACAAAGATGATTGAGTAGATCGTGGGGCCTCATATGAGAATATGTTTAATGCAGTCAACTTATCGAAGAGACATGAAAATCTAAGGGGATTCTTGGAAAAAATGATCTCATTCTTGGATTAAATCATGTACGTCCTTTTTTCATTTTTATCTTCTCCCTATTTTGGAGAAGATATTAAAATTTGTAGGAAAAAGGGGTGACTGAAAGGGTCGTCTCAGTAGAAACTTATCTTGAAACAGCACCAAGGATATGCACACCTATGCAACTCATTATGATTAAGGCTAGTTGAATAAGTATAATATATGTAGCTACAATATTAGGATCCCAATTGGGCATATGCTTTTTGGAGGCTTGCTCAAACCCAAGAGGACATTGGACATGTTGGTTGTAGGATTGTGGTCATATGGATGGGAAAGGACCCCATCCTTTAATGTGGGGCATGTCCTCCATTTATGTTCCTTAGAAGATAAGGCATGAGAAGAGTAAAGTACTAGACACAATCGTGTTTCGATGCGTTCTTAGCCCTCACACCAAGCGAAAAATAAAGTACAACTAGGCATTATCACCATGTTGATTCTTTTCAATCTCCCTTTCTCTCTGTGCATCTTCTTCCCATCTAATGCCAATAATTAAATCCCAGACATTAAAGATTGTTTGAGACATGGGGAGATGGTAATGTGATTAGGGATTTGACTACGCTAATCCACATAAACATCCCATGTGCTCTGGTCGGGATTGTGTTAAGGAAACCTAGACCCTTGATTAGTTATTGGTATTTGCATTGTATATCCCTGTGTTGGACATGACGACAAGGTCAAGGGAGGCTGTATGTATACGTACACCTGCATGTATCTGTATTGGCATCCATATAATTGCAGGGAGCGACAAGAACCAATTTATGAGGCAGTATTTAAATACTAATAATTAGGGTTTTGGAGGGAGGGGAAGAGGATGCCTGTGGTCACATGCAACGAATATTTTCCTTTAGGTGTGTGCATTTTCTTAATGAAAAGTTCACGTTCCCAATTTGACTTTGTGAATCTTTCCAAACGACCGGTGTTTAATAATTACACAGTCGAGATTTTTTCTATGATTTGTTCGTTCTTCTTGAAGGCCATCCTAGGCTTGGATTCTAGTTCATGGTAAGGAATATTAGGTTGCAGATTTCGAAGAAAAAATGGGAAAAAATTGCAGACCTTAATCGTGATTCTATCTTATAAAATCTAGTCTTGGTTGGATTAGCCAACTCGTAAGTCGTAATGGAGACTAAAAATTCAATTTGATATGTTGGATGGTGTCTAATGATTGCAGCCTATTACAGTAAATGGGGGTCCCTCTCGTATAGCATGTTTACGAGTGGATAACTATCACATTTAAATTCGTCAACTAATGCTAATTAATAGTACTGGTTAAATTTTTTCACACTAAAATTAATAATTTGATGATTCGGGGTATATCTTCCGATATTCAATTTGCATGAATGAATTTTATTCGTCGCTGAATTATTTGGATTATTGAAATTGGCAACTCGTATTCTTGCTAAAGGTATTATATAATAATTATTATTTTCCATTGATTTTTAAGTTACAAATTGTATCGAGGAAAAACTCTCTGAAAAACTCAATCGTAATCAATATTTTATACGATTCAGTGCTTATCATATAACAACGAATATGTTGTTCATTGTAAATTTTAAATTCAAAAAAATTATACAAATAACCATCACTAAAAATTGAGACTATCGTGATATTTTGAAAAAATATCTATCACTATATCATCCGTTGCTACTTATTTAATGACGATATTACTCGTTGCAAAATTTTTTATACTTAAAATTAGTGGCAAATATCTTATATATTGTTTTATCATTAGTGAAGGTGCATATATATAGCAACTCTTATCCATTTTTATTTTTCAAAATTTTAGTTAATTAACGCTAATTTTTAATTTAAACTTTAGTGATGATTTGTTAAACTTTTAAAAATAGCGGCACATAAGCATGTTTATATGGACTATTGCTAATGATAGAACAATATACATGACATTTTTTTGCTAATTTCAAGTATAAAAAATAATTTCACAACGAATAATATCACTACAACAAATTGTTCACATGCAATGAATAATTCGTATATAATTCATTGTCATATCTTCTGATGTTAAAAGTAAAACAACGGATATTATTGCTAGATTATCTTTTCTTCTTGTTATTAGAAATGAATGTCACATACTTGTTAAATGTTTCCTATAGTAATGATTTTTCCATTGTCTTATTTATTAAATTTTATATTAGTTATCGCTGAATTTAAGAAATATTATAAGAAAAAGTAATCGAATGTTTGTTGTTATATGATTTGTTGCAAGGAATATAGCAACAAACACAATATTCATTGCAATTAAATTTAAAGAATCATGCAACAATTTATAATCATTATTATTTATTTAACTACATACGATATGCCCACAAATATTTAATTTTTCTTAGGCTAATTTTGTTGTTGTTTAGTGACATTTTTAAAAAAAGTTAGTATAACCAATTTTGTGGTAGTGAATATTCTTTGTTATACATTCTATAAATTAGAAAGATGCTGAAACAAATTCTCGTATTATTCGTTACTTTAAATCAATTTTGTCGTAATGTTCTTTGGGAGTAATAATGTTTACCAGGTCGTACATATCCTGAAATCATATATGTTATCCATGCAAATTATTGCATTTCCTAATTAAATGTTTGAACATGTTTATTATATGTTTGTAAATTTATTTAAGCTAGTTGTTTCTCGTAATTATTATCGAAAAGAACATGGGCATACTTTGAGTTGGGGTAATTAAGGGCATAATGGCGAAGGAAAAAAAGTTTGGGTCTCTAGAGGACAATTAAGAACATTGTTAGCGGAAACTCTCGCATCAAAGACAATTCACGTGCAACAAATTAGGGCACTTTCCCATCTGATCCTAAATAATTGTCCAATTGATTGCAACAGATGGCCTCTGAAAAGATTATTGCATCAAGCACCGTCAGAAAGCTCTGCAAAAAAATTCAATTAGCAACTATTTCAAAACATTGTGATGGTAGACAAACGGGTAACAAGCGGCGCTGATTAGAACAACCCCAATATTGGTTAAATTATAGGGGACAACTGACATTTCGATGTTTTTATGTTCATACCATTGATTTTTTCCCTATCATTCTGTAATTATTACTCTTAGAAGCAACTATACAATTGCTATATATAATCATGACATGCGATCGATGGAGGATACCAAAAGCTAATTAAGTAAAAATATGGGAGACGTCCTATCAAGATATGACTCAATTGGCTTTGGCATTTGATTTTGATAGGAAAGAACCATGTTTGTATTTTATGAATTGTAATTACCTGATGTGATAGCGTGTGGATGCCTTTAGTATTCTTCCAAGACAATTGAAGAATTCATGGATTATATAAAGGGATTTTAACACGACAACTCAGAATAAATTTTACCCATTATCCGCTATGATATGCATTGAATCATAACCATCTCAATCAGGTTAAAGAACTTTGTATGTTTCCCTTTCTGCCTTACCATACCCCAACTAGACCAACATCTCCCCAAGTCGAACGTAGCTCTTTTGTTATGGACGAGTTTATAGGCTTTGATGCATCATAACCAATTCGACCTCATATCCAATCTTTGTATGGCAGAATGGTTATCGTCCCTAATAAGGCATTGAGTTTCAATCCTTAAGAGGTCTACTTCCTTAAGGCATGATTTAAGGATTAGCGATGATGCACATATAAGAAAATTCGTACCAAGGCCTTTTCCCTTGATCAGATAAGCGAAACCCAAAAAAGGTTGAATCTTTATTATTTTGTAAGTGCACCATAAATTCTTCGCAAGCATAGCAATATTAAAGTCTCTAACGTTAGTTATATCCCAACCCCACTACCATTCCAATGCAATAACGCTCTAATTCCATCAAACCTCCCGATAGCATGTTTAGGCACGATCATGTTTATATGCTTTGACTATTAACCACCAGATCCAGATTGAAAAATCATCGTTTGTACCCCCTTATGTACCTTTCCCCAACAAGATGTGGGATTGCGTTGGGATATGGGTCTGATTTTTATTAACGGTTCCATTTGTATTCAGATATATGGATCTGTTTTTATCAGGGATCCATATGTATTGGAGTAGTATATAAATTCAGTGCTCTCCATATAGTGAAAATCAATCACCGTTGCTCAAAGATGTAGCCCAGTTACAGATGAACCTTGTAAATCTGTGTGTTTGTGTCTTGCTTGATTGTTTTTGTTTGTGTGTGTTTGCTTCCGTGATTCGCAACAAGCTAGTATCGAGTATTAGATTTCGCCATGATCTTCAAGCATGATGGTGTCATGCAATCTGAAGATCGAGAAGTTCACGAGGAGGAATGGATTCAGTTTATGTTAGATCAAGATGCATTCTCTTCTGAAGCAATAAGGTATCTGGGCATTGTTGGACGAAAAGAGGGCGAAAGCACTCGAATCCTCCAAGTTGACAGTGCAGGAAGAGAAGGTGCACTCGACGATCATATTGTGTTTGGCAGATGAAATCATCACGAAAGTCATTGATGAGAAAATCACAGCTAGTTTGTGGTTGAGACTCAAAAGTCTATATATGGTGAAGTATCTAACCAACAAGTTGTTTATAAAGCAATCTTTGTCCTCTCTCCGCATGCTTGCAGGTACATCTCTTAAAGAACATCGAGATCACTTAAATCTATTGTTGATAGATTTGAGAAATGTAGGGATTAAGATTGAAGATGAGGATGATGCATTGATTCTGTTGGTTTCTCTTTCGCTTTCATATGAGAATTTTGTTCAATCATTTATCATGAGAAACAATAACCCTAGAGGAAGTTCACGCAAGTCTGCATACATGTGAACTTTAGCATCTAGCTACCCAGAAGCAGGAATCTAACACTACATGTTTGGTTATGACTCTTGAAAAAGTCATGACGGTTCTGGCTACACGAAGAAAGGAAATCAAAAGTCCAAGTCGATGAATCATGACTTTAAGGACATCTAAAATTATTGTAAGGAACATAGACATTAAAAAAAGAACAGTACGAAGAAGAAAGGCAAAGCAACAGTTGTTGTCGTGGCTCAAGGAGGCAAATTCTGAAGATGATATGGTTCTCACCATCATAGACCAGAAGATGACATATATCACATGGATTCTTGATTCTGGTTGTTCTTACCATATGACTCCCAATGTTGATTGGTTCAACACCTATGAATAGATGGTGGAAACATCATCATGGGTAATCATGCAGCATGCATGATTGTACGGATTAGCTCTATGAAGAGCAAGATGCATGATGGAGTCATGAGGATAGTGACAGAAGTACAACATGTTCCTGATTTGAGGAAGAACATATATATCATGAAGGGATCTGAAGTTACAGGTTCTATTGCAGTGGTGTCCCATGCTGTGAGATCAGAGTCAGAATTGTGACATATGCGGTTGGGACACATGAGTCTTATGGGGATGGATATCCTAAGTCAGAAGGGTTTCATCGGGAATCTCAAAGCATCCAAGCTAAACTTTTGTGAGCATTACATGTTCGAGAAAGAACACATGAAGAAATTCAATAAAGCTATCTAGAGGATGAATGTGATGCTCGACTACATCCATGTAAATTGTTGGGGCACTTCCCAAGTCCCATCTTTGGGAGGTGATATGTATTTTATGTCCATTATTGATTATTACTCCATGATGCCTTGTGTGTGCATGATGAATCACAAGAGCGAGGCATATACAAATTTCAGGTAGTGGATGATCTTATTGGAGAACCAGACTTCTAGGAAGGTAAGGTGTCTATAATGAGTTCTGTTCGTCAGATTACAATGAGTTCTGCAAGGAGGAGGGTGTTGCAAGATATTACACCATCAAATATACACGACAATAGAACAGGGTTGCATATTGAATGAAGAGGATGCCATTGGAGATAGTAAGATGCACACTCTCTTATGTTGGGTATGGTAGTGCATTCTGGGTTGAATCTATGAATACATCTTATTACTTGGTGAATCGGAGTCCTCCATCCGCTATTGACTACAAAACACCCATGGAGGTATAGTCTTGTAATCATGCAAATTATTTTGTTTTACGAGTCTTTGGTTGTGCTACCTATTTCATTTTAGTGAAGGAAAGTTATAACCAAGGGTTTACAAAGGGGTGTTTACAATATATGGTGCAGGAGTAAAGGGATACAAGATATGATCCCCTTCTGAGCATTGAGTTATTCTTAGCAGAAATTTTACATTCGATGAGAACTCAACACTTCACTTGAGTAGTAAGTTTGTTAATGCAGAGACAGGTGATTATCTGCATTAACAGCTGGAGTTCAAACTAACACCAAGTAGTGATCATGCAGTTGATCACACCACTCCTGATCAGCTGATGTTTAGGAGCCTGAAGTTATGAAATTAAAGGAGAGGCAACCAAGCATTTCTACTGATTGATAACTATCTCTGACCAAACATGTAAAAAGTGTCAGTGAAGAAACCATTAGGGACAGAGACAATTGATCAAACAAAATTCATCATCGAGATAAATTAAGTGTTGTTCACTATTTATTTATCCAGGTAAGCTTGGGTTGAACAAGAGGAGGCAGAAAGCCTCACTCAAAATATTCAAGTGTAAAAAATATTTTTGTGATATTTGTCATCCTTCTTTTCTTTTCTTCTTCGGGGATAACACTCTTTCTGTAATTTAAAATTTTTATTCTTTTTTATTTGATTTTTATTTTTCAATTTAAATTTTCAAAATGGATATTTTCAAATAAAAGTGATCTACTATATAGTATAATGGTGGTAGAAAATATAAGTGGTATTATATAGTAGAAGAACACGACAAAACTCGAGCATTTGGTTTTGATGAATCCATGATTCATCACCTTTATTCTTTCATTTTGATTAAAATCTTTGATAAAATACATGTAAATATTTATTAATGTTCATTTAAATTTAATTAACAATTTAACCTTATTTATTAATATTATAAAGTGAACACTTATTTTATCCGAAATAAAATAATAAAGAGAAAAAGAAACATAAAAGAAAAGAATGATGTAGATATGTAATATCTACAGAATGATCCTAATCTCGAGATCAAGTCAATATTGACTTGGTCAACAAAATAACTAAGTAGAGGGAGATAAGGATCCTAATATATAAAAATGTTAGAAAATAAAGATCATTAATGTACATAAACACAACTTCACTTTGTACATATGTTTACCTATTTTATTGATCAATAAGAAAATTCCAAATAAAAATATTTCTTAATGAAACCGATTCATAATAATATATATTAATTTATAAAAATTTCAAAAATTTATTTAATTTATAAATAAATAATTATGGTGAACCTAAAAATCCATAAAGGCATACTTTCCAGGTTCATAAGTATTTATGTAAAACTACAAATTAATCAAAATCACTTTTAAACTTTATTTTATAACTAATATTATTTAATAAAATTATCAAAAAAATCTTAGAATAAATGTGTAAGTGAAGAACTGTGAATCTACCCTTGCTAATTTTGCGTAATTAACTTTTAAATTCTTCATTGCAGTCAGGAAAATTCAATTAGTAAAAAATCGTAAACTGAATTATTTTCTAATCAAAGCAAGCAGTTAATTTTTTTAACTTGAGCAATCCCAAGTCGAACTCAAGTAGGCCATTGTCTCCTTAGGTTTATTTAAAGTCTATTTAGAGGATAGGTTTTTAAAGAGGCATTTTGTGATATTTTTATATGCAATAAATGAGTGAAATGCAAATTCGACGAAATTTAGGGAATAAAATACAATTTTCATTCATGCAGTATCTAAAAATTATGAATCTGGCCAGAATGTGAAATATGATGAAACTAAGTTACATTAATTGTTTTGGAATTTTTGGATGCAAAAAAATTAATTATGAATTACATAATGCAGACTAGATGATTTTGAGTTAATTAAATTTAATAAATACTGAATGTCAATATTTTCCAAAAATTAATTTATCCTAAATAGGGTTACGTCAGAGATGTCTAGAATAATTTTTAATTCTTATGGACCTCAATATACATGCAAATGAAATGAAATTTGGGCATAGTGTAAAACAACATAAATTTTGTGTAATGTGAATTTTGGGGATTTTTTAAATTAGTGAATGATGGAATATTAATTTCATAGCATGAAATAGGTAAACTACACAAGTTTTCACCAAACTAATTTTAGTAGATAATCCACTGATCAGAAAAATGTTATAAATACTCATTGGACAGAGAATTAGTTGCTCTTCAATATGCTATTTTTGGAATAAAAAAAGAGGTGAAATGATCATTCAAACGACTATCCGAACACAAGGGTATGAATGAAATAAAGAAAATAAAAACAAAATAAAAAATATAGCGCACAAGGGGGCTTTTTTAGTTACCAGAACCTCCAGAGGCATGTGCGCAATTTTCCCAGCAATCACACACCATGCATGTAAGCTCCAGTTGTAGGAGCTCTCTCTCTGGAAGATGGAGGGCATTCTCGACAAATTGTCCAAAAGTGCATGTAAAGGACGTGACTTCTTGGTTGGGGTGACTTCTTGCACAAATACATGATCTACAGAGATGTTCTTCACAATTTACCACGACCTCACTGTTGAAGCGAGAAAATCAAGCGGTCGTACGGTTTCACAAGGCGAAATCGCAGTCGATGCGGTGACCGCTCAAAAATCCTGATTCAAACAATAATTAACCCACAACAGATAAATCAAGCAATGAAAGTAAATGTGCGGAGTTAAAATTTATTATAACTCTACAACAAGATGTGTATAGGTGCAAGTATTGTAGAGGTCGAACACAGGGAGCAGAAAGGATAGATCGGGGCAAAATTGCTCAAAAGTGTGTGAATGTGATCAAGTGTCTACTATGCTATTTTTTGTGGGTTTTTACTTTTTTTTTTAATTTTTTTATTTAATTTTTAATTTTGTATTTTTGTATTTTGATTTTTAATTTACTGATTTTATATTTTCTTTTTATATTTTATATTTTTTATTATTTTTTTCCAATATTGGAATATACAAACTATATAAGAAAAGAGGTGATAAACTATTTATAAAAAAGGGAAAAAGCTCAAAAATTAGGAAATGAAATGTTTTTGGTATTTTTATACTTTTCTACTGTTTTTATGATTTTTGGGAAATTTTCAGAATATTTTTGGTATTTTTAAATGTCAAAATACAAGAAAACAGTGAATATCAATGCTGGCCGAAATCAAAATGGAAATGAAAAATAGCAAACAGCAACAAAATTTTCCCAAATTAATTTTAAATTAAAGGTAACAGAATAAAGAAAATTCAGAAAAAGAAAACACAATTTTTAGATTTTTTATGAATTTTATACATTTTTTGAATGTTTTTAGATTTTTATAGTTTTTAGGAGTTTTCTTTGGTATTTTTAGTGATTTTTGGTCTAGAGCTAGGAGGGACTAAAAGACACAAAATATAGTTTTTTGGAAAATTTTCAAAATAGAATGAATATATTAAAAATAAAAGACTGCAGGAGGTAGAAATGATGTTTTGGATTTTTTTTGATAAAACAAACAACAGGATAAAAATATAACAAAAATCCTTAGGTTGTAGAACAAGCTCATAGGCACACGGACATATTTTTAGATTTTCAAATGGATAAATGATGCTCCAGAAATAAATCAATGACTCAAAATATTTTAGAAATTATACAAGACACAAATCACAATATCTTTTGTTGAAATTTGAATACAAATTCGGCCCTACCAATTCCTACAACATATCCAAAAATGAGCAAGTGATATTGAGTATATAAAGCGTTATCAACAAAACAAGCCCAATCAGTACTTTGAATTCATAAATTCGCCATAAATAGTTCGTACACCAGAAAATTTTGAAATTTGGATATGATGTAGAACGTTCAAATAACTTTCTAACAAAAAAATCTCACAAAAAAATGAATTCAGATGAATGAGTTATATCCGTTACAATACAGGGGCGCAGATGCAATAGTAGTACGGACTGCAATTCAAAAAGTACGAAAACTTCCTGTAATAATCCAAAATTGCGAGGGTCTGAATGTAAATTTCACCACTTATCCACTTGTCATGCTTGGATGCGCGTTGATGGGGCCGATCTGACGGTTGATATCCCTTGTGACGTGGACGGTATAGATCAAAGGGGAGGGGGAAGATGGACGGCAATTGTAGCGTGCATCCCTCCCCTTTGTTTCAGTTCTGTACAGCACGCTATGGGGACTGCCCAGGTGCGCCGGCTGCGGCGTTCTCCTCCTCCGACGAGCCCGAGATACCCTCTAGGTGGTTGCCCGTGGCCCGCCCGATACCTGCGAGATCAAAGGGCTCGAGAACGACGTCTCGACCTGTTCGTTAGGTGCAAACAAAATGATGAGAGTGTGCAGTTCAGTGAAGATGGGTGAGAGGGAGGAATTGCTCCTCCAGCCAAGATTTGGCCAGAGGGTGGTTGATCGGGTGTAAAGCAAAATGGGTATCGGAATCAAATCTAAGGCTACAAAAGAGTAAAAAATGCAAGAAATGAGAAGAAAAGGGATCTCAAGGGCTGATTTGCCCGAGATATAACCTCACGCCGGCTTGCCGTCGGAGATGGTGGAACCGGCCCTTAAGGCCTCGCCAACATGCCTAACTTGGCCGGAGGAGAAGCTGTCACCTTCTCCGGTCCAGGGCGCAAGACAAAGGAGGCAAAAGAGGTCAAAATGGGGTTCCCAGAGCAAGGGGAAAGACTGGGTGGTTTTTGAATAGTTGGTCGAGTGGGCTCTTTCAATGAGGCGTATCGAGCACGTCAGTGATCCAAAAGCAAATCTAATCCTTGGGCGTGTAAGGGCGGTGGACGAGGAGCAAAAGTCATGAAGACACCAACATCAAAAGATGCAAGGAACATCCTCGAAAAAATCCGCGAAAGCGGACAAAAACCACTTCTGACACAGCCCAGGAGCAAAAACCAAGGAGTTGACCAGCATGTCAACTTCCACCTGGTTGGTCCACGTGGACCAACCAGGAAAATCCTTGGGAAAAAGTTTTCTAAAATCTATTAAAAATAGATAATGATTTTATTGATTTTTAATTATAAAATAAAAAATGTTTATTTTTTATGAAGTATTTTATAGTGATTTTTATTTATTTTTATGAAGTATATTTTTATAATTTTGCATTTATGCCCCTATATAGGTATATTATCTATATATTTGACTATTTGATTTTAAATTTGTGATTTTTAATTTTATTACTTTTGATTCTTATTTTATATAACTATACAATACTTTTATATACACAAATATATTTTTATTTTATTTTTCTGATTTATTTTGTATATTTAATAAAATATAAACAGGTATGTATATGTATGTACATAGGTATTGTATCTATGTGTTATATGTAGCTATTTTTATTTTGTATTTTATACATTTTTATTCTGATTTTAATGCATAATAATTATTATAAATATTAATTACAAAATTATAAAATTATAAAATTATAAAAATAATGAATTAATAATAAATTGAATATTTTAATCTATACAATGTACAATGTGGGTCCCAAAACTCAACTTCAAACCGTAGCTCCGCCAAATGCAAAACCAACACATTAAATAGATTATTTTATTTTATATACAATTAAAGGTGAGTTTGCTGCATTTGGAGTTTTCAGTTTGTGAGATACGGGGTCTGGGAAGTTTGGATTCTGGAATTTTATTCAGACCATAACTTTTTTATCTGTACATTATTTTTGAGTGAAATTAATTTTGTATTTTATTTATTTAATTATCTACAACTTTTATGTACAAAGTTTATTTATTTGATGTATAAAAAGTGGAACCAAAAATAGGTCCCAAAATGAGTAAAGAATGGATAAAATAAAAGGGATTTTATTGGTATTTTTGGCCCTTATCTCCCCCTACTTTATTCCTTGTCGACCTATTCATCAAGATGCCTAGGTCTCGGGGTTTCGGGTCATAAAATATTTACAATATTTTATTCTTTTTCTTTTCTTTTCTTTATTCTATAATTTTGGCTTTAAATATACAATATTTACACAATGATGCATGAATGCTAAAATGCCTAAATTAACAATAATTTACACGCATTTACTAGGGTTTTTAAGGCCAAAATGATAGAATAAAGATGATGAAAAGTAGCTTCATCATTCACGTATTGTGCGCGTGAGGTGGAGATAAAATGGAGAGCTTGAGGCTGGATGCGAGAGCGGGCGGCTGGAGCGAGGCCTTGCAGTGGCATGGGTGGAGGGCCCAGGGTGGCAGGAGGCGTGTGATGTAGTCCTCGTACGGCTAGTGTTGAGGGCGAAATGGCGGTAACCTAGAGCATGGAGGATCCAAGGCAGCAGGAGGCGCGCAACCTAGAGGTCGCGAGCGAGGCGATGCGAGTAGGTGTAGTGCTCCTGATGTGTAGCTTGTTGTCGGGAATCTATGGAGAACATGAAGGGAAGCGAGATGGCGTTGAAGCCGGGGTGGATCAATGGTCAGATCACGGTGAATCAAACCTGGAGCTCGAGCTCCAGGAATTTGGGTTTCTGATTTCAGTGCCAATCGCTCGATTAAACTATAAATTAAATATGCGAAGTGAAAATTACACTACAAGATTACCTAAGACTATAGGAAGACTGGGGCTCAATTGGTCTGAAGGGCAGGAGTAGAACCAGTCGGTGGTGCTTCGGCGGTGAGGTTAGATATACCTACTCCGCTAGCTCTCCTCGCTGCAAATCACAATCTTCACCAAGCGGTCACCATGGAGAAAATCACATGGGTGATCTAAGGGGCTAAATCTCGAAGAAAATGGATCCAGTCTTCTAGAAGTCGCCACGTGTCTGATCGTATGGACCTCCTTGTATATCCCTTTGTGGGAAATCAACGGTCCATATTAGATTTGGATTGTTGTTCTTGATCGAGCAACGGGGAAGGGAACTGGAAGAACTCTCAAGAACAGCACTCTGAAGAGCTTTGATTCATCATTTTGTGGTGCTCCAATGGTATCTCTCCTCTGACAAGCCCAACAGTGGTCGGGCCTCCTCTGTGCAAGGCAGCAGGGTCCAATGAAGGCGAGAGGGCTTGTGATGCTTCAGCGAGGTCAAACCACCTGGAGCTACTCCTGGGGGTTGTGGAGGTCCCAGAGGCTTCAATACACCTGCAAATTGCAATCAAAAATGCTCATGGATACGAGGTCTACCCTCCTCCACCCAGGAGTTGAACCAAACGATGAGGGAAATGGCATGGATGCGAAGCTCCGATGTGGTAGCGGTAGAGGGAGCTCAAATCCCAGATCCACAATGGATCTAGGTTGGATGAAGAGGGGGATCTGTGGAGAATGTGAAGGAAGCGAGATGGCATTGAAGTCGAAGTGGATTAATGATCAGATCAGGTTGAATTAGACATGGAGCTCGAGCTCAAGGATCTTGAGGGTTTTTTATTTGAGTGATATTCGCTCAATTAAACTATAAATTAGAGATGCAAAATTAAAATTACACTACAGGATTACCTTAGAATGCATGAAGACGTGGCTCAACTTGCTTGAAGGGCCAAGAGCAGAATCGGTCGACAATGCTCCGACACTGGGGTTGGATACACCTACTCCGCTAGCTCTCTTCGCTGCAGATCACGATCTTCACCAAGCTATCACCATGGAGAAGATCACATGGGTGATCTGAGGGGCTAAAGCTTGAATAAAAGGGATAAAAAAGCCAAAAAGGGTGAAGGGGATATATTTATAGGCAGATTTTGAGTGAGTTTGAGGGGATCTTGCGTGAGATCGAGTGAGGGTAGGTGAAGATTCTAGGATGAGTGTGAATCTCAGACGAAGAGGCAGCATGATGGCGGTGGTTTCAAGGTTAATGAGTGATGGAGGAAGCATGGAAAATCGACGAAGAGGGTGGCCTCATGAGTTCTGACAAGCGTTAAAGGGACGCTGGATAGTTGACCTATGGTCAACAAAAGAACACGCTTGGTTGGTCCACATGGACCAATCGGGAAATTCCATGGCAAAAATGTCTTGGGAAAAATTTTAAATAGAATTTGATATTATTATTTTATGTTATAAAATAAAAGATGTTTCTATTTTTTGTAGTATTTTATGGGAATTTTTATTTATTTTCTAGAGGTATTTATTTACAAGTTAATTTTTAGGGTACATATATAGGTATATTTACCTAAATTTTAGGTATTTTTATTTTTATTTTGTATTATTTATTTATTATTTATTTTATTATTTTATATAATTATAACTTATTTTAAATCACTTAAATGTATTTTTATTATATTTTCCAAATGTAATATATATACTTAAATAACTAGGTGTATTATTTATATAGGTATAGTTATAGGTAATTTATCTAGGTATCTTATATACATATTTTGTTTCTCTTTATTGGTTTATTATGGTTTTAATATGTATATACATTACAAATAATATTTACAAAATTATAGAGATATAAAATTGTAAAAATAATATAGAATGAATAAAATGGTTATTTTAATCGAGTATATTACACAATAGGGACCGAAAACTTAACTTTCACACCTTAACTTCAAAAAATATGAAACTACCTTCATTAAATAGCTTATCAGAAGTTATATACATTTGAAGTGTGATTTTGATATATTTTGAGTTTTTATTTAAGAGATATGGGTTTGGGAAGTTGGATTTCGGAAATTTATTCGGAGTGTAACTTTTATTTCGTGTATGATTTTTGTATGAAATCAATTTTGTATTTTCCTATATATTATCTATCTACAACTTTCATGTATAAAGTTACTTTATTCGGGTGTAATTAATAAAGAATAAAATATGTCCCAAAAAATTATTGGCCTATTTTGTTGAGTGATTCATTCAGCATTTTTTGTACAATTGGCCGCCCTATGTCCCCCTACTCTATTCCTTATCGACTAAGTCATCATGATGACTGAGTCTTGGGTGCTAGGGTTACTTCAATATCCTTGACACTTTGCTCTTTTTCTTTTTATTCTTTTATTTTGGCTATATATACAGTAATCATACAATATTTTATAAAATATTGTGTGCAAATTAATGAACATCTATTTTGATAAATTAAGAACACATTAATGCATTTAGCTAGGGTTTAAAGGTAAAAATGAAAGAATAAAGGTGATAAAAAGTAGATTCATCAGGTGGTGAGGAGGTGACTTGTTGCTGCTCTTATTGGGTTGATCTGTATAAGAAGGAGGTGGGCGGGAGCTCCGTCAGAGATGGAGGATTGAAGGCGATGGAACGGGCCTGGGGGTAGAGGTGGGAGTCTCCTAGTCCTTTCTCAAAGTAGTGATGGGGTGTTGAGCTCAAGTGGATGTGACGGGGGCACGAGCGACTGATGGTAGTGGATTTGTAGCATTGCACTAAGAAGGAGAAGAGCTGGACGACCCTGGCCCCTGGAGACACACGCCCGAGGTCCAAGGAGGAGTATGCTCGGTGGTGATGTAGGCGCACGACAGTGAGTTTCCTGAGGTAGGGACCTGACGAAGTCAAGGCGATGAAGCTCCAGGGTGAAGAGACTGACCGTTGGAGTGCAGCTAGAGGAGGTGGTTGGCAAGCAACTACGGTCGCACGAAATGGTTGAGGTTGAATGATTGTTTTCTCTCCTCCGATAGTGTCTCTTGGAAAAGAGAACAAGGAGGCTCGATCTTGATGATTCACTGCAAAGTTATGGACCTGAAGTTTGTTGAAGAGGAACCTCCCGTTGGAGGTCCTTTGCATGATGAGTCTTGATGCTGCCAAGATCAAACCCAACTTTCAGAGATGTAAGGTGTTTATCTCCTATTGTGCCATCCAATCTGTTGGAATTATTGCTCGTGGATGGAAACTATTATATTACGTTGGGGCAGTTTGGACTGAAATGGTGTGACATGTGAGGCGCGGCCACATCTGCAAAGAAAGTGCAAAGAAATATTATGTTCGAGTTGGTGCTCAGCTGATTGTGATGTAGAAGAGAGTGGTGGGATGGGGAGCTCCTATATCATTAATGGTGGAGGAGGAGCTCAAGCTCCATTGCTTGTTTGCTGGAGATGGTAGATGTGTAAGGTAGAAGGGGAAATGGATGAATGTAGAGATGATGTGGATTGTCAATGCGGTTTGATACCAGAACAATGAAGGAGAAACAAATACTAGGAGGGAACCACAACCGCATAAGGGAAAATTAAAGAAGAAGAAGAAGAAGAAAGAAGAGAAGAAAAAAGAAAGGAAAAGGGTCGAGAAATGCCTGATGTAATCATCTAGGTTTGAGGGCGCTCAGGAGATCAGCTCTCCGATTGTTACCTCGATCAGCTCGACGAGTAGCTACAAGGCTTGGTAGAGCTTGAGAGCACTACAACAGCACGCCATAAGCAGTGCCAAATCTCGCCAATATTGATGGATGTTATCGTTGACTTCTAAACCTCTACATAA
>JAZKJV010006510.1:600000-815783 GCA_037367405.1 Ottelia alismoides | reverse complement strand
TAATATATTTGAATTGATTAGTTTCCTCTCTCTTATGAAATATTAAAATAGTACATTGTGCCCTTTAGGGTCGGCCTCAAATATTATCAAAATGAAATACAAAAAGGCACAGGGATGTCAGAACTATTTACCTAGGGGAGGCATGTATGACATGTGCAGGCTAGATCAATGACGTTGGTGGCTCTACGTGGTTCTCACTTTTGATGGACGGTCTAGAACAGACATCACATCACATGAAATAGATGTCCTAGATTAGATCTGAGCTGCGATCTTGATCATACAATGCTGGGCCTACTAGGATTAACATGGAAGAACACTTCCATGTTCTCCCTTTGTTCCTCGATTCCTCTTTGCTCAGGTCGTATCCACTGCTTCTGAAGGGATCTTCTCCTTCCTAGGATCTTCCCGCAACTGCAGGGTGTCACCGATGCCTCCAAGCCTCGTCGAAGGAGGCTTGAAATGCTTCTTTTTCTCATGGACCTAGATGCCATGTTCTTTAGTAAATCCTTGCTTCGGGTGGTCCTTATAAGCCTTCTTCTATACAAAAAGCCTAAGGGGCTCGAGATCTATGCTATCGATCGAATTTGAAGCTGTTTGCACAAAGGTATGGTGAACGGTGATGACCATCGACAAGGTGTCTAAAGGGAGATTTGGAAGCACAATCCTTGCTCGATCTAGGTGGATTGGGCATGTGATCCGACAAAGAACTGAGGGGGTGATGGTGGTGGAATTTGGGGGTCTAAACAATGGTCAGAGCACGATGAACAGATGACTGGATCCTAGTGCTCCGCCGAAATATGAATCAAATATTTAGGCTAAATTTAAGTAAATGACATCTAATAAATGATAATATTAAACTAAGGAATGAAAATGTTAAATAAAAAAACTAACCTAGTTGCTTAACTTGTTCGGAACCAAGGAGCATGGAACCTAACCTGAGCTGATCTACGGTAAAGGCTAGATTGACTCTCTCCGACCTCCTTTCTCCTCACTGACACCCGCGTGATTTCCTGTTGTCACCAGAAGGCTCGAAAGCTAATCATATTGAGGTTACATGGGTTTAAAGAGGAACAAAACTTTAAAAGGAGATGGGGTGTGAATTTTATACAAATGGAAACGTAGAATCTCGTGATGGTGATGGCATGAAAAGGAAGGGCGGTTGGTGAGAGTTAGAAGTATGTTGTGGTAGAGGGTTGTGGGTGTATCAGAAGGGTGAAGGTCTCAAGGTGGAAGAAGGCATGGAGGATGAGTGGAAAAATGAAGAAGATGGGGTCTCATTTCTTTTGATGAAGTCATAAAATAGTGATGGCACGGTTGACTCGAGGTCAACAAAAGCTGCATCATGATTGGTCAACGATTGACCAATAAGGATAAAATAGAATAGAAAAGAAAGATAAATCAAAATAAATAAATACAAATTGTATAAAAAAACTTAAAACATGACAAATATTTAGAATTTTATAAAATATTTTTTTGTGATTTGTATTTATTTTTACAATATTATTTGTGAGATGTTATTTTACATATATAAATATAGGTATATACTTGTATTTTACATAATTTACTTTATTTCATAGTTAGATATATATATATATAATATTGTATTTACATATTTTATATATTTATAACATTATAATATATATATATATTTACAGATTTTTGTTGTATTTTTAAAATTTTATTTGTTTGAAAAAATACATACATGTATATATATTTCACTTATATTATACAAGTATATTATAATGTATTATTTATTTTACGTGTATTTTTAATGTTTTTATATATGTTTTATATTTTTAATATGTTTTAAATAATATATACAATTATTTAAAAATATATGAATATAAAAGTGTAAAGAATAGAATATACCAATATTATATGCAGATACTCTGGTACAATGTCTACTAAGGGCACTGTGCAAGATTTTTATTGGCTATTATTTTTACAATTTTATATATCGTATTTATACAAGTCTCATGTTGAAAACATTATTTTTTGAGGTTTGTATGCGTAAAATACAGTGTAAGAATGATCTATTTACACAATATAGAATTAGGGTTTCTAAGATATTTTATACAATGTTTGGCCCTTATCTCCGCCTACTTTATTCCTGGTCGAACAAGTTAATAATTACTTGTTTTGGGGTTTTAGGTCATTCAGTATCATTGATACTTCATTTATTTTTCTTTTCTTTTCTTCATTCTTTAATTTTGGATTTAAATACAAATGATTACACACTAATTATAAGCTAATTACATATGTTCGATAGATGTTAATTTGTACAAAATTAGTTGTATTTACAGGTGTTTTGCTAAGGATATAACTGCAAATTAAATAATAAAGTTAGATGAATGGCTATTCATCACCTTCATATACAACTAGTATGTAGAAAACACTTGCTAGTTTATATGTAGGAGAATACGCGATGCAAATAAAGAAAAAGAGAGAACAAAAATAAAGAACTTAAAATGATAATCTTTTTTAAACTTATCTTCATAAAATCAATGTTTGGAGCTCAGTTAGACCTTTAGATTTTTAAGAATGTGTTCGGAACCTTATAGGGAATAGGATCTAAAACTTAACAACCCTTAAGTTTGACACTCTTATAATTAGATCGCTTTAATAGCCAGGTCAAAATATGTATATTCATACACAAATCCATATGAATAGGAGTCTAACTTGTACAATGTATGAGAATGTAGCTCTTCTCATCAAAGTGTCAAGAAAGAATGTTTCTCAATAAGGTAACCCTAATTCCCTAATCTAGTTGCGATTTCCTCGAGGAGCGGGGTGATTAAAAGCTAATTGGCTTTCTTAAGAAACATTCATTATAATATGACCAATTAATAGTTAATCATAACTGCATTAATTATATCTCAGTGAGAATAATATGGTCTAATTTATCCAGAATAAGTACAGGATGGAACAGAAGGATACGCACAATTAATTGATTTTACCAAAGTATTAATTATTTAATTGCATGATTTTTTTATTTCATTTTCTTTGAAAATATATTTAGTGTAAAAATGATGCTAATGCACACACAAAGAGATAATACACAAACAATAACTAATTATGCTCATGATTAATTGATTATAAAACTTACATAATTAATAGTAAATAAATTCAATGAAAAGTACAATTAACATGCTCCAAATAATCAATCAATGCAAAGCATCACTTTTTAAACACCTAATATGAACAACATCTCAATGATTAGTAATTCAATAAATTAATCAAACTTCTTAATCAGATTTAAATGAACAAATGCTAATGAAGGTGTTTAAATGAGTAAGAAATGATGAAAATATCAATTATTAAGCCTTGTAAAGGACTTAGAAGGTAATTTTACTCCTTTTAAATTTAATGCATGAATATCTAATCGGAATTTAATTGTATCACAATAAAGAGAATTCATAGACTTTTAAAACAATACCAGTAAATTTGGATTTATTGTTCAAAAGTTATTCAACTAGCAAGACATGGGCATAAATGCAAAGAAACTACAATTTAGGATACTCGAGATATTACAAATAAGTCCCTAGATGGACCTAAATGTAAATATATGAAACTACAATTAGATTTTTCAGTGATACCCTCCTATGTGGGGGTTTTTATGTAATTAGTGGAAGCTTCAAGGGCTTCTACGTAAATTGCACTAGGCCACATGAGTTATGCATGCACCTAGGTCTAGAATCGTAGTTGAGACACTTTACAAGTGCAAGCAAAGAGGTGCTTTGGTGGAGGCTCGTATGCGGTGGCTTGATGGCGATTGAGGGTTGTAATGTCAAAAGGATCCTATGGTAGATGTGCGTCCTCCTCTAGCTTTCTCCTCTATCCTTAGCAGAGCACGTACGATGCTCCTAAGAAGGAGCTCATCCTCCTCACATTTGTTTTGTTGCCTATTAAGATGAAGAACCCATCTTCGTAGTATGGTGAAAAATAAAGTGTGACATTAGAGCTCCTAGAGAGGTCTAGATTGAGATTTTGGTGGTTGCTCATCGGAGAGATATTAGGAGAACGAAGCTATGTGGAAGTCTCTGATCATTAACATACGAAGAGGCGTGCAGGGCTAAATCACAAGCCAAATCTACAATGGACGAAATGGAAGAGGGTTGGAGTGGTTGGAGGGTTGTTAAAGGTGAGGTGAGGTGGAGCCCTATTTGAGTTATCCTCTTTACGAGAGGAGAGATGGATCGAGGTGGTCGAGGTGATGTGGATGGTGATAATTCAAATGGATGAACGCACAAAGATGATGCAACGACGGAGAATTGAGAGTGAGATCGGAATTGAGTGAACATGTGTGTGTGTTTGTGGTTGTAGAAAAATGAATGAAATAAAGGACATTTAAAGGTCAAATTTCACCTAGAAGAAGATGGTGACATAGAATAACTCATAGGAGGCATAACACGAGCATGGAGAATGGAGCTCCCTGCTCCGATCTTTGCTTGACGTCATGGTCTAAAGGACGAAGCTCAAGTAGCCACAACAATAGCTGTGATTTGGTCTATGACCATGGATGTTACCTAAGAACATTTTCTTGATTGTCTCTCTTAGACTCTCTCTCTCTCTAATTGTCACTCAAGGAGGTCCAAGGCTGAGAGAAGTTCTCATGAAAATGGAGGATGGGTTGGACGGTTGATCGAAGAGGGGTTTTGAGCTTGTGGAGGTTAGACAAAAGGTGATTGCGATGTACTGGTTTCAACCACCTCTGAATATGGCATACGATGATGAAGAGGATAAGTAGAGATTGGGAAAAGAAAAACAATGAACAAGGTAGAGGTTGAAGTTGGTGAGAGGTGGATTCCTCATGTGAGGTCATTGGTGTAAATCAGTGAAGACGACGGTTGTGCAATAGGAGAAGGTGAGGGATGAAGAGGAGTGAGGAGGAAGATAATTGGATAACATTTGATCCTGATCTGAGGGCATAGGTTTGGGTTTGGATGGACTAGCACAATTGGTTTAATTAGAAGATCAAAAGGATCAGAGTTAAGGCATGCAAGATTTATTGATAGTTGTTTGACTTGAATGATTAGCTAGTCCAGATAATGGCAGGTTGAATAATAAGGTTGGGTTACATGGCAAGAGAATGAGGTGGCACATGGAACAATTAGAAATAAAATAAATAAATAATATGAAGATAAATATAAATAAAATAGTTAAAGAAAGAATTAGAAAAAGTTCAACATGAAAATTGTAGATCTTGAGAGCAAAATAAGTAAGCTAAGCAATTAAAATATTTTTGTAAGTATTTTTATAGGTATAAAAATACATGTTTTAAGTCTTTTATTATTTTTATGGTATTTTAAGTAGTAAATGATATACATAATATTGTTTAAAACATTTAGTTAATTTTTATAGGATTTGTTATTATTATAAAATACATAAAATAATAACACTTAGTTGAATATATACAACACATAGACAAATATTTAAAACTAATAAATAATGTTATGTATATATAAGGTTTGAAATATTAATAAGCCTTAATTAAATGTTAATAAAGTTGATTTCTTTAAGCTATAGGGATAGTAAATATCAATTAAGATAATAAATCATGAATTTATCACCTTCTATACTAAAACTTTGCTTGTCCTCGAGCAAATAAAGAATGAATAAATAGTTGAATCCTTGACTGTGCATGTGAAAGACAAGACTTGACATCTATGATATGAGTTTTAAAATGTGACTCTCAACTCTAAATTAGAACCAAGTCTTGGTCAAAAAAAACTCAATTTCCCTAATTTTTAGGCTCTTTGCGTATACATATATATCAGAGGCATGCCTTTTAGTGTTGACTGCCTATAGTGATGTAGAGTCAAGTCTTCGCCTACGGTTATAGTTTGAAAAGTATTCCATAAGACCTAACCATCAGTACAAGTGAATAAATGTAGTCTTGCTTCAATCCATTGCTTCTTTAGTCGTTAGACTTAAAAATGTATATGGGTAGGCCAGCTACGGAGGATATATTTTTGTGTCATTTCTTTTCTACTCTCATAGGAAAAACGAATCTCCCAAGTGCTTTATTACACAAACATACTTTTTTAGTTTTGATCATTGTGTCCCTCAACTGAATTCTGAGTCGTTTGTACTAGTTTTCCTGGGACTGCACTGGGGTCTGTCTTTCTAGCGTACCTATCATGCCTTCGACACCCAGACTTGTATCGATATACGACGTAGAGCCCTTTTTCATGAAGGATATGGGAAGGTCCTTAAGAGCATCACAGAAGCGTGAGGATCGCATCACATGCGATCGGGAGAGACTAGTCACACTAGTTGCTTGAGGCGGAAGAATTTAAAATTTTTTCAAACGATGAAACCACATGATCAAAGAACACTTCTCGGATCATTTTACCTATACCACAAAAAAATATTAGGTTTATCTCTTGAATCTTGGTTGCGACCGAGTCTCTAAATGAAGAGACCTCCTGTCTCAAGTCCAATCCAACAGAGGAGACGCTTGCGAGCGCATTGATGAAATGTTTGCTTCACGCAATCCATGTTGATCAAGTGGTGAATCTCCTGATCTCATCAAACGAGATATGACTTCTTATTCATGAGTGAGGCGCATCGAAGGAGACGGAGATCCACGAGCAAACAATCCGGCAGCATAACAATGATATTGCGGCGATGGTGACTCTCTCTAGGGCATCAAGGTGGATGGCCACATGGGAGAAAGGGAGAGAGTCTTGGCATGTAGAGAGAGAGCATATGAAGTTTTCATCTACACCTCTTGTAGAGTAAGGGGTGCCTCTTCTTATATAGTATTTTGGGAGTCCATGGATCACAATCCGCGGACTCCACAAAATCAGTGGATGAGATTGATTTGTGTTTCTTTTAATGGTCAAGATTTTGATGTAAAATACAACAACATATAATTAAATTTATATTAGATATAAATGAATATAATAAATCCCAAATTAAGTCAATCAACCATGGAGAGAATGGAGACTGCCTCCTTCTATAATATGGGAGTGGACAACCACCCCATCCTAATGGGAGTTGGTGGTTGTCCACCCTCCCAATTGGGAATGGATCAATCTCACGTAATCTCATGAGATTACATTATTCCATGGAAATCTCCAACATTTACAACACTTGTTGTAAATAATTCCACAAAAATAATTTAGAATTATTTTATGAATGTTGCAATCTTGCCATTGATAAATTGTGAATCACATTCACAACCCAAAAAAAAATGTAAATTACATGTTCAATTAAATGTCCAATGTGAATCCAATTCACATCAACATTTAAATTGTAAATGTTATTTACAAATAGCTCTCTTATATATTATAAATTACAATCATAATATATATGATCAATATGGATAGTACTATCCACATTATTCCTATCCACGATAATTAAATCACATTTAATCATCTTGGATCTCTATTCTTATGTGCCCAAATATTATGGATCACATTCACATTATTCACATCTTTTGATAATTAAATCACATTTAATTATCTTAGATAACTCTCCTTATAATATGAATCTAATTCATGTTATTCATGATAATTAAATCACATTTAATTATCCAGTTTCTCAATGCTTGGATACATATATCAACAAAGAAGTTATCCATCAACTCTTTCAAGGAGAATGCGCTTTCTCCGTGGATACTTGGAGATAAGGATAGGGCGATAGTATTATTTCACGTATAGTGACTTGGATATTGAGATCACATCTCAAATACAGATCCTACGGACCTCTTATAGATGCTTGATTAAATCAAGACCGCAAATCTAGTCTTCCCATTGCATCTGAATCACATTCAGATCAATGTCCAACATTTGGACCAAGATCTAATCACTTCTATACTGAGAGGAGTCACTAAAATCCAGACCCTTTTCATCACTCCTTAGGAATGGTAGCGTCATGGTTATACAATCGTTTATGATCACATCACCCTCAGGTATTTCTAATACCTGTACATCCTACATATTGGAAGACCTATAATAAACACGGAGTAGTAGACCAATTTTACACTATCTACTTCAGGGTTTTATCATTAAGTTTCTCATTCGATCATTGGGAGTCGGTATCGATCATATACTTTCCAAAAGCTATATCACACCTAGGTGTTGATCATAAACTTTTGAAAAGCATATATCAAACCTACGAATTCAGTCAAGCTTCTGAAGTGAGACGACAGTGCATGGAATTTGATTCTTCCCAATATATCATGAGTGAGATCATTCTTCTGGTTCAGTAACTTGATCTGTATGATCCCTTTGAGAGAACGTATTACTCATATGCCCTTGCATATACACCAGCGCACTGGTGTATAGACCTTGATTAGGTCATCAACCTATTGGTCTGCGAAATGTACATACTCAGACATATAGTAACACATCTATCTCCAGTCAAACGATAAGTGCCTATATCATGACATCATACGACATAGGTCTTTGGTTATCTTGATCTCGTTAAGTCAACTCTTTGACCTAACTTTTCTAACACCTCCGAATCTATATTCCTACGTAGAGGACATGCATTAAGAGGTCAGTTAGATAGCAGCTTTTAGAGAAAGGATTGCCATCTCCCTCTCAGGCTGGAGATCATCTCTTAACAATCATTTGACGGTGCTCAATGAGTCTTCAATTTAACTCTTTAGATATTCAGCCATGCACCGGCCTCTATGATTCAACAGTTGTAGGATTATTAAGATGGCCTTGGTACATAACAATAACTGTACTAAAGGACCTATTATGAAAATTATTTATTCATTATTTCAGATCAGAGAATGATATTCGCAACAACATTTATTGCAAAATGGCTTGTCGTGGGCTCGCATATCCAACAATCTCCTACTATCCCAAAGATCCATTAATGGAAACCCACACTCTCGTGACAATCATAGGATATTTAGAAAAATAGCTTGGTAAGATGATCAATCACTATGTTCCCAAGAGACTACGCTATGTCCTTTTACGACACTTACATATTTCCTAGTAACAATGCTCTCATCTAATGCGAATGTTGCATCTTATGCAAGCAATACACAATATTGTCAGTTCTAGTGTCCTTGACACTACAACTCAATTATTATAACCAGTATTTCCATCATCTTTATTAGAATACCCTTATTCTTGGAGATCTATATTTCCTATGGTATCTGTAGTTAAGACCTGCTAGATCTCCATCTATAAAGTCTTAATTTCTTGAAGATAAGACATGGAGATCACTATCTAGATGTCTTGCCTTCTTTGATAATGTTGATATAACTGCAACTAAGTGTTTTATTTCCATAGTAGGATTAGCAACAATTTCCTACTCCCACTGCATGGCAGGTATCTAACTTTTTTACATATCTAGCATACATTGAGATGCTCATAATTGATCCACAATGGCAAGCGGTTTTAGCACTCATATCGTCAACTCTTTGAGGTGCTTTCCCCATAGATATGACAATACCATATATTAAGGAAAAGAAGCCTTTCTTGGAATTTTCTAGGAATGGAATATGTCCAAGGTGTATCACTAATGTGACGGTCCAAATACCCTCTTCTCTTTGCTTCTGAACAACTCCAGAACTAAGATCTATGAGTTATTCTTGAGATCATATATCAAGGTATGGAATAGACAGACTATAAAACACTTATTATCATCCTTATATCATTCCTATTGATTATGATATAATCTACATTTAGCACGATGAACATAATGGAACTGCCACTAAGCATCGCATGGTCCATCAATATTCTATCTAAAATCATAACATTTATGATTTCATCAAATCCAATGTTTCAACTACAAGAAGCTTATTTCAGTCCACAGATGGTGTTCCTTAGATTGTACACCATGCTTTCCTCAACCATTAATCCATGGGGCAACTTCATGGGAATATCCTCAGAGAGGTATTCATAGAGGAATGCAATATTGACTTCCATCTTTAAGATGTCAAAGTCAATTTGTGTAGCTATAGTTAGCAATATTTTGATGGGTTAAGCATGGTCACTAGAGAGCAAGTCTGATCACAAGCGATTTATTCTCTTCGATTTGTATCTTTTTGATAAGAACTGTGCTTTTATAGGTCTCAACCTTCTCATCAGGTTCCCTCTTTCTCTTGAAGATCCATTTACACCTTAATTGGTCATACCCATATAGGTGGATCCTCGAGGGTCCATATACAACACTTGTATATGTAGTCTACTTTAGACTTTATTGCTAACATCCATCTTTTCATGGTATGATCTTCAGACGCTTCATCATATGAAATAAGATTATTGTCAGACTTAATTGACACATGGAATCCATCCTCAAACTCATTTGAAGAGGTATTAGTGTTCCATCTTTAATTGTCCTTTTAGTTTCCAACTTCAGGAGCCTCATTATCTTATCAAGATTAAATGAGTTCCTTCATTTTCATATTGATTCTCAAGAGAGTCATCCTCTAAGAATCATATCCTTCGAGATGAGATCTTTTGACAATCTCAAGGTCATAAAGTAAGTATCTAATACCATCCTTTATTTTACTAATTAAGTGGCACTCTCTTGTGCTAGATTTCGGCTTACTTGCATTCATGACAATGTTATGAAACAAGCAACCCTAAATCCTCAAATGTCCAACACAAGGCTAGGTTCCAAACCATAGCTTATGAGTATGTTCGGGTTTAGATTTACATGGAATATTTGTAAGGATATATATTGTAGACTCTACTACACATATGATTGGAAACTAAGAGGTAGTTATGCTAAGATTCATCATTGATCAAACCATGTCTCACATGATTTAATTGCATCTCCCTACAACTCTATCAAGTTTAGGTGCATTAGGAGGAGTGGGATAGAAATGATATTCGTATCTACATAAAGTATTCCTTGAATTTATCTAATAGGCACTAGCTACCTAGATCAAATCAAGTTCATTTTATATCGGGTTTTAAACCAAAATTGTGAAATCTTTGAACATTTCAAAGGCTTTTAAGGTGAAGAGAAGAAATCTCATATCACAAATAATCATCAAATATATCGCATATTATCAATGTTTATTATGATATAGATGATCCACATTGATCGATATGTGTGAGATCTTGAATACCTTTACATCTAACACCATTCCTAGAGAAGGGTGAATTGGACATTTTCTACTTTGCATACAATGCTCACAAGTATGTAAGATTTGAAATTTTAGACATTCTAAAGTTTCATTTCTTACTAATCCATTGATCTCATCAATAGACATATGTCCAAGGCTTGATGTCAGATCATTGCCAAATTATCTTCATCCTCCTATTGATCTTTTAAGGTTTAATTTTCATTATTTGAAATGTTAATGAACCATTCATTAATTTTCTAATTTAGTAGAGTCCTCCAGATGTCAGATTACTATCTGAAATATATCCATCATAATGTTGTATGACAGCTCTATTCCAGAATTCATTTTTATTTCCCACATTTAGAAATAAACAATGTGTGTATTCTAATATCTTTGTCATAGAGACATTGTCTAATACTAAGGGTTCTCCCTATTAAAATATGATGTCTATCTATCGAATAGAGATTGTTTCAACATTTGCATAAATATCCATGTAGATGACTATGAAACCTTAAGCTCAAATTAATATTCTTTTATAACATATGCAACCAATTGCAATTGTCATTAGAGGAATGAGATACAATTATTAGACTTTTAACCATATGCAATAAGTAAGTCAATTTCAATGATGATATGTAGATATAGATTATTCCGATGCACTGTCTGAGTCATTTTCTAAGGATCTTGGATAGACTTGATAGTCTTACTATCAATACATCGGCTTGTTGCGGTATTGGCATTCATCCAACTCTTTGGATATCATATGGAAGCCCAGAAGTGCAACCAACTCTTTCACTTTCCTTCTTACTTAGGTCCGACCCATGCTTCCAGTGCATTCCCTTCATTTATAAACAACATTGCTTTTGATGAAGGATCTCTTATATTGAATTTAAAGGATTTCAATACAAGTGTATTTCAACATTTATACATGCTTCATTAAATTCGTACAATATGATTATAATGAAGCTTCTGAGTATAGATAGTAGAATGATGACACTTGATAAGAACAAAAATCGGTTTCGCGGCTTTTCATTTTTTTTATTAGAGAAGAAAAAGAACAACACTTGTTGATGTAGCCAAAAAGCCGCGAAACAAATTTCGATTTTCAAACCTATCAAACAAATTCGGTTTTTTTAGGAAAACCGTCACTAATATTTAATTAGGCAATTGTTCCTGGGTTGAACTCAAGGAGGCAGAATAAATTCCTTAGATCTTTATCTTTGTAATTTTATTTTTAATCTTCTCTAAGTGATCAAGTCAAGGAAACCTATTTTATTGGTTTTTATTTTTAATATTTTTATTTGATTTTATTTTTTTCCAATTTTTATTTAATTTTCAAAAAGGGAGATTTTTCAAAAAGATTTATTTAATATATAATAGGTGGATACTAGATAGGTGATACAATATAGTAGAGTGAACGGGGTTCAAGCCGCGAGCTCGAAAAACTCAAGAAAACAAAACAAAACAAGACGAATTTCGAAGAGTCAAAACACGTCAAAAACTCGTCAAAAATCCACGAAAACTTTATACTAAGTAGGTAGGGTAGTTGTGTAACTACCCTCAAGAAATCGTCGAAAAAACAAAGTCACACGAGATCAAAATAGCCCCTACAACCCAGGGGCATAAGCGCAAAAGAAACTAATTAAAATGTTCTCAAAAAGGTCCTCAGGGACTATTCTGTAGAAAAAATATACAAATGTTTACATTTAGGACCCTACGGAGGGACCTAAATGTAATTATGGAAAACCTGAGAGGCAGGCTAAAATTGTTGGAAGTTGCTGGGTCTAATAGGCAAATTTCCCACCGTTTCACAACAGACGGCTGCGATTAGAACTCGCGTGCGCCGATCGGACGCTTCAGCTTCTGCCACATGTCATTCACCTGTGCCTCCCTTGTTCTTGAGTTTGTTGGACAGCTCGGCTATGGCTCTTCTTCTCGAAATTTCTCCGGCCACCCAACGAAAGCTTTGGCACGCCGACGGGGCCAGAGGGGTGGCTCCTCCACCCCTCGAGCTCGCCCGCGGTAGAGTGGTGGCGGAGGTTGCTCGGAGCGACGGTGGATCGGTGAAGAAGATCACGGCCTCATCTATCTGGAAGTTGTTCAGTTCTGGCGGCCAATATTTGGAGTAGATTCTGATGAAGATCAACGACTTTCAGATACTGAAGATGGTTCCTGAGTGATGACTGATCTGCAAACACAAGATGTATGTGCTCGATTCGCTGGGAATCGACTTAAGGGTAAACGATTCGCAAGACCAAAACTAGATAAAAACATTAGTTTCCAGACAAACAACCAGATGCGTGAAGATGACAGCGAAATGAAGACATGATTTGCGTAGATTTTGAAACAAATCGAGATGAAATGCGAAGGGTGTCTAAGCTACAGGGTTAAACTATCTAAATCGCGGATTAGCCACGCTAATCGTGGAACCCAAATCGAAGCGAAAAACGAAGAAGGTGGATGAAAAGGCCTGTGAAGTCCAAGGTGTATTACATGGAATATCTGCTCGACGGCGACGAAAGACTGGAGCGGTACGCGGCGAAGCGCGGCGATGCAAGGCTCGACTCGGCCTTGGAACGATCTCCGACGTCTCCTCCTCCTCGCTGGCGTGTCCACGGTGCTGTCACCACCTCCGGCTGGCCGAGACGAGGCTTGGAAATAGGGGGTCGAGCTTCTGGAACTGGAGGGTTTCAGAGAGCTCGAAAGTTGGTTGTAATGGCGGAAGTTGGAGGCTTTATATAGGAAGATTACTTGGGCTCCAAGCTCAGATCGAAGGGTGGCGATGGAGTAGGTAGTTAGGAGAAGAGATCTGAGGGTTGAGAGTGGCTAGAAGGTTCGAGAATAGCGTGGGATATTTAGGGGAAGTCGGCAGGTCGAGCAGGCTCTGGTACAACAGATTCTTGGGGAAGAAGGCTCCAGGTGCTGACAAGTGTCAGCACCTAGTTTGTCCAGAGGCTGAAATACTTTGTAAAATAGATAATAATTAGTATATAAGGTTATTTTAATTAGGTATGAATATAAGAAAGTGAAATAAATTAATTTTCTAATTTACGGAATAGTTACTTTTAATAAATAATAAATATTATTTAAAATATAAATAATATATTAATAAATATATATTTATAAATAGGTTTTAGATTTTTAATTTAATAAATAAATAAATAAAATTTAATTTTATATTTTCTTGATTATTAGAATATTAAGTAAGGTTTATACAAATTTTTATGGATTTTATTAAGTTAATTTGTATATTTTAATAAATAAGATAAGTAACTAGGTAGTTCATTTATACCTATATTATGGGGTTTTTTATTTTATTAAAATAAGAAATAGTCTCCAAAAATTATGAAATAATTTATGGTGAAACTACAAGATCATGAAATAATTTAAAAATTATAAAATTATGAAAATGATAAATAATGTATGTAACATAAAATAAATAGCCCAGAAACCCCGTTGTCTTTTGGTCCCAAAACCGACTTTTTGCAAACGGACTCCGAATTAGATGAAACCACCTTTATTAATTAGATAATATTATTTTATGAATTTTAAAGGCGAGTAGAGTGAAATTGGAGTTCGTATGAGGAAGTTATGATGTTCGGATGTTGGGATTTAAACAATTTACAGGTTGAGTTTCTTGGCATATATACAGGGTAGTATTTTTAACTTATTTTGTATTTTTTATATATATTTTTAGGAATAATTAGGAAAAGGATTTGGTGAAAAATATGTTCATATGGATTAACTAAAATTCTTGAAAGTTTTGTATTTATTTTATAAATAGTGAAAGGTGTATATGTGTGTGTTAAATTATTTTTCTCTGGTTTTCTTTCCTTATCTCCCCCTACTTTTTGGTTTGTCGACCAATCCATGCTGACTTGGTCTCGGGGGTTGGGCTATAAATATATCATACAGCTATATTTATATTTAAGTCATATTGTATATATATACATATATTCAATCTGCCTTTTTGTTCTTTTGTTGTTTTTTATCTATTTACATGATTTTAGTGGTTAAAAGTGAATATTTACAAATGAATGGTGTTTTGTTAAAAGATGAGAATTAATGGATATTTACATGTATTTGTTAAGGGTTTTAAGACAAAATATGATAGAAAAATTAACGAATCATGGATTCATCAACCCCCTATACTTAAACTTTGCTAGTCCCTTAGCAAACACTTATTTTGAAAAAGTAAGTGAAAAAGAAAGAAAGTTAGAATGAATTTGTTTTCCTAAACCAATTCATGAGAACAGACAAAGGACAGAGCTCGATCGGACCTGAAACAAGCATTTTGTCGGGACCTTAACTAGGATTAGGATTTTATCCTCAACAGTCCTCAAGTTCCATAATCCTTACTCAAGATCACTTCATCGGCTAGTTCAGACTCACTTATTCATATCGCAAACTCTATCGTCCTTGAAGTCAACTTGTACAGTGTGTGAATTGATTTAGCTCTTCCTGCTTAGAGAACCGAAGAAACCGTCAATCCCGGCTATACACTCCTATGGCTTCCTCATATCGCTACTCTTTCCTCGGCGAGGGAGGTATTCCTTTCCGAGTTCAGTTCTGCTATGTCCACAATCGAATATAAGGAGAAGTTAGAAGAATGAGAAAAGAAGTGGAGTGCGACCAGTGTAGACGCATCACCTTGTGAAGCCCAACCGGTGTAGCTGAGTCTTCACTAAGATGTGCAGGCATATTTGGTGGAAGCTTGGACCATTGTGGTCTTATTTGGTGGCTTCTGTATTGCTTTGACTTTGTAATTTGCTTGCATTGCATTCATCATTTGTGCCTCGACGGATATAGCATCTTTTTAGTCCGTTCCTTTTTTGAGGTCATAGAAAAATTGTGTCAGCAGATCCTTCCCTCATCCGAAGCAACTATCGCAACCCCAATCTCTCCCGTCTTTAGATGTCAATGCCGCAAAGATAAGGATAGAAACATACTACCAAGGTATACTTCCCTTCGGAACTCCATGCGAGTCGAGCTAAGTGCAGAGTGCATGTGTTCAAGATTGGTTCACTGGTGTAGAGTTGTACGGATGACTCCAAATGGTCTACTTAAGCACAGATGACTTGATTTCCCAAATATGATCTTACGGAACCCAAAGATTTAAGTCACAAGATCTGAAGAGTCTAAATTCCATATCCTAGTTAAGCTCCTTACAACGAGAGTTAAAGGCCGTAATCAAGCTCCATTCTTTAGACTAGACTCAGTCCTTAATTCCAGAAATAAAACTTATTTTGAAAAATGCGAATGCAAATGAAACCATGTTTATGTGAAGTGTATTTTCTGAATTTTACTCAATTTTATAGATTTTAAGGATTTTGCAATTTTTATGAATTTTAGGACTTTGTATTTTTTATGGATTTTTATGATTTTTATAAACAAGATTTTTTTCATGAATTTTACAAGATATATTTTATTTAAAATAAATATCTAATGTATTTTACAAATTTTATCTACAAAGTATTTTACAAGGATTGAATGGTTTTTACACATGTTCTAATAAATAGGATTTTAACTAAGTATTATACAAATTTTAAGTACAAATTTTAAATACAAATTTTAATTACAAGTTTTAATCATATTTTACTTATTTACAAGGATTTTATAAATAATATATAAATGGAGAGTGGATTTTAAATTAACCCGTACCCACTTTTTATGGATTTTATAGATATAGAAAATACATAAAAGTACGAGTTTTGGACGAAAGTATATATACAATATATACGCACCACCCTATACTTAGATTGTGCTATGTCCTCATAGGGTCAAAAGAGAAAAAGGAGGACATAACTCGTGCTAAGTAAAAGTGGGTGAAAGAGGACATCGAGTACAAGTCAGTCAACCCCCCTATACTTACGATCAGGTCATCGTAAGTATCACGGGAGAGCAAAAACGGGATGACTGAATGAAAAGAATAAATAACGAAAGTTCAAAAGGAAAAGAATACGAATCTCATCGAAATCACTCGGTCCCCCCTATACTTAGGATAAGGCATCCTAAGTATAGAAAAGAGTGTAGCCAAAAATTAGGGACCAGTGATTCGTGAAAAAAAAAGGCTATACAAAAGAATTAGTACAAAAAATAAAACGTCAATCAGCGGGCAATCGGTCCCCCCTATACTTAGGATCTGGTATCCTAAGCATAGAAGACGAGCAAAAACAGGGACGATTGTGGTCTACGAAGAATATACAAGTGTTGTGAATCTCTAGAAAAGAATGGCTCAAAAGAATTTGTACAGGAAGAAGTGAAGGAATGATTAGGATTCCTGTACAAAATAGATCACTTCAGTACGAGCCAGATGATCAGTAGTCTCTACGCAGTGCTTTAGCATCTGCCCGTTAACCACGAACGGCTCTGCACCAGGTGACACATCTGATATTGCTATACTGCCATTGTCGTGCACCGTTCTGACTATGTACGATCCTTCCCACTTGCTTTTCAATTTTCCTGGAAAAATTCGCAACCTTGCATTGAACAACCAGACTTTCTGCCCAGGGACAAATCTCTTGTGCCGAATATGTCTGTCATGCCATTTCTTCACTTTGTCCTTATAGATGAGTGTGTTCTCGTATGCTTGATTTCGAATTTCTACCAGCTCATTCAGATCTATCTTTCTCTTGGCTCCTGCTTTCTGTATATCCATCAGTATCTCTCGAATTGCCCATTCAGATTTATGCATGATCTCTACGGGCAAGAGGCACGGCTTTCCATAAACCAACCTGAATGGTGAAGTACCTAAGGGAGTCTTGTATGCAGTACAATATGCCCAAAGAACTTGGTCTAGAAGCAGTGACCAGTTCTTCCTATCCGGTCGTACTAGTTTCTGAAGTATTGATTTTACCTCCCTATTCGAGACTTCAGCCATGCCGTTCGTCTGTGGGTGGTAAGGAGAAGCTACTCTGTGATCGATGCTATATTGTTTTACTAGCTTTTTCACCTCCTTATTAATGAAATGGCTACCCCCATCAGAAATGAGAATACGAGGGATCGCGAACCACGAAATGATGTATTCCCTTAGTAACTTGCAAACGGTCTTACTGTCTGCGGTTCGTGCGGGTATAGCCTTCACCCATCTGTTAACATAGTCTACAGCGAGAAGAATGTACTCAAAGCCGCTGCTAGAAGGGAACGGTCCCATAAAATCTATGCCCCATGCGTCAAAGATCTCGCAAATAATGACGGGTCGCATTGGCATTGCATCTCTGGTACTGACCGTCCCTACAGCTCTCTGACAATCTGGACAACTCTTCACAAATGTGCAGGAATCTCTGGTAAGAGTCGGCCACCATAATCCGCTATGTAGTACCTTCTGTGTTGTCCTCTTCCCTGAATGATGTCCTCCTGATTCTAGAGAATGACACAAAGTGAGGACACTATTATATTCCTCCTGAGCAATACATCGCCTGTAAACGCAATCCGGTCCTTCACAAAAAAGAAGCGGATCCTCCCAATTGTAGTATCGTGCTTCAGAAACTAGTTTCTCAACTCTGTTCTTCGGCCAACCCTGGGGACTTTTCTTTGTGACCAGAAAGTTCACTATGTCTGCATACCACTAAGGTCAACAACCGTAAAGATGCTCTCGTCAGGAAATCTATCTGCGATCTCTGGCGTGTACTCATCTGAAGGCTGATCTGTCTGTAATCGGGAGAGGTGATCAGCTACCACATTCTTTACTCCAGGTTTATCTATGATATCCAAATCGAATTCCTGAAGTAAGAGAATCCATCGAAGAAGGCGTGCCTTGGCATCCTTCTTTTCCATTAAAAATCTGATAGCTGAGTGATCAGTGTATACTGTGATTTTCGGGCCAAGCAGATATGATCGAAACTTGTCTAATGCAAACACTACTTCCAACATCTCCTTTTCTGTCACTATGTAATTTCTTTGAGCATCATCTAAGGTTCTGTTGGCATAGTGAATGGCAACGGGAAGTCCATTCCTCCTCTGTCCTAATACAACCCTGACCGCAAAATCTGACGCATCCGTCATGATCTTGAAGGGTAGAGACCAATCAGGCGGCTGTAGGACAGGAGCACTGATTGTCTTCTCTTTCAATGTGAGGAAGGCATTAAGACATTTATCATTTAAAACAAACTCGATGTCTTTGCCTAGCAATTCAGTTAACGGTCGGGCAATCTTGGAGAAATCTTGGATAAACCGTCGGTAAAAGCCGACGTGCCCCAGAAATGACCGTAACTGTTTGATGTTGGATGGTGGCTCGAGTTTCTTGATGACATCCACCTTGGCAGGGTCAACCTCCATGCCTCGCTGGGAGATGACGTGCCCCAACACGATCCCGTGAGTAATCATAAAATGGCTCTTTTCCCAGGACAGAACGAGATCTACCTCACAACACTTCTTCAGAACCTGGTCTAGGTGCGCTAAACAATCATCAAAGGACTCGACATAGATCGAGAAATCATCCATAAAAACCTCTATAAAATTACCGACCATGTCCGCAAAAATAGCAAGCATGCACCTCTAGAAAGTCGCAGGAGCGTTGCACAATCCAAAGGGCATCCGTCTAAAGGCATACGTGCCGAACGGACAAGTGAAGGTGGTTTTCTCTTGGTCTTCAGGAGCAATTGATATCTGGTTGTATCCGGAGTAACCATCAAGGAAATAGAAGTACCCCTTCCCTGCCAACCGTTCTATGACCTGGTCTATGAAAGGCAAAGGGATGTGATCCTTCTTTGTCGCGGTGTTCAGCTTTTTGTAGTCAACACATACTCGCCACGACGTGGTTACTCACTTTGGAATCTCCTCTCCACTCTCGTTTTTCACCATCTAAATTCCTGACTTCTTCGGGACAACATGTAATGGGCTAACCCATTCGGAGTTGGAGATGGGATAAATGAACCCTGTGTCGCACCATTTCGTGATCTCTTTCTTGACAACTTCTCGTAAAATCGGATTCAGCCTACACTGAAACTCTCTGGAGGGTTTGTTGTCATGATCGAGATAGATATGATGTGAACACAAAGCAGGATTAATCTCGCAGAGATCGGATACAGTCCACCCAATAGCCTTGCGGTTTCTTTCTAGAATCTCCATCAGACGAGATTCTTGATCATCGGTCAAAGTTGAGCTGATAATGATCGGAAACCATTGATGTGGACCCACAAGGAAAGCATATTTCATGTTTGGTGGCAAATTTTTAAGTTCTGGCAAGGTAGTATCTGTATCTGCCAAAACATCCTCTGTGTGTGTACGGGGATCTGTATCGGTTGTGGATTTGTCGGCATTCTGATGATCCACCATCTCTATGTGCTATAGAGTCGGACTACAGAAGATGTTCAAGACATCATCCGACTCCTCAGAATGATCGGAAGAGAATAAATCAGCTAGATAAAATTCTGAATCATCTGAGATGGAGGAATTGTGTAGAATTTCTGATTCTGAAAGATCTGCATTGATTTCGTCAGAAGTCTGATCCCTTTGCTTCTCATCATCCAGACTAAAATATAAGGATCCGTCAGAAGAATTACCCCCTGAGGTCTCGAACCCGTCCTCTGCCAAACATTCTTGGGTCTCTACCTGATATTTTTCGAGGTCGTCAAGACGTACCTCATCCATGTAATCGCAGGAGGCTAAAGAGCTCAGAAAATCCGAAGATGCATCACTGAAAGTGTTTGATTCTCTCGCCATCTCTATATGTACATTTTCGCCCTCGGCGCGAAAAGATAACTTCCCTGTATCATAATCGAAAAGGGCCTTTGCGGTCTCTAGAAAAGGCCTCCCGAGAATGATCGGGGTAAGGTGTAACTGTGCAGGGCAATTCATGTCTAGGACCGTAAAGTCCACTGGAAATTGCAGACCCTGCACGGTTACGATAACGTTCCTAAGTATACCCTTAGGTCTCTTCACGGATCTATCAGCAAACTGAAGGATCGCGCGGGATTTGTAAAGAGGATCTAACTCGACTTAATAATACGTAATATTTAAAACACAAAAAACAATTAAAAATTAAAAATACAAAAAAAACCTTAACTTATCTTTTCTTTTTGTTATTATACCTTGTGTGCTTCTTTGTGCTTCGAGCACTACTACTTGTTACTATACACATCTTTGTATGGTATAATAAATTTTAGCTCATTTATTTACATTGTTTAAACATCATTATGGGTTAATTGTTTATTGAGGAGATTTGATTCGAGTATCGAGAGCCGAGAGAGGAATCTATGCAAGAATGTCAGTTGGAAATCGCAAACCCTCCAAGACTGGATGTTTGGAACCCCTTCTGACCTCGTCTCATCAAATGGCACTGTTTTCGGGGAGCATCGAATTGTAGAACATAGATTAGAGACTTGCTTGTTTGCCATTATTCATGTTATTGTCTATTTGACTCTTTATCTTCTTTTGTCTAAGAATATTCTGACCATCTTATTGTTTGAATTTGCTGCAATAGGAGAGAGTAAAAGAAGAGATAAGAAGCCGGGTAGAATTGCCTTAGTCTAGATTTAGTTTAATTTTGTATTAGAGAGATTTATTGAATAATTTGTAATAATACAGGACCTGAACACTTGAACGCTTAGACTTTCATAAGTCCATTTCATCATGTGATTGTTCATCTGAGGGACTTGATCATATTTTCCGTGTTTTCATCATCTTCTACCTTTATTCCACCCAATTTTCCCTTTGTTTCTATGTTTTACATGATTTGTGTTGTCCACTTAATTTTATTTTACCTCTTGTAGAACGATCCCTTAGACTATAGGAGTGGATGTTCTATTAAATTAGGTCGAAATCCCTATTATCATTTTTATTTATATAGTCTCGTGCATGGATCTAGTCAACTTGAACATGTTCTTCATGATAACTGAACTCATGCATTAGGTGATTTCCTCATTGCATCGCATATAGTTTAGGTTTAAATTTTCTATCTTGCATCCCACATAAAGAGAACTGGGAAGCACTGTATGTTTTCTAAATAAGTATAAAATCATTATTTTCTTATATTAATAGCTTTTCTATCTTCTCCCTCTGACTTTATTCACACAGGGAACATAAAGAGTCGATAAAACTGTTAGGCCTCTTGCATGAAAATTACTGAAAAAAAGTAAAAACCGAAAAGTAAAAAAGGGACTACTAAGTAAACCTTGAACTAATTAAAATTGATTAATTAACCTTTATTGTATTAGGTTCACAACACCTTCATTGAATTCAAGTTCCTTTTAGAAAGAGGGAGGCACAAACCTTAAGGAATTGAGTCCAAATCCTAGCCTAGGCATTCCCTTGTCTATCGCCTAGATTCATGAAGTATTGACACTTTAATTGTGCGTGGGCAAGTAGGGATTCGTTTGCTTGCATACTTAGTCTGATGTGTTAACCTTAGGTCATCCCCTCACGGTGGTGTCTGTCTCATTGTTCCACGTCCGAGTAGGGCCTTGTCTGCTTGCGGACTCGATACTGAAGTATAAGTTTCGCCTATCAGCTTCCTCCTCTACTTCTTTGGCTGAGTAGTGGTCCATATCTTATAACAAGTACATTTATAAAGTACATGCTACTGGTTACAGAGGAAGTAGGAAGTATATGACAATTGTCGGGTCAGCACTCACTTTCTTATAGGATTTGCTGCTAAGGACTAAATTTGATAAGACTACCTCGTACAAACAAATAAAATTGATAAGATAATCACCGAACTCTTACGACTTATTGTGTTGAGTTGATGAATCTACCCATGTTTTAATGTTTGTTTGATTTTCCATCCCTATTGAATTCTTCATAATCTTCCTCTACTCCATCATCATCACATACTTTATCTCTCAATATGTCGCATCCAGGATGGCTTTGTTCGGATTTTGCGAATGCCACCATCGATTCCTGGATGCCGACATCTTCAATAATACGGGGTGATCTCCGGGAACCTAATTCGGATCTTGCAGACTTTACTCTATACTCCCCAGTCTTCATTCGATTCAAGGATAGAGACAACTGTTGTATCGATCTTTCCTATTTCACCACTAACCTTTTTCCAATAAATCCATTGTTCGAGACATACTCTCATATCAAATTATCTTCTTCTTTTCTGAGGATTGATCAGGCTCTGTTTCTCAATGCAGATTCTACACCCAATCAGGAGCCCGAGTTACACTTGGATTTTGAGATGATTCCATAGAGACGTGGCAAAGGGCCGAGTTCAGATGACATAACATATCAGAATGAAGTCAACAAACAGTTCATAGCCTCAATTCAAGCCATCCAGTAGCAATTGATGGACCGAGCTCTCGCGTAAGTTGCTTTCAAGAAATATTTAATGAGCTGATGATGGATAGAGAAAGCTGAGGAGGAGAGGACACCATGGAGGGAATCAAGATGAGCAGTCTGCGTGAAACCATAAAGGAGGAGAGGACAGAGGAGGATTGCCCAAGCCAACATGAAAGAAACTTACAACCATGGGTGCTGGACAGGTTACTAAGTGGATCAGAATACCCACGATCCACAATCACTTTGAGTTGTAACCACCGTTGCTCCCTCTCTAGTTGGTCTTCCATGGGAACACCGTTGAGGAGCCCTACATACAACTGCAGCAGTTTTATGGGATTCGTAGCACCATGCACTACCCCAGCATACTGTTGGAGGTAGTTAAGATGATCGCTTCACTTTTAGCATTCAAGATAAGTCATTGTACTGGATATATAACTTGGGCAAGGTGGTGATGACCTGGGAAGAACTCAAATCAGCCTTCTAGCATAAATACTATCCCCTGAGTCATCTGAACTAGATGCAAGAATTGATCTCTAACTTCTCCTAAATATCCCATGAATCGTTTCACAAGCCATGCGAACGATTCAAAGATCTTATGGAGAAGTGCCCCATCATGATTTACCGAAGACCAATCCAGTCTAGAATTTCTTTGGGGGTTTGCACCAAGAAAGCCAACATATCATGGATGTCACGAGCGATGAATACCACTTTAACAAGGAAGAAGACATTGTATGGCGGATATTCAAAGAGATGGTTGAGGGATCAATCTCTCTCCCTTCGTCCGAGGCGTTCTAGAAAGTCCCATCAGTCCCGCACAAGCTTGTCAATGTGTCATCATACCAAGAATAAGAGAGAGACATGAGTTCCAATCGCAACATCATCACGAACCATCTTTCTAAAGTTGATATCAATGAGAAATGATCACAAGACCTAGAAAAATTACAAGTGATCGAACGGAGAACCAAGTCATTGGAAAAGCTCAAACAAATTACAAAGCAACTTGAGCTTCCGGTAAGCACCATCCATGCCTGCTAGTCCGAGAAGGAACCATCTGAGCATTTTGTAGAACCGATGGTAGAACCCCATCAGCAGAATCAAGGGCAACTCTTTCAGTTCAAAACATATACTACATGCAGACACTAGATCAAGGATCATCACCAGAACAACATATGGTTATGTACCATCAGGAGCAACATGCTTATGTTGATCCATTCTATCCACCACCTCCATAGATCGAAGAGGTGAATGCCGCGTCGGGTAATAAACAAGAACGGATCCATCTTGGAGGACAACTCAAGGTCAGCCAACCATTCAACCCATAGTAGGGTGGACGGAGTTTCCAACCACACCAATCCCACCGGTGTCCACTCCAGAGACATACTTGGAGACCTTAGTATCAACAATAGCCGACATACAAACAATCTTATCATCAATAGCAGCTGGCTGCTCAATATCAGAATAAATTATCTCCTCCTCGATACCAATATCAACAATATCCTCCTTATCCCTATCAGCGATTACATTACCACAGCCTCAACTCCCATAAATCGTGGAATCTTCATAGGATGTTCAGTAAATCCTACTATGGATTTCTTGGCTCAGTTGATCAAGAGCATGAACGAGATGGGACAGAAGTTGGATGACCTCATTGCCACAAAGATAGTCATTCCTGCGTTGGTTGAGTAAAACAATAACAACTTTTATAGAAAGGAGCCAATAGACCATAGCGTGACACAATCTCCATAGTCAGGTATATTTATTTAAGTTATCTAATGTTGTTAATCTTAGGAGCGATAGGACACTATAGTTGACTGCGACAACAAAAGGGAAAAATAAAGCTTATGTTGGCGAATCTTAATCACCACCAGCTGATGTAGCATTGGGTTATGGATCCGATGAAGAAGGAGGAGTAGCACACCCCTATAAAAAAATAAAAAAAGAAGAAAATATAAACTAACTGAGGTAAAATAGCCAAGGTCGGGTTGATGCATCGAAGGAGACACCAGCACCAACAGTTGCTCCTGTGCAAGACGACACAATTGAATTTCCTACTTTTATTTTTCCTTCAGTTATGGATGGTTGTACCATGCTTAATCATCCATTTGTACAAAAGAACACTTTTTTTGAATGAAAATGCTTTTTTTGATTACGCTCCCATTCCGTTTCCTGAGGCATTGAAGAAAAAAAGTAAAAAGTTGAAACAACCTTATCTGATCCAAACATCGTGGAGTTGTTGCAAAACATAATGCTGAAAATATCGTTGCTAATAGATGGAGTATATGCCTATGATGAACGAAGGACTAAAGGAGACATGTACAACTAAGCATAACAAGAGAGAACACACGAAACCTGTCTAGCACATCTTGACCATGGCAAATGTTAATGTTATTAGCAACCTCCCGAGAAAGAAGAAGGACACATCACCACCTATCATTAGATACAAGATGTTCAACCAAGAGTTTGAAAGAACATTTCATTACAATGGATCATCTATTAATGTAATGACAACAACACTACTTAAAGAATTTGGGTTGGGGCCGCTGAAATCAACAAGAATGATTCAACAATTCGCAGACAAATTAGTGAAGTTGCCAAGGGGCATCATGGAGGATGTCATTGTCATGATCTAATGGATGAAGATCACTGTGGATTTCATTGTTTTAGAAATGTATACCTTGACTCCCTTAATTCATACCTCGTAATATTGGGACTGTCATTCCTTCGAATAGTCAAAGCAGTGGTTGACTATGGCACCAGAAATATTACCTTCTGCTCAAGTAGCGATAAGGTTCAATTTGAAACGACCCAAGTACCGAAGCTTGCAGATTCCATGTCAGATGAGAGTGAGCATATTTAGAAAGAGACATAAGACTTTGACTTTCTATTAGAAATCAGATACAACATTATTCATGAATGATAATTAAGCCCAGGAATTTCTCTCAAATGGGAGTGCTTGGAAAGAACAGTCGAATTTTCCCCTATCCTTGAGGATGGGGTCTTTGTTGATGAGCTAACTGAGATGAATGAACTCAATCCATTCCTATCAGAGCAAGAAGGATTTCGTATTTGTCTTTTCAATGTCTTGCGATCTAAGCCAGAAACAATAGATGTGGATGACATACATCCGAAAGAGCTTACACCGACCAAAGTAGCTGAAGTCACCATAGAGCCAATTCTGACTATATATATAGGTAATACCATTACACTCATAGATGAAGCATGCCTTCCTTGTGGGTGAGCAAAATATGTTCCCGATCATTATCAACGCCTAAATAACCGAGGACCAAGAATCTCACTTGCTCGCGGATCTAGAAAGAAATCACAAGGTAATAGGCTGGAAGATTACGAATCTCCATGCGATAAATACGTCATTGTGCTCGCACCACAATTACTTTGAAAAAAGATAGTAGGCCTTTCTGAAAATTTTAGCATTGGCTGAACCCAAGCCTCCAAGAGGCCATGATGAAAGAAATCATGAAGTGGTGTGATACATGTTTTATAAATATTATCTTGGACTCAAAATGTGTAAGTTCAGTACGTGTAGTAACTAAGAAATATGGGATCACTATTTTAATGAACGACAAATGAGTGGAGATTCTGACCAGAGTACCTACTTCTTGGCATGTCTATGTGGACTACAGACGCTTGAACCTAGCCACTAAGAAATATCACTTATCTTTGCCTTTCACTTAAGATAGTCAAATGAATTGCTACAAAGGAATACTTCTGTTTCTTGGATGGGTACTTGATTAGCCAAAATGTGCGAAGGAGGTTGTGTGGTCTCACAAGGTGAGACCAACAGTCATTAAGGTGACCTCGCACGAGATATGACTAAATCAACAATACACACATTAGTAATAATCAAACAATGAAATGTCATGTGGAGTCAAAATTTATTATAAACCCTATAAATAAATGTGTATAGTGGTCAAGTATGTGTAGAGTGTTGAACACAGGGAACACATGAGTGTAGCGGTATAATTTATTTCAAAATTATATATATACGTATATACCTAGTAACTTTTTTCTTAGTATTTTTGTGGGTATATTTAATTATTTATTTTTTATATTTATATTTTAAATATTTATGATTTTATAATTTTCAATTTTCTATTATATTTTCTGAGTTTTAGTTCTTCTTTTTCTGATATATATTAATTGTGCATATATATCACTAGATGACTGATTATGTGAGAGCCAAAAACTGTGATAGACTGAGAGAAATAATTCTAGACCACTAGAGTCTACTCATCTCTCTCCTCCCATTAGAGAGAAAACAGAATCTAGTGGTCCAGAATCGTTGATCTCATGCACTCACCATTTCTTACTCTCACGAGATCTCTCCTCTATATCACTATATGTAATAATATATAATACGGTATATATATAAGTAAATAAAAATAAAAACAACCTTTTTATTTTTCAGGACATGAAATATTATTATCGTATTTATAATTAATTATAATAAGTATATATACCTATATATAATTATATATGTATAATTTAATGTATTCTATTTATAGACATAACTATATATAGTAAAAATAATAAAATAAAATATTTTTCCTTTTTTATATTTTCTACTTTTTTGTTAATTTTTTGCTGATTTTTTACTAATTTAATGTATTTTTAAAGTCTAAAATATTCCAAATTAGGGAATAAAAAAATGCTGATTTTTTTGAGATCTAAAATATAAAACAAGTCCTCAATTTCTCAAAACTATTGTTAAAATTTAGTAACATGTATGTATAAAAATATAAAAGAAAAAGTTTTTTTTTGAATTTTGAGAATTCTTTCTAATTTTTAGGGTTAGAGAGGGTTTGCAATTTTTATTTTTCTTTTGTATTTTTAGTGATTTTTGGTCTGTAGTGATAAAATATAGTAATAAATGGTATCTATTTTTTGTGAATTTTTGAAAAGAGTTTTATATTTTTTGTATCTTTCAGGATAAACAGAGAATAAAAAAGCTTCTTTTATTTTTTAATAAATTGAAAATGTGAGAAAAATGCTAAATGGAATAAATGTCGTGAATGATAATCTGGTCGCATACTTTCATCTATTTTTGCATAATTTTTGGAGCATGGGAAGTATTTATTAAAAAATAAAAAGCATAAATAAAAAAACATAAGCTGGTATGCATTTAAAATAGTGGACGAGGTGTTTCTTGCAAAATACTGAAAGTTTTTTAACGTTGTTTACAATATTTCAGACTAAACAATAAATTTGAAACCTAGAGGGCAACACTTGAAATTTGCCCACTCTCGTAGGGGGACCACGTGAGGTGATCTGGCAATGGACCTACTTGTAATGTCTAAAATATATATGAATTTCATTGCAAGTTTTCCATAAAATATAATGCTTAACTAAAAATTTACAGAGATATTAATTAAATACAAAAATGTAGACATGATCTTTGGAATTTACCCCACTTAATGATGCTTCATCAAACCATTCTCGTGTTGACATGTGGAGGATCTAATAGTGGATGGAGGGCATCTCTTCAACTTGAAAGGGCGACCCAGATTAGATCTGGGATGTGTTTATAATTGGATATTGGTTGAAGTCCCTGAAATAACTCCCAAGAACACAGTAGCTGAGAGCATCGATCATTGATTTTTTCGACCTTCGACGGCCTCTCCTCGATTATGTGGGTGCTATGGCATGCTGGCAATGCTCTGCGTATGCAAGGGGATGATGAGCTCCGGGCGGTCCTGATGAGGACATAGGGCTTGGTCTGGTTCAGGAGTCCCGGAGGTGCTCCACGAGCTCTACTCATCTCTACACGGATCTTCATAGCGTGAAACTTGCATAAAATTGTTCCAAAGCTTGATGGCTTATTCCTTGGATCGTTTGTGAAGATAGAAATCAAGTGGATTCCTAGGACGGTGAAGCACCAGTGGAGGGCGTTAGAAGGTGCTTTTTATTCCCATATCAGACCGGATTGGGGTTGGAAACGAAATGCATTTTATGGAGAAAGAGTAGGGAAAGGGAATGAGATGGAAGGTGAGTAGAGATACTGGCGAGTCATGACAAATTTGGCCTAGAGCTCGAACTCTAGGTCAAAAGGGGCATCTAAATTGCTCCCAATTTATGCAATAAAAATGAAAATTAAATATGAGATACGAAAAGGACAACTAAAGTTTACCTGAAAAGTAGAAAATGGGTATCAACTTGGTCGGCGGACCAAGGAGGCAAAATTGGAGGAGCTAGCTCCGGCAATGGAGCGGATCGACCTCTGATGAGCTCCTCCTTATTGCAGAGGGCTAGGAAAAGCTCCTTGTCATCGAGCTCCACCTTCACACACAATCTGATGGGCTAAGGGATCTCCAAGGGTAATCAAGCGTAAAATGGCGGAGAGGAGTCAACTTTTATAGATGGAGAAATGATGAGTTTCGAGGTGGCATTGTGTTCAAAGGGAATGGATTTGGTGGAGATTCGCGAGTGGGAGAGGGCAAGGGTCGAGTAAGATACACGCAGGTAATGGGCTCGAGGTGACAGAGCGCATGGAGTTGGAGTGATAATGGTGAAAAGTCAGCTCCCTCATGACATCTGACAAGGGCAGATGGGAGAGAGGACAGTTTACTGGAGGTCAACTATCAGAGTGATCTGGTTGGTCGACGTGGACCAACCAGATAACTCCAAGGCAGAAATACCTTAGAAAAACAATAAAAAATAATAAATGAATTAATTGTTTTTGGGTAAAACACAAAAATTGATTGTAATTTTGTTGTATATTTTATGCCTTTTTTATTTAATTTTAGAAGTCTAATTTTTATATGTTAATATTTACATTTATAAATTTAGGTAAATATACTTGTATTATGTATATTTTGTTTGTAATTTGTACTTTATATTTATTATTATATACGAGTATTTTATATTTTTTAATTTATTTACTTACATATTAAGCAATTTTTATTACATTTCTATGAGTTTATTTGCACACTTAATTAATTCTATACATATATCTTATAGGTATATATATGTATACTTCATCTATGCATTAAAGTACAGTATTTATTTTATTTATTTTTTGATGGTTTTATTTTAATTTAATTATGTAAATGTGTTTTAAGTAATGTTTACAAAACTAAAAAATAAAAGAAACTGGAAATATAAAGATTAAATAAATTGAATTCAATATACTGGTATAATGCACAATGGGGGCCCAAATCCTAACTTTTGCATCTTAACTACATATTGAATGAAACTACCTTCGTTAAATAGGTTATTTTATTTTATGAGTAATAAAGGTCAGTTCGATCAATTTTGAATATGTATGGAGAAGATACATGTCTGCAAAGTTTTCTTTGTGATTTTTTATTTAGTGTTCCGGGCACACTATGCCTTTTTTTAGTGAAATAAATTTTGAAGTTTTATTTGTAATTTTATGTACAATATTCATGTTGAGGATTTTATTATTTGAGGTATAAAAAAATATAATAGAATGGATCTCAAAATGTAATTATTAGGAAAAAATAATTAGAGTTTTCTATGTATTTTTTGTACAGTTTCTCTCCCTATCTCAACCTATTTATTCTTTGTCGATGAAGTGATCGTGATGACTGGGTCTCGGGGTCTAGGGTCACTCATTGTCTTTGAAACTTCATTATTTTTCTTTTCTTTCCTTTATTTTTGAATTTTGGAATTAAAGGCAATATTCATATATTATTTTATATGATATTTATGTAGTTTACTGATTGTTATTTTAACAAATTTTTAATATATACATGCATTTAGGTATGGATTTAAGGCCAAAATGAAATAATAAAGGTGATAAAATGAGGATTAATCACACCCTATACTTGCCATTGCTAGTCCCTAGCAACATTTATGCCTATCAATGCAGAAAGAATAATGAAAAGAAAAGGAAATAACTTGGAACATTTTTCAACTTTTGAACATGTCTTAATAAAATCATAGTTTGGAGCTCAGCTAAGACCTTTAGATTCTTGGTGTGTTTGGAACCGCATTAAGGTTAGGAAATGTGACACAACAACCATTCGGTTCCAAAATGTTATTATCCAGTTATCTTCATAGTTTTGTCGAAACCATCCTCTCTGTTGCATACACTTGCAACCATAAAATGATAGAACCATGTATGTGAATTTTTAGTTCTTCCCAGACAAACTTCTGAACTATAAAGGAGTCTACTCCTTTGGTAACTCATCCTCGTGGAGACAGATATTTCCTTCTAAGGTGAGGTGCTGCCAGTCTTTACAACCGAAAGAAGAAGAAGAAGAATGGGAAAATACGTGGGAATGGACCAGTGTAGTCTTCATTCCCTTGTGAAGCTCGGTCACTGTAACCGAGTCTTCACCAAGAAGTGCGATTTTTTTTAAGCTAAAATTTTTGTGTAATTTTTTATATAGGATTCTATTTGGATATTTTCTTTGACTTTGCATTGCTTTGCATTATTGCTTGTACCCTACTGGATACAACATCTTTTTGGTCCACCCATGTTTTGGAATCTTGGAAAAAGTCATGCTAGTAGACCATTCCTCATACGAAGCATTATTTCAATCCGATATCTAGTTTTTAGATGTCATTGTTACCAAAAGAAGTGGGTTAGAGTGCCAGTTTCGGTAATCCCAAGAATGGTTCCCAAGCCACCCATGATAAAGCAGCCTAGCATCGTCCCGACTTAGACTCCAAGATTTTTCATCAATCCATATGGGTTGAGCTAGGTGTTAAGTGCGAGGTTTCTAATCAAACCACTATCTCAAGTGGCTTACTAATGATTTGAAGGGTTCTAGTTTGACACATTGAATCGACTCATGAACATATTCTCATGGAATATAAATTAAGTCAAGGTGACTGGAAGTATCCCCAATTCCAACCCTTAATGGATTTAAGTGTATTAAGGTCTATATTAAGATCTAATCGTCAGACTTTATTTCAACTTTTTCAACTGTCTCTATTCTTCCGAAATTGAAGATTCTATTTACATTTCAAGAAAATATTTTTGAGAAGCAGTTTACTGATTTTGAACTTTTTATGGGTTTTTGGAAAAAGTTTTGCAATTTTTTATGCAATTTTTTAAAAAGTTTTGGCAAAATTTTGTAAATTTTGAGTTTTGCAAATGTTTAGGGATTTTCTGAAAAAACAAAAGGGTTAATAAAAGAAATATGTTCATATATTTAGATGAGAATGCATTTGTTATCTACAAGACTTATATGAAGAATTTACACTAGGAATTTACTAGAATTAATTTAGTTGTTATTTACATATTTTTATCTACAGAGTTTGTAAAGAAATTTTATTTACTTGAATTATGTATATGGTTCCTAAAATAATTTAAAACTATATTAACAAATATTTTGAAAACTTTATTTTGAAAATATTTTGACAAATATTTTTTTGTAAGTATTCAAAAACTTTGAAAATCATTTCATAGTGATTTTTCAAATATTATGTTTAGGTTTTTCAAAGTGTTTTTGCATCCATTTTCCAAACCATTTGCAAATAGATTTTCAAAATCTTTTATTCAAACAAATAAAGGGAATTTTTACAAATAATTTTTTTTACAAAGGTTTTCTAGCATTTTGCAAAACATTTTTCGAAAGGCTTTCTAATGATTTCTAAAAGAATTTTCCAACCATTTTTCAAAAAATTTGCAAAACATTTTTATATAAGCTTATTAACCATAATTACAACGAATTTTGATATGTGTTTAAATTTTATTATTTAGGCATATTGTTGAAAATATAAAAGTATGAGTTATGGTTAAAGTATAAAAAATGTTTATACGCCCTCGTATAGTAAGCTTGAGCTATTTCTTCATAGGTCAGAGAGAAAAAGCAAGACATACCTTGTGCTAAGTATTGGTAATTCTATACTATAACGAATAAAAATGAAATAATGAGATGTTGACCGTCCCCCTAATACTTAGGTTCAATTAGTCCTGAGTATAACAAACTGTATATAATGTAGGAAGGACCAAGGTTGGGAATTATCGAAATCATTGACTTAGCATGTCTCCCCCTATATTTAGGGTAAAATCTCCCTAAGTATAGACAAAATGCCTAGAGTTGAGGAGATACATGAGGGATCAAAGAATGAACACCTGTATACACTCATCCCCCTATACTTAGGATGAAGCATATCATAATTATAGAAATGACGAATGTGATGAGGGAACATGTCGAAGAATGAAAGAATGAATTTCGAAAAGAAGAAAAGAAGTAAAGATTAATTAGTCAAAAATACTTTGTGAGCTTCGTCTGACTTTATTTATGCTATAAATAGAAGCTCTTCTTCGTATACCACCTATATTGAATTTACAACTGACATGAATGTATCATGCTCTAAGTATGGCTTCAGAAACTGTGCATTGATCACGAAGGGTTGTGCATCAACTGACAAACTACATATCACAATACTTCCACTATCATGCTTCACTACAAATGGCCTAGTCCATTTGCTTTTCAACTTTCTTGAAAATAATTTCAACTTTCATCAAACAACCAAACCTTCTGACCAGGCTCGAAAGACTTTCTATGGATATGGTTGTCGCGCTACTTCTTGACTTTCTACTTGTACATCAGGCTGTTGTCACATGTATAGTCTCTGGATTCAAGTAGTCTATTTAGATTGATCTTTCTATTCTTCTCGATCTCCCTGGAATCCAAATTGCATACATTTATTGCTCATAAAGATTTTTGAATTAATTCCACTAGCAAATGGCATGGCTTGCCATAGACTAGGAGATAGGGTGACATTCCCACAGGTGACTTGTATGTTGTGTGATAGGGCTAAAGAACCGAGTCAAGCAATTATGATCAGCTCTTCCTGTTAGATCGTACAAGCTTCTGAAGAATAGTCTCGATCTTCCTGTTTGAAGATGCTACCATGCCATTGGATTGTGGTTTTTACAGAGAAGTGTCACGATGTTCAATATAGTATTCCCGGGTCATCTTCTTCACTTCTCTGTTGATAAAGTAGCTACCACCATCAGATATAAGAAATTTAGGGAATGACAAATCGTGCAGTGATATTATCTTTTAGAAATCGACAAACGGTTAAAATATCGGTGGCTCGGGTTCGGATAGTCTCTACCCAATGACTGAATAGTCGACAACAAGAAAAATATGTTGAAATTCCGAACTTTTTGGGAAATGGGTCCATGAAGTCAACGCCCTAAGCATCAAATACGTCTAAAATTTTAAATTATTTCAATGGCATTGTATATTTCAATCTAATAGTTCCGCCCTATTTTGATAGTTAGTTCAACATTTCACGTAATCTTCTGCATCTTTGAATATAGTTGGCCACTAGAGGCCGCATTGGAGTACTTTCATTGCCACTCTTTTCCAGAGTGGTGTCCTCCATATTCACGATTGTGGTAATGTTCTAGGACACTATGGACTTCCTCATGAGGAATGCACATTCTCCATATGCAATATGCCCCCTCTCGAAACAAATAAGGATCCTCCCATAGATAGAAATGAATATCTGATAAAAACTTGTCAATTGATCTTCGACCAATCTTGAAGAGTTCTCTTGGAAACAATATAATTAGCGAATATCAACGAACCAGAGGAGAGAGGTGACTGACAAAATTTCTTTATCTAGGAACGATTCTGTGATATGTATCATGCTCTTCTCAGTAGTGGCTAGCTCTTGTAATCTTGAAAGATGATCTGCCACCACATTTTTAATTCAAGGTTTGTCTATGATTTCAAGATCGAATTCCTGGAGTAGAAGGATCCATCCGATAAGTCTTGGTTTGGGATCCTTATTACTTTGTAAGAATTTGATGGAAGAATGATCGGTATAGATAATGACTCCATGCAACTGTGATATGAATTTCTCCAGTGTAAAAATGACTGATAGCAACCCTTTTTTAGTGACAGTGTAATTCTTTTGAGTTTCTTCTAATGTTCTGCTAACATAGTGAATAACAAATGGTAAACCATCTCTCCTTTGTCCCAAAATCGCACCAATGGAATAATCAGAAGCATTTTTCATGATCTCAAATGGTAGAAACTAATATGATGGTTGAACGATATGGGCCTGAGTGATCAAATCTTTCAACTGATTAATGGTTGGAGAAATCAGACATCTACAGTGAAATTTGTCTCCTTGCCCGGAAGCTCAATCAGCGGTTAGGAAATTTTGTTGAAGTCTTTAATAAATCTTTGATAAAATTCTACAAGCTCAAGGAATGACCGGACTTGCTTCAAATTTGTAGGTGGCTCGAGTTTGGAAATGATGTCCACCTTTATAGGATCGATCTCCATGCCACGCTTAGAGATGACACAGACTAATACAAATTCCTTCAGTCACAATGAAGTGACTCTTTTTCCATGAGAACACATGGTTAAATTCGCAACATCTCTTCAAGACTTGGTCTAAGTAATAAGGCACTGATCAACAATGTCTCCGTATATCGAGAAATCGTCCATAAAAACATCGAGAAAACTACATACCATATCGACGAATACAACCGACATGCACCTCTGCAATGTCACTAGAGCGTTGTATAATCCAAAAGGCATTCTACGGAAGGAATATGTCACAAAGGGAGAAGTGAATGTGGTCTTTTCTTGATATTTAGGAACAATTACAACTTGGCTATAACCAGAGTATCCATCCAAAAAATACAAATACTCCATCGTGTCTAGTCTTTCAATTACCCGGTTGATGAAGGGGAGCGGCAAATGATCTTTCATGGTCACTAGATTCAAGCGCTGGTAATCCACACAGACGTTCCATGAAGTTGGTACTCTGGTTGGGATCTCCTCTCCTTTATAATACTTTACAATGGTGATACATGATTTCTTCAGCACAACGTGTAGGTGACTCACCCATTTTTAATCGGAGATGGGATATATGAATCCAGCATCAAACCGTTTTGTGATTTAATTCATGACAACCTCTCGGAGATTAGGGTTTAATCTACGTTGAAATTCTGGGGAGTGTTTATTGTCTTATTCAAGGTAGATGTGATGGAAACACAATGATGGATTAATCCCATGGAGATTGGAAATCATCTAGCATATAGCATTGTTGTTTCTTTCTAGAACCTCAAGAAGACGAAATTCTTGGTCCTTGGCCAATTTGGAATTTATGACGACTGTGAACATATTCTGTGCACCTGCAAGGAAGCCATACTTCATGTTTGCTAGCAATGGTTTATGCTCAGGTGGGTTTGGAATCAATTTAGTGGCTACTTCAACAACTGTGTAGGGCAATGGTATCAGATCCTTTAACTGTAAATTATCCACCATTGACAATGCAAGATCCGAATTCAATGCTGCACAAAATTTTTTAATGATACACCTTTTCACAAAAACCTTCAATAATTTCCTCTTGCTCAGCTAAGAACAGGTGGCCAATAATAATTTCATCAAATAAATAAGCAAAGATCTCGTCTTCGAAGATGGAGAAAAAGTCGATTGTATTGTTCACTCCTTCCTCTATGGAGAGGAATTCGTGTATCTCTGTTTCATACATGAAAAGATTTCTATCTCAAATTTTTGCTAGAAAGTCACAGTCCTATGTTCTCTATTATCTAGGTTTACTCTCATCTGATGCAGAATCTGTTGGCTTTGGCACATGGATCGTCTAGATTGGCACCTTGTCACTGCTCAAACGAAAGGTGATATGTATGGTACTGTAGTCCACCACTACTTCGGTTGTTCGAAGGGACAACCATCATGTATGATCGAGGTATGGAGTAAGGGAGGTGAGCTGTCCATGTCCAACGCAATGAAATCCATAGGGGATTGAATCCCTTGATAGGTAATAGTGACATCCTCCAAAAGGCCTCTTGTCCGCTTGATTGATGTATATGCAAACTACAGAATCACTCTGGTAGACTTGAATAGTCCCAACCCAATTTATTCGAGCAGTGAAGTTTTCATCAAAATGATGGACAATCCGCAATGAAGAATTGTTTTGTCAAACTCTTGGTCGAACATCTGATGTCTGACCAGAGGGGCTCCCATGTCTTCCTTTTTCCTTGGGAGATTGTTGATTACATTGAAAGTAGCCACGATCAAGATGTGCCTCAAATTTCTTTCCCAAACTTGATGCGTCTTTCACATTGAAGTACATGTCTCCTTCGGTCCTTTCTTAATGTCAAACATGTAATTACTGGCCTTATTTCCATAATATCAAGGTCAGACAATGTTGTTCTCAATTATATATATATATATATATATTTGGATTTTTTCATTGCACCAAGAAATGGAATATGTACAAAATCAAAACCAAAAATAGTTTTCTTATTTACATCAGAATTTATGTCCAGATCTTGCTATAGAAATGGGTGACAAAAAGGAGTAGACTCATCCTTAAGAGGTGGGCATCCAAAAATTACTGGTTGGGCTCCAATAGGTAGCACTGGATCGACAACTGGTGTGATCTTCACAATTGCTGACATGCTGTCATTTTGGCAGTTGCTATCTCTTTGGTCTTTTTTATTTTTCTCTTTCTTTGAAATTTTTATTCCGGGGCTTCTCCTCCGTCATCTTCTTCCTCCTTCGACCAGGCTGTTGGATTGGTTGATGCAGAAGATGATGATTCAATAGTCGAAGATTTATTCTTCTCCTTTACTATGACAAAAAGCTACAAAGTCGTACTGCTCCTAAGAGTGTCAACATTAGATAAAAGAATATAAAGAACATCTGACTCCATTAGATTAAACGGGACAGCACAAACTACATAATATCTCTTTATGAAATTATTGGTGTTTGCCTCAACCTGTGACAGAATAGTTCTTTTGGCAGCGATGATGTCATCTTGATTCTGGCTCATTTCTATGAGGCTCACCACTAGTTGAGCCAGGTAGTCAATGGTGGGGTTCACAGGAGCAACCTCGAATGGTTCAAAATGCTGGCCATGATGAGTCTGGGAATGGTGTGGAGGCTACTGGGTGGAATGATGATAGTGATATTGGTAGTGCTGAGGAGGGCACAATAGATATGGAGCAACCGTGTACAACTGATATTGCTAGTGTTGACAGTACGTCGACTGCTTGTAGGAATTTTGTCTCTAATTGTTGTGGTATGGTGGAGACTTTTGTGGCTGAGGCGGGTTATTCTGGAGAAATATTCCTCCTCGATGTTGAGGGAATAAATGTTAACAGATGACTGGCCCTGCTGATGTCCGCCAAGACGGGCCAGTTGTGCATCATTGGTCCATATGGCATTCACCTCCTGAATGAGAGGCGGAGGTGGAGAACATGGATCTAGAAGAATCGGATGCTCAGGCTGGTAGACAACCAACTACAGTTGCAGCAGCTAGTGCGATGTTGTCTCTGTGGGTCACACGTAGTACATGTGCTGGGCTGCAGGTTGCCCTAGAATCTACTGAGTGGCTTGAGATTATGAATGCTCCTATGTCTCAGCATGAGTCGTGTCTTATGTTGATACCGATTGACTTGAGTTAATTATGCTCACCAGTAGTTCCAACTGCTTGGTGATTTGATCTAGTTTGTCCATATTTTGATTCCTTTTTTTGATCAGAGCTGATTTTTGATGTCTTAATGACACAAAAATCCGATCGACTAAGGTGGATTAAATAAAACAAATGTCATTGTCCCCAATCAATCAAACCAGTCACAATAATAATAAACCTCTCTAAAAAATCAACAAGGAATGTAAGCGGTCCCGCTATTTTATTTACCTGGTATAGCGACCAGGGTCGAACTCAAGGAGCACAATTGAAAAACTAAGTAGTTTTGATTTCAATAAAACAAATATTTTTGGTGGTTTTTAAATTTTCAAATTTTTGATTTTTAACAAAACAAAAAATATAAGAAATAAAAGACACACCCCCTAATTTTGTATTTTTTAAAATAATCAAAAATATTCAGAAAATTGTGATAAAAAATAGTATTGGATTTTATAGGTTTTAAAATATTTTTGGTAATTTTTAAGGATTTCTCATATTTTTGTGGATTTCTGAAAAGCAAACAGTGGACAAAATACAAAACAATGCACAACCAAGAGCAATTTGCAAATTAAAAAAATGCCCAAAATTACTGGATGAGATTTTTATGATAAAATATAAGTAAAAACCTACGTATAGAAACTAAAAACACTATTTTTGGATTTTTCTTTGATTTTGTACAATTTTTATAATATTGTGGGTGTTTTGTAATTTTTTCATCTTTTTATAATGATTTTTCCAAATAAAATGAATACTGGAGAAAAGAGACAATGAAACACCACTACATGAATTTTTATGGAATTTTTCAAGACTTTTTCAAAATATTATTATTTTTATGACACAAACAAGACACTTTTTAAGAGTTTTTGAATTTTTAATAATATAAAATAATATTAAAATGGCTAACCAAAATTACAATGCAAATTGCTGGCAAGCAGGAACTAACACATTTTTTTTTAGAATTATTGGGAAAAGACATGGAATTAGAAATAGTTTTTAGGGTCCCAAACGTAAATACTTCAACTTTTAGGACCAAACAGATAACATGTATCAAAGTTCTAGGGACAAAGATGCAAATAGTCCACTCAAAACATGAACAACACGTGATCGAAGCTCATAGGGGTATAACTGCACTTATCAAAACTAAACATTCATTCCATAACATCAAGAAAGTCCAGGATAAATATTGCAATTATCCTAGCAAGCACGTCGTGACACACGTGACTCAAACTTGATTGGACTGAAATGCTAATACGAAAGCTAGAGGGTCCAAACTATAAACATTTTTAACTTCACATTACATTTATTGGACTAAAACTAAATAAAGAAAGTGTTGGGCTAAAAGTGTGATATAAACTTGCAGACACGTGCTTGGCATGTGGAGAACCTGACTGCTCTGATCATTCACTGCAAAAGCATCTGACGGTTCTGGTGCGGTCGAGGACGTGCGACCACGATCTGCCCGATCAGTGCAGATCTGACAACTGACAAAGCTGGAGATGGTTTGCAGCTCAGATGTGCTATGGACCAGATTTGACCATTATTAATTAGGCATAAGATAACGATTTAGATCGTAACTGGCAGGAGCGGGGTGATCCCACGGTAATCAGGGGCGCTGGATGAACTTGGCCAGTGTGGACATCAATCGAGTAGGGACGGAGATCCGCTCCCCCGATGAAGAGGCTGAAGGGTTCAGCACCGTTGTGGAAACGTTCCGCATCGAATGGACAAGGCAGATGTGGTGGCGGTCGGGCAGATGAGTGGGACGATGGTGCTCCGGCTGCAGCTTCTCTGCCTGAGCAGTGGGTGCTTTGGATGGTCTCCCCGTGCATCTAAACCTATAGGATATACTCAAGGATCGAATACCAAGCTTCGGTCATGGTTATTTTACGAGAAAAACGAAGGAAGCGATAGTGGATGAGGGGCGACTTCCGGCGCTCGTTGAGAAGGGAAGTCCAATCTTAATCTCAGCCTAACGACTGAGTCTAAGGGGTCAGATTGTGATCGGAAGAGTGATGGTAATCTGGCATGTCGATCGGTAAGGGAAGGGGAGCGAGACAGAGTTCCGACTAGCTAGTCGGATCTGGTGAACAGGCGGTGGAGAAGGAAGATGAAATTGAGATGAAAAGTAAAGTGCGGGCAATAAGAACGCTACCTGAGGATTCTGATGAGCTCAAAAGCTCCAGGATACATGAACAGTGAGGGTTATAGCCTCAATCCTGAGCTCCAGCCGTGTTGTGAGCTGCGAGCCTCCAAGCGTCTCCAACGGTCCCTGAGCTGTTCTCCAGATGATTGTCACTCCACTTAATATATCAAGGAAGAAATGGTGGTGCGATGGATGAGCTAAGGAGCTGGAGGAGCGGAAGGGAGACTTTAATAGTGAGCTCGAGGGTCGGGAAAGAACGATCAGTAATGCGAACCCTAGGCAAATCCGGATGTGCCTTGGGATCTGCATGGATCACGGATCCTAGGAGTGCAGTCGAGCGGTGGAATCGAGGCAAAAGAAGGTCAGGTGCAATCAGAAAAAATCTAAGAAAAAGCTCCAGAGAGCAGAAATCGGCTCGACCCAGCTGGGGAGGAGACTTTGACCAAGGTCAACAATCAGACGTGAACCAATCAGAAATTAGAAAGTACAAAAATGAAAGAATAAAAACTAAAAATTAGGAAATGATTTTAAAATAAAAAGTATATAAAATAATAAAATGTTTATTATTTAATAAACTAATTTATATGTTTCTTAATTATTTTTATGAAAAATATAAATGGGGTATATAAAGTATTGAGTGTTGTATACAATTATATTATACCTATGTATTATGTACAAATATTATTATTTTTTTCATTTTTACTTCTTATTTCATATTTTATTTATTTACAAAATAATGTAAGGCGTATAAAAAGATTTTTATATGATTTTTATAATTTGCATAATGGTAATAAATAAATAGGTATTTTACATACACAAGTGTCTTTTGTACAACGAATTGTGGATGTTATTTTTATTTCTATTTTTTTCTTATTTTCATTTTATTTTTATATTATTTCTAGGGATATATACAGGTGTGTAAAAAGAATAATATATTTATATTTTTCAAAATAAATAAATAATTATTTGGTACAAGTAAAGGTGGTATGCACAATACATAGTGTACCCTTATCTCTCTCTACTTATTTTCTTTGTGATCATGTCAAAATTCAACCTTCTCTTGGGGTTTGTGTCACTTTGTATTTTATCTAAACACATCATTCTTTTTCTTTTATCTATATTCTATTTTTTTTAGAAATAGGTGTTAGTTATGAGATACTAACAATGGCATGCACAATGTTAAGTTATTGTATTTACAGGTATTCATAGATGGTTTTGCTAAAAGAAAGAGCGAAAATAAAAGAATAAAGAACGAGAATCGTAGATTCATCATCCCCTAAACTTTATCATTGCTAGTCCCTTAGCAAACACTTTTTTGAAAAAGAAGTGAAAAAGAAGAGAAGAAAAGAAAAACGAATCAAATTTGATTATTAAACTTATTTTCATTAAATTGGAGTATGTAGCTCAGTCAGACCTTTGGATTATTAGTTTGGCAAAATCTAACTGGGAAGTAGGTTTAAGACTCAACAGCCTTCGAGATCCACAGTTCTATGGTCAGGACTCCTTAATAACCATGTCAGAACATGTCTATATAAGCAAACTCTAATAATTATGCATCTTTCCTTGTACTGTGTAAGTGATATGTAGATCCCCACCTTAGAAATGGCAAAGAAATAACCTCCCTCAACAAGGTAACTTTTCTATTTAATTCTTGACTAGTTTAAATGTCAACCATGATTTTGAGGAAAGCACATGCAAATATTTACAAGCATTTACAAATAATTTTTTGCAACCATTTATTTTTAAACATTTTTTAAAAATTTCGTACTATATACATAATCTTAATACACAAATATTTACAAAAATTCTACAATCAAAATCATTTTTTCAAAAGTTTGCACAAAAATAATTTTTACAAGCATTTGTGTGAGAGATTTTTTTTGTGATTTTTAGCCATATTATTAACACACACAAAGTACGACTTATGGCTAAAGTATATATAAAATATATACCACACCCCCCATACTTAGCTCGAACGATGTCCTCTGAGTGATCGAAGAATGATGAAAGAAGACATAACTCGTGCTGTGTATGGGAAATGAAAAGAATGCTATACTTTAACGGCATGCGAAAGAATATAATGAATCAAATGAATAGAGGTCGGTGATCCCCCTATACTTAGGATCACATAATCCTAAGCATACAAGACTGTACATAAGGGGAAAACCGAAGAATAGGATGCATAGATATTACCTCCCCTATACTTAGGATAAAATATCCCTAAGTATAGGAAACAAAACAGAGGTAAATATATGAAAATGAATAATCACATGTCTGTAACTGACGAGTCCGAAATTGCACATGTTAAAAAATATAAATATCGTGTATTTGTCATTCGCTTAAAAATATTTTTTTGTCATTTCATTGTAGGCGGCAATCAGAATCGGTCAAGAAAATAACAACACAAAATATTTATCAATTTTTAATCGCGTGGTTTTATGTTTATTTTACTTGGACAAGTCCCAAGGTCGAACACAAGGAGGCAAAGGAACAATCTAGAATTATGTTGATCAAAATTTGTAAGCGGTTTTTGAGGCAGTCTTTTTTTTGTAATTTTTAATGCAATAAAGGATGCAAAATGCAATTTCAGCCTATTTTAGGGAATAAAATGTAAACTTCAAGCAAATAATATTCGAAAAATATGAAACTTGGTCAAGATGATAATTATGATGAAATGAATGCACTATATTTTTTTTGGAATTTTTTGATGCAAGATGAATTGTTTATGAATTTTTAAATACAAACAAAGTGAATTTCAATACTTAATTATAATAAATATTAAACATTGTTATTTTCAAGTGATAAAATTATCTAAGATCTATCACTAGGTATTAGATCTCAGAAAAATCCTAAACATCGAAAATGTGAGATTTAATACCTATTAAAAATGAAACATTGTAACAGGCAAAATAATTTTTACAATGCAAAATATGCATGCAAATGCAATTCTTTTAGGGCACAATGTTAATCACAATTAATTCTACAATATAGGATTTTTTGGGAATTTTTAGAGCCACAGTTAATCAATTATAAATTTAAGAGCACAAAATGGGTAAATTGTGCAATTTTCCACAAAACAATTATTTATTCATTAATCAATGATCAAAAAAATGTTCACAATATGTCAAAATGTAGATAATTAAATGTGGAACAAAATATGATTTTTGAATAAATAAAATAGTTTAATTTAGCTATCAAAAACAAAAAGGAAATATAGGGGTATAACTGCAATTATAATAAATAAAATAAATATAAAAATGCAGTAGGTGGACTTTTCTGTAATTACCGATAACCTGGGGTAAGAGTACAAAATCTCCAAGGCCGTACGTGAGGCGCATGTGCTCCTTGGGGGCTGGACTAATCTGGAGTTTGGGGAAGAATTGGGGGCCTTCTAGCAATTGTTCCACGGGGTCACGTGCCTCGCACATGACCCGTGGTGGCTGACGTGCCCCTTGGGACGAACGTGCCTGGCACGTGCGGGTTGGGGGGGGGAGGGGCGAGGGGGGCGCTCAGGCTTTGTGCCAGGCCGGCAAGGGGCGGATGTGGCGTGGTGGCAAGGGTGCACTCCGGTGGAGGAGCTCCGATGGTCGAGGACTGGTAGTGAAGCATCGATGCTCCTGGCGGATGGAGATGTCGTCGGTCGCTCCTTGATTCACGGTGAAGGTCGGAGCGTTGGTGAGTGTCGCGATGCCCCTTGAGGTCGTCGAGTGGAGCTCTATGTCGATGAGCGTTGTCGGAGAAAATGGATGTTGAAGCAGGTGATCGTCGGGGATAGCGTGGTAGTCGGTGCAGATCGTCGTTGGCAGACATAGCGATGCGCGGAGGAGGGATGTAATCGATGATGTTGGAGTTGATGATGGACGATGAAAGAGATATAGGCGTTGGCTCTACGGCGAAGGACCGGAGCGAAGCAGAGACGGCGGAGCTGGCCATGGGCTGCAATGAGGGAAGGAAACCCTCGGACCTCGTCGAAGGAGGGTGCTCGGAGCTGTCACCTACGAGCGTCATCGCTATCAGCGGATGGCCAAACACGGAGGTGCATTGTCATTTCAATAGTAGAGGGGGGTCGTGGCCGGAGAAGGAAGGGAACGCGATTTGATGGAGATTGACGAAGGATCGGAGGTTGATCTGGGACGAGGGTTGATTGGATGAGAGGAGATCTGGGCGAGATCGGGGAAGATCGGCGAAGGGAGAAATTCACGGGGCGGCGGAGAAAATCGCGGGCGGCGGTCGATTGGCTGCGAAATCGAAGGAGGAAGATGACGTACAACGGTCATTCAATCGGTCGAGATCGGACGGCCGTAATTAAGCCACGTGGCTGCGAGAGGGGTGAAGGCATCAGAGGACGTGCGTGGCAGGTGCCACGGAGGCACGTGCGGTACGTGCGATTTTTTTTAATAAAAATGAATTTAAAACCTTAAAAAGGTTGTCACGTGGCTGCTCCAGGAGCTGACACGTGTCCGAACCACAAAATTCAAAGAATAAATACTTTCAAAAATCTAAAATAAATAGCAAATGGCCTCGGATAGAAAAAGTTTCTTCAATAAAATTGCTCTTGTCGATGAGATCTACAACTTTTATGAAAACATCAAAATCAAAATCGATCAATTCCATAAAGTGATATTTTTGGGGTATCCCATGTACATAGAATACCTGGATTTTTGGTTTTTATAATTTTTTTGTCATTTTTAAACCAGGTAAAAATCCAGAAAAAATATGGTAAAATCAAAGGTCAATATAGACACATTAATCTATTTTTTTATTTTTATTAATTAATAAATAGAAGAAATAAAATAAAAACACAAAAGCGACCAATTTTGTACAGTCAATTAGTAAAGATTCGGACTCAATTGTTTTCTTTGATTTCAAGCTCAATTTGAAATTGGATTTTTGCGCATTTCAATAAAGCATTTATCGATGAAGACAAATGAAAAAGAAATAATATAAAATAGGTTAAATATGTAAATAAAATAATATGTCAAAATCAACTAAAATACAAAATGTACAAAAGAGGCCCAAAACCAAATTATCACATATAAGCTCCGATCCACTTGAACTTGGTATTGTTTTGAAGTTAATTGAATGTACATTAGTTCAAAAGAGAGTAGGGTTAAAACGGACACTGGATGAGGAAGATATGAGGTTTTTAGTCCGGAAATCCTGTAACTAGGGTTTGGGTTTTTGGTCCACTTATTTGGATTAGTGATTTTTTTGTATTTTTCATTTATTCTTGTTAGTGATATGTACACAGTGGAAGTGGTTTTGGGTCATTTGGAGTAAGCATGATTGAGTTAAAAATTCGGGAAGTTAGGCTATTTAAAGGTCAATTTTAGGTGGAATTATTGCTTCTTTTTTATGCAAAAAAAGGGATAAAATGCAATTCCAATGAAAATATGCATGAATGCTAATTATGCAGAATAAATGAAGAAATGCTGATGATTTTGAGGTATTTGAGCTTAATTAATGAGATTTAAAGTGATGAATCCGAGATTCATCGTCCCCCTATACTTAAACCATGCTCGTCCCTGAGCATTAAAAAGAAATGCGATGAGGTGAAATGAGATTGGGTTCCATACCAAGACCATGAGCTGAAGGTGAAAATGAAACTAAACTCGACCTTTGGATTATTAGTTCGACGGAACTTCTATAAGGCTTAGAATTTCAAAATCAACAGCTCTCAAGTTCTACACATCATTGTCACAGTTTCGGCTCAGAAGTCATATTAGATTAATCCTCTTCCCAAAACATACCCTATGAACAATGAACAATAGACTCATGCGTGGCTATTTAAAGGTCAATTTTAGGTGGAATTATTGCTTCTTTTTTATGCAAAAAAAGGGATAAAATGCAATTCTAATGAAAATATGCATGAATGCTAATTATGCAGAATAAATGAAGAAATGCTGTTGATTTTGAGGTATTTGAGCTTAATTAATGAGATTTAAAGTGATGAATCTGAGATTCATCGTCCCCCTATACTTAAACCATTCTCGTCCCTGAGCATCAAAAATAAATGCGATGAGGTGAAATGAGATTGGGTTCCATACCAAGACCATGAGCTGAAGGTGAAAATGAAACTAAACTCGACCTTTGGATTATTAGTTCGGCGGAACTTCTATAAGGCTTAGAATTTCAAAATCAACAGCCCTCAAGTTCTACACATCATTGTCACAGTTTCGGCTCAGAAGTCATATTAGATCAATCCTCTTCCCAAAACATACCCTATGAACAATGAACAATAGACTCATGTGTGTGAAAAGTTTTAGCTCTTCCCATCTAGAATGTCGGACTACCTTGCATACGTCCTCTCCAGTATCTCGTCCTCGGGGAGTAAGGTATTTCCTTCTATGGTCTGTCGCGTTGTGTTTACAATCACATTGGGGGGAGAAGTTAGAAGAAGAAGAAAAGAACTGGAGCGTGGCCAGTGTAGTCACCTCTCCTTATGAAGCTGGCCAGTGTAGCCGATTCTCCACCAAGATCTGCAGGTTTTCTTGAAGCTTGGAGCTTTTTGGTCAGATATTTATTTGGTAGAATGCTTCTTTGTATATGGAATTTTTGGTGGTTCTGCTTGGAAATTGTTGAGCGCCTACGGATATAGAATCTTTTTGTTTCCGTACATTTTTTGGGGTCATAGAAAAAATTGCGCCCAGCCATCCATCCCTTTTCCGAAGCTTTATTTCAACCCGTACTCCAGTCTTTAGTTTCCACGCTACCAGAAAAGAAACTCATACAGTCATCCAACATCCCGTCTGAGTTGAGATAAGTGCATAGTGAGAGAGTACAAATTAATTCCCTATTCCGGAGTTGTACCCAGAATGAAGAGACCAGATTAGACACTAAGACTCAGAGGCTGCACATTGTCATGTGGAACTCAAAGAATTAAGTCAAAGACCTGAAGCTTCTAAAATCCTCTTTCTCGGTGAAATTCCTCTGGAAATTAGGTGGATTAAGGTCTAGTCCAGATCACTCTCATTTTCTGCTCATAACTCGGTTGAAAACCCAAAGACTTTTCACATATGCAAATGAATGAAATGCTGGATGAAGTGCATGTGTGTGAAACGCCGAAACATAATTTTTTTGTGTGATTTTTTTTTAATTTTAATGCAAGAGTTTTTTTTTGGTTTTATTATGCAAAATTAATAAGAAGCCATTTTTTCAAAAATTTTAGCTTGGACACAGTCATTGTTAGTAGCAAAACTCTTTTTTTAAAGTTAGTTACCCACCCTGTAAATACATATAGACTGACGGGAAAGTACGAGAATCGGGTAAAATATATACACAATATATACAGACCTGGGAGGGAGGGTGGGTAGCTGATGATTAAGGCGGTTTTCGGCCGATCTTTTTGTCAGCCTGCAGTGGGAGATCGTAATGACGAGAAGAAGATGAAGTATATGATTTCCAACTATTATCAAAGTTATCCTTAGAAAAATCATGATGGATAGATGAAGCGTTTAGTCAGATGAAAGGTATCCATCATCAGAGTTATCCTCAGAGGAATAGTATTTGAAAGTGGACATACTCCAGATATTCTTGTCTTTTTGTTTCTTCAGTTGTTTTCTTAGTTTGTCCTCAGATGAATAGTCAGAAGCATCAATCTCAGTCAGGTTATAAGAAGTAATTCCAGTGTACTTGATGAGGGCAGGAGCATCAGCTTTGGATGAATAATAGTTAGGAATGAGACTTGTCCAACGAGCATCGAATTTTGGATCCTTGCGAAGATATGTTTTTAGAGCTGTTGAGCAGAACTCACTCATGTAGATTACCTTTTCGGACCTGATGAGGGATCATCAACTAATTCCTCTTCCGGAAGGTCAAAGGTGACTTTATTTTTCTTGTTTGGTGAAGGTGTCGGTCCACTTGAGTATCCAGATGAATAACCATTGGAATTCTTCTACATGGTTGGTGTTCGGCCTGCGTGTTTGTTCTTAGTCTTATTAATGCTGGTGCACTCTAGATTTGGGATGGTTTGGTCAAGGTATTCAGAAAATGTTGCTCCAGGGTGCGACCATGCATATGTCTAAGGATCATATAAGAAACATTCGTCTATTTTGAGATCTGCGGGAATTGAAATACTGGGGAGAGTCTCTGCATGTCTGTTTTCAATTGATTTGACATAGGAGCATTCCTGTGTCGTATTGATGTGGTCAAGGTAGTCAGAATAGGTTGACCCAGCGTGTAACCATGCATAAGTCTCCAGATCATATGATTCATATACTTGATTCTCCGTGGAAAGAGCGGCTGGGAATGGAGCAGGAGGGAGAGTCTCTAAACCAATAGTCTCATCAACAACCGCTATCTCAGGTGTCATAGAAGGATAGGGCTCTTCTACAGCTTCATGGTTACGGTTGTCGGGGACTTCGTGGGTTGCCTCAGAAAATCGTGGTTCCTCAAAGACTGGGTCAGATCGATGTGCTTCCAATGCTGTGAAATTGATTTCCCGGGTCTCACAATCAATAATTGCCTTATCCAATGCTAAGAATGGCTTTTCGAGAATAATTGGAGACTGGGTGATTTCTCCTTGATGCTCAATATCAATTATCGTGAATTCCACTGTGAGCGGAGCACCTTGGAATGTCATGATGACATAAACGATTCCTCTCGGTCGCTTTATTGATCGGTCAGCCCATTGAAAAATCTCTCGTATCTTCCTGATTGGTCCAAGTTTGAGTTCGTGGAATAGAAAGGTCGGAGGATAATGATTGGTGAATCGTCATCAATCCGAGCATGGGTGAAAATTGTGTCTTTGATTCTACAGTCAAATCTAGGCAACCGCTTCACTATGCGGCTCTTGGTTTTTCTCCTCAACACCAAGGAGGAGGCCATTGATAAAATGTGTCTTTCAGTCTTTGTTCTAATCCTGCTCAACTTTTTGATAATTAAGTTGTCCATCACAAACTTTTAATGTTAGGGAAGTGTTCAATGGCCTGTATAAAGGGAAGTTCAAAAATCAATCTTTTTTTCTAGTGCTTCCCATTAACAGTATCCAAATTCTTCAGATCTTCTTCAGTCTCAATTTTTATGGATTTTTCGGAATTTTCGTTTTTTTGTGGTTTTCGAAAATTCCAATTTTTTGGTATTTTCTGTATGGTGTGGTTATGTGGTGTCTTCCATAGATGAGTAGGGTCTTTGATGTTCCTAGAAGGAGTCAGATGTATAGTCATGTCTAGGGGAATAATAAGCAGAAGTGCCGCTATCAAAATCATCCCTAGGTTTTTTAATATCCTCAAAATTGTCAAAATGAGATCCAATCATTTCCTCATTCATTTTTATGTCTGAGCTCCCAGAGACGAAATTAGTCGGTCGGAACATTTTTGAAATCTATCCTCCATTAATTCGAATCTTTTATTTATCCTCGAAATAATATCCTGAAACTTCTGTTCATGATCAATCCTGGGAGCAGTCGGTGTGTGTTTTTTAGATTCGATAATTTCGTCTTCCATTTTCTTGTATGTGCTGAGAGGAGAGTTTCATGAAATATCCATTATATGATCATTATTTTCTAAAAATTTCTCCTCAAAAATTATGAAAGGAGGCTACTCATATGGTCTAGGCATGTGGAGTTGGTCTGATTAGAGTTCAATCCTTTGATCATGATTGGTCTGACCTTGATATTGTGGAGTCAGCATACAGGGTTTATGTATTTCTATGTGGTTAGGCCAGTCCTCTGTATGAGTATCATGTCTGAAGAGGGGTTTATCATGGTCAATCCAATGCTTATGATCATTAAGTGCGGGTCTTTCCATCTAGGTTTGGTTTATCGTCTAGTCATGAGACTCAAAGGAATTTTGATCTTGAAATGGTTCATTAGCGAGAAACTGAAAATAAGACCATTCAGTCGAGGATGGTAGGTGGTCATGTGCGGTCAGATGATTCGAGTAGGAATTCAATGAGGCTGACAAATTCATCCACTGGTAAAAGCATCCCGCAAATGTTGAAGGTTTATTGAAATAAGATGATTTAGCTGATTTGGGACTAACCGAGACAAATTCATTTTCATAGTATAGCTCTGATGGATTTTCAGATAAATGTTCGACCATTTTTTAAAGAGCTGAAAGGAATGATGGTTTGGTTTTGCAATGATTTTCATGATCTGGATGCGGAGAGTTTTTGGACAAAATTTGCATGATGAGGTTTAAATCAAGAAAGGAGAGAGGATTTCACGGGATAGTCAAAAGAAATTTTATCAAATGTGCATCATTTGATTTTTGATATCAGTTCACGCACACCAGTGCAAACACAAATCAAACCCCAGGTTCACCAACTCACACAATGAAGCTGTAAGAGTTCGGCTATTATCTTTTTAATTTTATTTTGTGATAAGACAATCTTGGAAAGAAATTAGCGACCTGTTTGGTGTCGAAAATTTCTTAATGACTGGCCCGAATTCTTACGACTAGTTGCACCTACTTTCAGCCAATATCGGAGTAAGTACGGACCGTATAACGACTACCCGTTACATGAGGACGGAGCCTTACGCAGTGTCCACTAAACCACCCACTGTGCTAAGGAAATACGGACCATTTACCGGCTACCCGTTAGATCCTCACTAAGAAGTAGCTAATTGTTTTTGGTAGAATCAGTAGTCAATATGAAAATCTGGGCTTGGGCTCTAGCCTTAAGTGTAATCTCTCGCTCACTCAGAAAAATAAACAATCCAAGGTCGGGGTTACGCTCCTGCAAAAAGTCTCGATTTTATGAGTTATTTCAAGTCGGCTTTATTTAGCAGTCCCAATTTTAATTAGGCGATCACTGAAGAATTTAATGAGCACAAATGCACGTCTACCGTCCAGTCCAAATTTCCATGAAAATTTATGTGACAAAATAAGAGGGAGGAGTTTGGGAAAATCTGATGCATGCGAAAACAATGATGTATGCTCAGTTAGAAGACTTACGGTGAATCCTCGCAATCTCCATGTGAGATGCAATACAGAAATTGAAAATTTAATCTAGATGAATGCAAGCCGATGAAAAGCCACACCTAGCAGAAAGTTCTATTAGTGGGGAAGAATTGAATTGAATTTGGCTAAGTTGAACGATCTATGTGCGTCTCAATTAATAGTGAAGTGTGACCTTATTCTTACGAGCACAATCAAAAATTAAAATGCTCTGAGAGCCATATGTGCAGGTCTATCCTAATGGCCACTCAAGTCGAGCCCCACCCTCACCGGAGAGTGAAACAGGCCACGACACACCACAAGAATAGTTCAAGGTCTTTTACACATGCGAAAGTCCAAACGGACACCGCTATAAATGAGAAATTAATTACAGAAATTAAAATTGAGAAAGTAAAATCCTAGACTCTACGCTCTCTCACGACTCGACTCAATCTTAAATTAATTGTGGCTTTTTCGAAAGTCGGTGAAGATGCGTCGGTTCTTGAGAAACCACTCCACGTACGTCGGGTACCTCGTAAGAAAAATAAGAGAGAGAATGTAAGATAGTGACTCAAAAATAATTCAAAAAAAAATTAAAAAAATGTTGAAATTAAATGCAGGAAAAAAATGGAATTTACAATGAAAAATTCGCGGTTCATACTACCCGAATGCGGAAAATCGAACAAAAATTTTAGGACAAAAAACTAAGTCGTTTGCCTCCCTGGCAACGAGGCTATCTGACGAGTCTGAAATTGTGCTTGTTAAGAAATATAAATGTCGTGTATTTGTTGTTCTCTTAAAAATAATTTTTTTTCGTTTCGTTGTAGGAGACAATCGAAATCGGTCAAGAAAATAACCAAACGAAATATTTATCAATTTTTAATTGTGTGGTTTTATGTTTATTTTACTTGAGCAAGTCCCAAGGTTGAATACAAGGAGGCAAAGGAACAACCTAGAATTATGTCTATTAAAATTTGTACGCGGTTTTCGAGGCGGTCTTTTTTTTGTAAATTTTAATGCAATAAAGGATGCAAAATGCAATTTCAGCCTATTTTAGGGACTAAAATGTAAACGTCGATCAAATAATGTCCGAAAAATATGAAACTTGGCAAAGATGATAATTACGATGAAATGAATGCACTGTAATTTTTTTGGAAATTTTGGATGCAAGATGGATTATTTTATGAATTTTTAAATGCGAACAAAGTGAATTTCAATGCTTAATTATAATAAATATTAAACCTGATTATTTTCAAGCGATAAAATTATCTAAGATCTCTTAGAAAAATCCTAAACCTCAAAAATGTGAGATTTAATACTTTTTAAAAATCAAACATTGAAATATGCAAAATGATTTTTACAAGACAAACTATGCATGCAATCGCTATTCATTTTAGGCACAATGTATTCATAATTAATTCTACAATCTACGATTTTTTAGGAATTTTTAGTGCAACGGTTAATCAATTATAAATTTAAGAGCATAAAATGGGTAAATTATGCAATTTTCCATAAAACAATTATTTATTCATTAACCAATGATCATAAAAATGTCCACAATGTGTCAAAATGTAGAGGATTTAATAGGAACAAAATGTTGTTTTTGAATAAATGAATAGTGTAATGTAACTATCCAAAACAAAAGGGAAAGACATGGGTATAACTGCAATTATAATAAATATAATAAATATAAAAATGTAGTAGGGGGACTTTTCTGCAAATACCGATAACCTGGGAGGTAAGAGTGCAAAATCTCCAAGGTCGTACGTGCGTGATCCTTGGGAGCTGGACTAATATAGAGTTCGGGGAAGAACCGGGGGCCTTCTTGCAATTGTTCCATGGGGTCATGTGCCCCACACGTCACCCGTGGTGGCTGACATGCCCCCCTGGGACGCACGTGCCTCGTACATGTGCGGGGGGTCTCGGGCTCTATCCCCAGATGGCAAGGGGCAGATGTGGCGTGGTGACAAGGGTGTACTCCGGTGGAGGAGCTCTGGTGGTCGAGGACTGGTGGTGAAGCATCGATGCTCTTGACGGTTGGAGATGTTGACGATCGCTCCTTGAGTCGTGGTGAAGGTCGGAGCGCTGGCGAGTGTCTCGATGCTCCTGGAGGTCGTCGGGTGGAGCTTTGTGCCGATGAGCATTGTCGGAGAAGATGGACGTTGAAGCAGGTGATCGTCGGGGATAGCATGGTAGTCGGTGCAGATCGCCGTTGGCGGAGATAGCAATGCACGTAGGAGGGCTATAATCGATGAAGTCGGAGTTGATGATGGACGATGAACGAGATATAGGCGTTGGCTCTACGGTGAAGGACCAGAGCGAAGCAGAGACGACAGAGCTGGATGTGGGATGCAACGAGGGAAGGAGACCCTCAGACCTCGTCATAGGAGGTCGCTCGGAGCTGTCACCTCCGAGCATCGTCGCTATCGGTGGATGGCCGAACACGGAGGTGCGTTGTCGTTTAAATAGCAGAGGGGGGTCGTGGCCGGAGAAGGAAGGGAACGCGATTTGATGGAGATTGACGGAGCATCGGAGGTTGATATAGGACGAGGGTTGATTGGATGAGAGGATATCTAGGCGAGATCGGGGAAGATCGGCGAGGGGCGAAATTCACGGGGCGACAGAGAAAATCGTGGGCGGCGGCCGATTGGCGGCGAAATCGAAGGAGGAAGATGACGTACAACAGTCGTCCGATCAGCCTAGATAAGGCGTCCATGATTAAGACACATGGCGGCGAGAGGGGTAAAGGCGACAAAGCACGTGCATGGCACGTTCCTGGGAGGCACGTGCGACGCACGTGTTGGGATTTTTTTTATAAAAATGAATTTAAAACCTTAAAAAAAGGCTGACATGTGGTGGCTCCAGGAGCGAACATGTGTCAGCACCATAAAATTCAAAGAATAAATACTTTCAAAAATCTAAAATAAATAGCAAATGGCCTCGGATCGAAAAAGTTTCTTCCAGAAAATTGCTCGTCTCGATGAGATCTACAGCTTCTATGAAGACATCAAAATCAAAATCGATCAATTCCATAAAGTGATATTTTTGGGGTATCACATGTATAGAGAATACCTGGATTTTTGGGTTTTATAATTTTTATGTCATTTTTAAACGAGATAAAAATCTGGAAAAAAATATGGTAAAATCAAAGGTCAATATAGACACATTAATCTAATTTTTTGGATTTTTATTAATTAAGAAACAGAAGAAATAAAATAAAAACACAAAAACGACGAATTTTGTATAGTCAGTTAGTGAAGACTCAGACTCAATTTGTTTCATTGATTTCAAAATCAATTTGGATTTGGATTTTTGTGCATTTTAATAAAACTTTTATCAAAGAAGATAAAAGAAAAAGAAATAGTCTAAAATAGATAAATATGTACATAAAATAATAGGTCAAAATCAGCTTAAAATACAAAATGTACAAAAGAGGCCCAAAACCCAACTTTCACATATGAGCTCCGATTCACTTGAACTTGGTCTTGTTTGAAGGTAATTGAATGTACATGAGTTCAAAAGTGATAAGGATTAAAACGGAATTTGGATGAGCAAGATATGAGGTTTTTAGTCCGGAAATCCTGAAACTATGGTTTGGGTTTTTGGTCCACTTATTTGGGTTAGTGTTTTTTTTGTATTTTTCATTTATTCTTGTTATTGATATGTACACAGTGGAATAGTTTTGGGTCATTTGGAGTTAGCATGAATGAGTTAAAAATCTAGGAAGTTAGGCTATTTACAGGTCAATTTTAGCTGGAACTTTGGATTCTTATTAGTGCAAAAAAGGGATAAAATGCAATTCATATGAAAACATGCATCAATGCTAAATATGCATATTAAATGATGAAATGCTGATGATTTTGACGGATTTGAGCTTAATTAATGAGATTTAAATTGACGAAATCGAGATTCATCAGTAACGCCCCTTTACTTTGGGCAATGTGTAGCATAAGTATAGCATAATCAAAAGACGAAGATGGGGTGTCGGACAAAAAGAATGAATGATATGGACAGTCTGGATCTATATAGCTGTGAAGAATAAGTGATACTCAGGCATGAGATGCAACTGATGTGAGTCAAACATCACATCTCATACAAAATGAATTGGGGCAACGTGAACGTTCAAAGAATCATGATCAAGATATGGCTTCAGGCACTGACCGTTAACTCAAAAGGTGGAATCAAATGACAACTCATATATATTAATGCTTATCTTGTCGTGCACCTTTCTTACCAAGTATGGTCCCTTCCATTTGCTTTCTAACATTCCTGGAAATAATCTTAGCCTCGCATCACATAGCCAAACTCTCTAGTTCGGCTCAATCTGTTTATGGCTGATGTGAGAATCAAGCCATATCTTTACTCTATCCTTATACTATAGGCTATTTGATAGGTTGTGTCTCTCAACTCCTCCAGGGTTGCCAATTCTGCTTTCCTTAAATCTCCTACACTCTTCGGATCCATTAGTAGCTCTGTAACTGCCCAAAGTGACTTGTGCTTGATCTCCACTAGCAATTGGCAAGGTTTGCCATAAACGAGCCAAAAGGGAGATGTTTCAAAAGGTGTCTTGAAGGAAGTATTTTAGGCACACAAGACCGAGTCCAAAATCTATGACAAATCCTTTTGGTCTAGGCGGACGACCTTCTGCAAAATAGTCTTGATCTCCCTGTTCGAAACATTAGCAAGATGATTAGTCTAAGGGTGATATTGAGTGGCAACTCTATGGTCAATGTTGAACTTGTTAGCAAGGGCCCTTACCTTTGCATTGATAAAATCCTCCCATCAGAAATCAAAACTCTAGGTACCCCGAACCATGAAATGATATTTTTCCTAAAAAATTGCAAACAATCTTAGCATCAGTGGCTCAGTCAGGGATGGCATCAACCCAACGACTAACATAATCTAGAACAAGCAGAATGTACTCAAACCCATGACACTTGGGGAATGGACCCATGAAATCGATGCCCCATGCGTCAAAAACCTCACAGAAGTGAATGGGTTGCATCGGCATCATATCACGCTATCCACAAGTGTCCATTCTCTGATTGTCAGTGCACCTCTTGACGATATCATCTGAATCCTTGAAAAGGGTAGGCCCCCAAAGGTCGGATTGGAGAACTTTCTATACTGTCTATCTCCATGAGTGATGTCCTCCTACCTCAAGCTTGTAGTAGTAGGTGAGGAGTTGTGGTGCCCCTCCAGAGGAATACAATGATGCTAAAAACTATCCCCCCATTCACGATTAAGGGTGGGATCCTCCCAATGGTATGACTTGGCCTTCGCGAGGAAGGTCTCATGTCGCTGTCTAGGCCAACATTGTGGAACTTTCATAGCAATAAGGTATTTCACAATGTTAGAGTACCATGGAAGCGAGGTAAAAGAATGACTCACTTAATCTAGGAAAGTCTCTATAATAGGTGTGGTCTGCTATGAATCATTAAGATGCTCCAATCAGGAGAGGTGATCTGCCACCACATTCTTAACTCCATATTTATCTCTAATCTCTATATATCAAACTCTTGGAGTAGAAGGATCGATCTGGTCAATCTGGCTTTGGCATCCTTCTTTTCCATGAGGTATTGGATGTCAGTGTGATCTATAAAGATAGTCACTCTAGATCCAAGAATGTAAGTTTGAAACTTATCCAAAGAAAAAACTATGGCTAGCATTTCCTTCTCAGTTACGGTGTAGTTCCATTGAGCGACATCCAAAGTTCGGCTAGCGTAGTGAATGGAAAAAGGCAATTCATCCCTCCTCTGTCCAAGCACAACCCTATGGCAAAATCAAAAGCATCCGTCATGATCTTGAATGGGATAGGACAATCGGGTGGCTGAAGGACAGGAGCCTGCACATCTAATCTCTTGAGAGTCTCAAATGACACCAGAGACATCATCTACAATGAACTCGGTGTCTTTTGTCAGCAAATCAGTAAGCGGTTGGGCAATACAATTGAAATCATGTATGAACCGTCAGTAGAAAGCGACATTCCCCAGAAAATACCGCACTTGTCGCAAATTAAACAGTGTATTGAGTTTCTTTATGATATCCAACTCGGCCGAATCGACCTCTATGTCCCTGTTGGAGATGATGTGTATATGGAACGTCCCTTGAGTCATCATGAAATGACTCTTCTCCCAAGATAGAACAAGGTTGACCTTGATGCATTGCTAAAGTACTCGGTCTAGGCAGTCAAGAGAAGCATCAAGCCCATCTCCATAGACCAAAAAGTCTTCCATAAAGACCTCTAAACACTCTCCCACCATGTCCGAGAAGTTGGAAAGCATGCACCTTTTGAATGTAGCCAGGGCATTACATAAATCAAAGGGCATCTGTCTAAAATCATACGTCCTGAACGAACATGTGAATGTCATTTTCTCCTGGTCTTCAGGTGCTATGGCCATCTGATTGTATCACGAGTACCCGTCAAGAAAACAACTGTGAATCTTCCCAGCTAACCTCTCGATAATCTGATCAATAAATGGTAGTAGGAAATGATCCTTCTTGGTGGCCTCATTCAATCGTCTATAATCCACACAGACCCTCCAAGAAGTGTGTACTCAGGTAGCTATCTCCTCTCCATACTATCTCACAATTGTGGTGATACCCGTCTTCTTGGGTACCACATGCAATGGACTAATGCATTTGGAGTCGGAGATGGGGTAGATAAAATTGACCCTCTATCACTTCGATATTTCCTTCATGACCACATCTCAAAGAATCGGGTTCAGTCTTCACTAGAACTCACACGATGGCCCAGCATCCTCTTCAAGATAGATGTGGTGGGAGCACAAGGCCAAACTTATCCCCTGAGATCATTTACACTCCAACCTTTTTCTTTGTGGTTTCTTTCAAGAACCTCCATGAAACGAGTTTCTTGGTCTTCAGTCAAATCAGCTGAGATAATGACTGGGTACATATCTGGCTCATCTGCAAGGAATCCGTACTTCATGCTCTACGACAAAGTCTTCAATTAAGGGAAAGTGGGAGCTGGCAAATCTGGCCTCTGAAATGTTTCCGTGAAGGCTACTAGATTTGTATGTGAGAACTCTCGTTGAATCTGAAAATCTAATGAAGATGGCCCTGCTAGTGTATCTATCAATTGATCTGGCTCACTCTTCGTCCTAGATGTGGGCTCTGTAGACACTAGACACGGTAAGTAATCACTAAAGTCCAACCAATCAAAATCAATCTATTTTTTCGAGGGATCCGAGTCTGAATCACATGAAATAAAATCTGCCTTGCTATCCTGAACGAGATCATAAGCCTCGAAGGTGTTCTGTGCCATGAGTGTGCTCTTTGAACTCTCATCAGCTGTAATCAGCAACACTATAGTTCTGAAGTTGTGACAAGAGCTCGTGATGCTGGATATGTAGAAATTGCTTCATCATTTGTAATCACAAAATAACACTGTTGGTGCACATCTAGTTCTACATATGTCATCTGCTCTGAGTCGTTAGTCTGCTCCGAGCAAGCTGAATATATGGCTCTAGTCTCCTCGATCATCTCTATTTGTACACTTTCACCCTCTATGCGAAAGTATATCTCTCTCCTTATCATGATCGAACACTGCCTTGCCTGTGGCCAAGATAGGTCATCCTAAGATGATGGGGGTGTTGGACATGCGAGCCCATGACGACCCATTACGCAAAAAATGTTATTGAAAATATCATTCCCTAATCTGAAATTAAGAATAACTAATTTACAAAATAGGTCCCATAGTACAATTACTGTTATGTACCATGGCCATCTTGATGATCATACAACTATTGATTCAATTAGTGAATGAAAGAGGGTCGTGCATGGATGAATATATAAAGATTTAGATTGAGGACTCATCCAGTACCATCAGATGATTGTTAAGAGATGATCTCTAGCTTGAGTAGGAGATGGCAATTCTTTCTCATTTGGCTGATATCTAACAAACCTCTTGATGCAGGTTCTCTTCATAGGAATAGAGATTCAGAGGTGTGATATAAGGTAGGTCAAAGAGTTGACTTAATGAGATCGATATAACCAAACTCGTATGTCGTATGCTTTCACGATAAAGAAACACATCCTCTGATCGGAGACTGATGTGTTACTATATCTATGATTATGTATATTTGGTAGACCACTAGGTTGATGACCTAACCAAGGTCTATACATCGATGCGCTGGTGTGCATTCAAGGGCATATGAGTAATATGATCTTTCAAAGGGATCATACAAGTTCATTACTGAACCAGAAGACATGAGCTCACTCATGAGATATTGGATGAATCAGATTATCCGTGCAATCCTCTCGCTTTGGAAGCTTGACTGGATTTGTAAGGTTTGATATATACTTTTGGAAAGTATATGATCAACACCTAGGTATGATATACGCTTTTGGAAAGTATATGATCGATACTGTCTCCCAATGATCGAATGAGAACATTAATGATAAAATCATGAAGGAGACAATCTAAAAGAGATCTAAAAATTTGGATTTATTCTTGGTCTTCCAGTGTGCATGATGTACATATTTTAGGAATACCTGAGGGTGATGTGATGATACACGGTTGTATAACCATGATGCTTCCATTCCGAGGGAGTGATGAAAAAGGTTTGGATTTTAGTGACTCCTCTCATAGAGAAGTAATCTGATCTTTATCCAAATGTTGGACATTGAACTGAATGTAATTCATATGTAATGAGAAGAATAGATTTGCGGTCTTGATTTTATCAAGCATCTATGGGAGGTCCGCAAGATTTGGATTTGAGATATGATCTCAATATCCAAGTCACTATATGTGGAACAATATAATCGCCCCGTCCTTATCTCCATGTATCCCTGGAGAAAGCGCATTATCCTTGGAAGAGTTCATGGATAATTTCATTGTTGATATATGTGTCCGAGCATTGACAAAATAGATAATTAAATGTGATTTAATTATAATAAATAATATGAATTTGATTCATATTATATGGAGCGCTATTTGAGATAATTAAATGTGATTTAATTATCAAAAAATGTGATCCATGTTATTTGGGCACATGAGAATGGAGATCCAAGATGATTAAATGTGATTAAATAATCATGGATATGAATAATATGGATAACATTATCCATATTAATCATATATATTATAAACGTAATTTATAATATATTAAAGAGTGCATATATTGATTTATATTTGCTAATTAATTATTAATTTGAATTGAATTCACATTGGATGATTAACTAAAAATATAATTTACATTTTGTTTTGGGATGTGGATGTGATTCACATTTTTCCAATGGCATGATTGTAATATTCACAAGATAATTACGTATTAATTTTGTGAAATAATTTACAATAAATGTTGTTATAAATCTTGGAGATATCATGAGATAATGAGATCTCATGAGATTTTGAGGAGATAGGCCCATTCTATCTCAAAAGGGTAGCCATCCCCTTTTGTTTAGGGAATGTGGTCAATCTTCTCATCATCTCCAAGACCAGCCAAATGATTTAATTTCAAAATTAATTATATTGATTTATCAATATATATTAATTTAAATTAAATCAATTGTTGTTGTGTTTTTACAAAAACATCATGGCCATTGAAAGAAACACAAATCAATCTCATCCATAGATTGTGTGTTGTCCATGGATTGATATCCATGGACTCCCAAAACTCTATTTATGAAGAGCCACCCCTTGCTCTTCAAGTTACACATTTACAACTCTGACATATGCTCTCTCCCTCTCTCTCTCTCTCTCTATACGTCATGTGTCTCTCTCTCGTGTGGCCGTCCTCCATGGAGCCATAGAGAGAGTCGCCATCGTCACAGCATCATTGTTATGCTGTCGGAGTATTTGCTCGTTCGGTGTGCCTCGCTCTTGAATAAGACGTTGTATCTCATGTGACGAGATCAGAAGATTTGATGCTTGGATCATCAACATGGATTGCGAGGAGCACGTGTCTCATCAACGCGCTCGCAAGCGTCTCCTCCGTTGAATCGAACTTGAGACAGGAGGTCTCATCGTTTAGAGACTCGATCACAACCATGCTTCAGGAGGTAACCTTAATAGCCATTTGTGGATTAGATGAAATGATCCAAGAAGTGTTTTTGATCACGTGGTTTCATCTTTGATTTTTTTTTAAATTCTGTTGCCTCCAGCAACTAGAGCGACTAGCCACTCCCGATTGCATACGATGCGATCGTCACGCTTCCGTGATGCTCTTAAGGATCTCCCCATATCCTTCAAGTTGTATCAGAGCCAGGTTAGAGGTTTTGGATGCGATCCATGAACCTAGAAAGACTTGGGCTCATTATGGATTGATCGCATTTCAATTTCGCAGCCCTGTTTTGTGAGTATTTTCGGCCATGTTTAAGGTGTTTAAATACAAAAATATTACTTGGATAATGTTTCCCATTAATTAAGGAAACTGTGGGATTTGCTTTTGCGTGATGTGGATTCCGATAACTCATGATATGATCATTTTAATTAACCTATATCCAATATTTCAGGGATGATGAATCATGATATAAGTAACGGGTTAGTTACTATTTTAAAACGTCTAGAAATGTGTTTTAATAACTTGGATTATGTTATAAATTAAATTAGAAAAGTTTGGAAATTTACTTTGCTTAATTTCGATTTAAATTGATTGGGATATGCTAATTTTAGTAAGTAGGAGTCATTGCAGGAAATTACATACTCAACCATGAACCTTGTGAATGTCATTAATGGGAATTAATGGTTAATTTGCTAAGATAATTATTGATGAATATTTGTGATATATTTACATATAATAATTATTTCCTTGAATGACATTGATCATAACCAACTTGATTAGATGTGAACTAGATCACAATTGGTTACATGAACCTTCCAATAAATAAGTTGCTTGAATAAGATTGGTGATTTGTTTAGCAAGTCTCCTTATAATGTTAATCAAAATGGTTTTTTTATTATTATATGGTATAACTTCGGTTGAAAAACCGATTATCATCTCAAGTACGAAGTGATCAACTTAGCATTATCTTTTCCCGAGAAGGATATGGTGTCTAGTCGAGGAGCATTGGGGTAGCAGGTTGCATCGTGTGCGGTTGGTCCCACTCCCATCGGTACTGGCCATGACAATGAGTAGGGAACGAATAATTATTGAGAGATCTCGATGATGAATGATATGGTTCACTGCATCAAGCAGAATGGTGGATCTATAAGAGATGCTGTATTCAAATGTTTGAGTACCTACTTGAACCTGAGTGTTTAAGAGTTAAGATGTGTGTAGATTTGATGAGTGTCATCATTCTACAGTCTATACTCTAGTCATTCATGAAGCTTCATAATATTCATATTGAATGAAGCATGTATAAATGTTGAGATACTCTTATATTGAAATTTTTTGAATTCAATATAAGAGATCCTTTGGCTTAAGCAATGGTTGTTTAGAGATCAAAGGAGCGCAGTGGAAGCATGGGTCTTACCCAAGCAAGAAGAAAAGTTAAGGAGTTGATTGTACTTCTTTTGACTTCCATATGACATTCAAAGAGTTGGATGAATGCCAATACTGCAATAAATCGATATACTGATAGTATGGCTATCTAGGATCCTTAGAGAAGGACCCAGATAGTACATCGGAATAATCTACATCTACATATAATCATCGAAATTTCCTTTCTTCTTTGATAAGAAAAAAATTTAATAGTTGTGTCTCATTCTTCTAATAACACTTGCAATTGGTTGCATATGTTTTAGAAGAGTAGAAATTTGATCTTAAGGTTGAATAATCATCCACATGGAGATTGATGCAATTGTTGAAACAATCTCTATTGGATAGATAGACTTCATATTGTCAATGGGAGAGACCTTAGTTAGAGAATGTCTTTTTGACATAGATATTACAATACACTCGTGGTTTATTTCAAAGTGTTGGAAATAAACATGAATTCTGGAATAGACCAATAATAAAGAGTTACAATGGATATATTTCAGATAGTAATCTAATATATGGAGGACTCTACCAAATTACGAAATTAATGAATGGTTCATTAACATTTCTAATACTGAAAATTAAACCTTCAAAGATCAATAGGAAGATAAAGATCATTTGATAGTGATCTAACATAAAGACTTGGTGTGAAGCATGCTCCCGCGGATCTGGGATACCCGTTTACACATCATTTGTAGTATCATGTTCGCTAGGGATCACATTAGTGAACAAGAAATTAGGGAAAAAATTTCACATTTATGAATGACATTCATAAATTAACCAATAAACCACATGACTACAATATGTTACAATTATATTGCATAAATTTCTATAGCAGTTAACATGTAACAACAGAAATGAAATCCCAATTGTATCAGAAGAGAAATAAAATCATTATATAATACCTTGAAAAAAACTATAACCTACATACCTGATATGTTTTACTGCAGAAACTGACGTTCAACTCTCTCCATACCACGATGTAGGTGTTTTGCCTGCAATCATGCAATATGAAGAAAAGAACATCAACAAATGCTGAGTAAACCTTATTAATTAGAAATAATAGGAAATTTAGTGGCTCCAAACGAAAGCAAGTAGGTGGTCTAACAATTAGATTTATCGAGCTACTTGGAGAGAAGCTGGTTATCATGTTGTTCTGTAAAGGTGAAACCCTGACTTACCCATCATACCTCAATTACCCATATTTCATATTTCATAGAATAGTTATAGATAGCATTTTATATATAAATTATAAGATCCATACTTAAGCTATTGCCTTATTTTAAAATTATGATTCATGCTTGATGGATCTATGTATTGAGGATGATGAGTCTCCTATTTTGATCTTTGTCCTTACCAAATTATATATATAACCATATATAATTTTCATTCTTCCTTATCTTATTTCAAGTTTCAAGATTCGTTAATTCTTGGTTCATTATAAGTTTATTATGATAGAGGTGATACAGATCTCCTTCCAATTTTCATAAGTCATGTAGATAAATTTTAGTAAGTGTGGATGATGTGTCTTGTATCCTGATTCTTTCCTTATTATTTTTCTCAAGCTTAGTGGATAGTGTGTGGTCTTGGTCTGGATAAGACCTAACACTATGACTCTAAGGTAGTAAGGAAGCCTTAGGGTTGGGGTGCCTCTGTAGGCATGCGGTGGATTAAAATGCATCCTAACTAAGTTCCCAACACGTCCACTAGCTATTTCAAACAACTGTGGTAGTAGCTCGTAGTTTGGTAAGGATGATTTTCATAAACTGGTCTTTTCTCTTCGTCAGGAATTACTGGAAGAACAGTAATTAGCTCAATGGAAACTAAGCTCAACTACAACCATCTCAACTGTAACGAAGTTCCCATGTAACCAACTCAACTGCAATTCATCTCAATTTTTGCCAAACTCATTTGTGACTCAATCCAATCTCAAATGTAACTCCTCCAAATTCAACTATAACTGATTCAGATGTATCCAAAGAGGATTCAGATGTATACATGGACGATTCGGATGTAGCATCACCAAGTCTACTAGAAAAAAGTAAACAAAACTAAAGCAGTGAGCTAGCCTACAAAAGGCTCTTCCATCTCACCCTCTAATTGGAAGTGCGGTCCAATAGAGGGATAGGTATACTACAAAATACGCCACTGAGATGGGTGAGAGAGACTCTCCGGAAAAGTCACTCTAAAAGAAAAATCGGCCCGATTGGTACGGGCTAACGAGCAATGAATAACCAAAACTTAGGGCCCTCTGGCCTAGGTACCCTAAAGAACAAGGGTCAGCGGAACTAGTCTTTAAAAGGAAACCTATGTATCCCTAAGAGGCGTAAAAACTGCGAGCGCTCGCAAAAAAAACCGAGAAAAAGACTGGGATCCTAGACCCGCGCACTAAGCAGTTGTTGCCCTACTTGGCTTCCTATCTCCCGCCCTGCTGAGGGTCACCGCACCCTCGCACAGTCAGGTGTAATGGTCACCACGACTGGCACTCTTAATTATCAGTCATCAATGACTTGATCCCTCATCCTTTCTTAATCATTTTTGTGGTTGATTGTACAGAATTAGGTCTTTTTGATCAACGATCTTATTGATATAATTGATTCAGCATTGATTTCATTTATTCATCTACCTCATTATTTCTCATTCTCTTCAATGCTTGACTTTACAAATCTATGTATTTTATCACTACCTATATTTGGTAATATGTATAAATAGTAGTGTATACCGAAAAGATTAATTTATGAAGATGATTAGTCTTTTTGGTCACATGTTATCATTTCTAAAATCACAAGATTACCATATTTGCTTTGGATATGGATCTAGCTAGTCTTTATCATTTTATTTTATATGGTACTTATAGAAGAATCATGGCTTTATTGTACCAGTTCTTGTTGAGACATCAAAGGAGTTTTTTCTGATCATTAGCCATAACATCCTATATATAATAAATCGTATGAATAGTAGACTATACATAATGATCAATTGATTGATGATTTCTTATTCATAAAGATCTTGAGAGTTGACTTTGAGAGAAGAGTTTTAATATTTTAAAATATGAATCCTCAGAAGATCATCATATTTGCTCCTATATAAGTAATATATTAAATCCGATCAATATTTGTACATGTAAAATTAACCGGTGGCATCAAGGAGTTTTCCTATGATGATTAAACCCTCTTATTTGACCAGTGTCTCATAGGTAGATAGAAGTCGATCATTAGAAGGCCATCCAAAGTCTTTTATAAAAAATGTGGCAGCATGGTCATATGTTGCAAGGCTTACAATGTTCATATGTGAAGCAATAGTTTCATTAATTGAACAATCCTCAGTACATTTTTATTTTGAGCGATTGTAGCCAATGGACATATGCATCTAATTTCAAACTTCTATCAAAAAATCTGTTCAGAAAGTATCACACTTTCAATAGTGGAGCATAATCATAATTCATGAACAATCTAAATCTAGCCCATCATCAAATATTGCTCAAGATGCTTCTTTACCGTAGTTGGTTTCCCTATGTGAAGGGGTGAGATCATGCGTTCACCATTCTATCTCTAAATATTACGAGTAATGACTAATCGAATCCCGAATGCAATCCATTGATGTACTATTAACTGTATTTATTCTAAGAGATTATATTGATATATTACAAAACTCTAACTGAAGTTAGGTCATGAATGATAAGAAGAATGCTCCTCTAACCTCATGTTCCTTATTTTGAATGTCATACTTGTTTCTGTCGATGGTTATTTCCTATAGTCATACACTTGATGGTAAGGTTGATTTTCTTAAAGAGGGGCTTTCAATAAATGAATTCTCTTATACGTATGGAGTTGATTACATCAAAGCCTTTTCTCTAACCAGTATGGAGTCCAGGTGCATCAAAAGTTGGCTTATTTGTGAGTTTGATATGACCAATACTTTCTTATAAGATAATTTTAGTTAGGAGGTTTTTATGTCCCAACCCCAGATTCCTAGAAGACTTTTGTAATAAATATTTTATTGGCTAAGTCATGCATGGAAGGCAGCAAGAGGAGGGAGAAAGATTGTACCTTTGATCCTCTAAGTTTGGAGGAATTTTGTGGCTATATCTAACATACAACAATAGCTAAAATACCTGATGGACAACAACATAAAAAAACTGAATTGGAGACTCCAACATTGACTTTAATGAAAGTAAAGTGAAGGGAGATATGTACCTTTGAATATCTCCACATTGGAGATCCAAACTTGCTTGCAACATCCATTTCTTGACAGGAGCTTGAGTTCATTCAGATGTGGATGTTACAAATAAAAAAACCTCAAAGGGAGTCTTATGCTTGAGACTTGGGTCAAGGTCACTTTGTGTCTGATTTGGATCTTATTTGGCCATAAAAACCTCAAAGGGTTTTAAACCCATAAAAACCTCAAAGGTAAAAGAAGTCGTGTTCTTTCGATATATATAATTAAATGGGCTTGTTTTGACAATTACAAGAAAGAGCTATGAATATCGTGCCCACATATCCACTTCTATATTCCATGTTGCTTCTTTGACATCATGTCGGTGCCATAACACCTTTATTAGGGGAATCTTTTTGTTGCGGAGTTTTTTTTCACAACACTATCGAGTATTTGTACTGACCTTCTCTTCGTATGTTAAGTTTGGCTCCATGTCGAGGCTCTTGTAGCTGATGACGTGTCGAGGGTCGTGCATGTATTTCCTTGAAATAGATATATGAAATATATCGTATACAACTAACATGTGTGAAGGAAGGGTTACTGGATGTATCACCTTACTCATACGAGAAATAATTTCAAATGGTCCAACATGTCGTGGCGCCAACTTGTCATGATCATCATATCTCTATACTCCCTTCTTGGAAGATACTCATATGAACACCCAGACTCCTTCATGTGTTTATAAGAATTTCCATCGGTACGAAGGATTAAGTTGAACATTGATAAGTCAAGTTTGAATGGATTAAAAGAAGATGATTTGGATTACCCGAAAGTCTACATCTCTTCTCTGACGATTTGCATAGATTTTCTTTGCAGTTTTGAGCCATCAGAAGCCTTCACCTTATGAGATCAACTGTTGTAGTAGTTTTCTCTAAGAGATTTGTGGAGTAAAGAGCGTGTTTACCTATCTTACGCTAACTGAGAAGTATGAGGCATCTCCACCCATATATGGCTTCGAATACTGCCATACTAATACTAGAATGATAGTTGTTTCTTAGAAATTATACTAATGACTGGTGGTCCTTCTAGGATCCTTTCCTCTCTAGAGTACATGCACATAACAAATCATCAAGTGTATGATAGCATGGTTGCTCTGTCCGTCGGTCTATGGATGGTATGCTGAACTCATCTCCAGCTCTCTTTGTGGTGCTGACATAACCTGGTACCAAAAGTGAGATATAAACCTTGAGTCACCATCGGACATTACCTCACGTGGTATATCATGAAATCTGATAATGTGTTTTTTTTTGCACATGTAATATTGCCAACCTAGATGGAGTGTAGGTCATGTTGATATGTACGAAATGGACTGACATGGTCAATCTGTCAACAACACCTAATAGCATCGTGACCACCTTGTGTCCTTACTAGTCTCGTGACAAAATCCATAGAAGTACTCTTCCACTTTTATTCGAGAAAGGGGAGAGACTATAATAACCATGGTGCTCTCTTGTGTTTTTCCTTGACCATATGATAGATTATGCTCTTGCTAACATGACATGTTGCATCTCGCTTCATTCCGTCCTGCCATAATGTATACCTAGATACCGGTACATCTTTGTGCTGCCAAGAAGAATAGACAATCGTGAATTGTGTGCCTTATCAAGAATATATATGCGCAACTGCTCATTGTTGGGAACAATGACCCAGCCAGCCTTCAACAAAATAGACTTTGTCACCACTAAAATCATCACGTTTGTCCTTGATGGCACACATGCATCTATCTCAAATTCAAGAATATGTCCTCTAATGACCGAGAAAGACCTCTCACTATCGGGCTAAGGTAAAAATCTTCGGTGTCGTTGCGACCCGAATAGAGAGACTCAGTCAATCAAGAAGAAATCAGACCACCAGAAGAAGTAAACAATCAATGAAGCACGAATAGCGGTCTTCGCAATTTATTTAACCTGGTATAGTGACCAGGGTCGAACTCAAGGAACACGGGTTGGCCGAATCGGCCTACGAAGTAGTCAAAAATAAATTAAAATAAAAAGGTATTTTTGGTGGATTTTACATTTTTTTAATTTTTTGTATTTTCAATTTTAAAGAAAATGTAAAAAGAAGGGAAAAAGCACACAGACAACAATTTATTAAGCAGTCCAAAACAACTCAGAAAATTCAAATAAAATTATTTTTGTGTTTTATATATTTTTAAGTATTTTTGGTGATTTTTTTAGAATTTTATAATTTTTTGGTTGATTTTATAAAAATGGAAAAAGGCTAAAATAGTAAACTAATGTGCAGCCAGATTTGAAAGGATAATTAAAAATCTCTAATTAGCCTCTAAAAATCAAGGCAATTTTTATGAAGAATAGAAATAAAAACGAAGCTACAGAAACCAAAATTGCAATTTTTTTGATTTTTTAGAATTTTTAATAATTTTTTTAAGGTTTTTAGGGTTTTATAATTTTTTGGGGTTTTATAAATCCAAAGAAAGTGAAAATTGGATGAAGCTAAAAGAGACTAAAACAAACAATTAATAATTTTTTTGTAATTTTTAAAGGGTTTTTGTATTTTTAATTGATTTTATAATCCAAATAGTAAGAAAAAGGGGGTTTTGATTATTTAAAAATAGCAAACAGCAATAAGAATGTCCCAAAAAATTGTGAAATTTTTACACTATGGCAGGAGCCACGTATCCAAATTTCACAAGATTTGGATTTAGTTTGATATTTTATTCAACCAATGAAAAGGGCACGGCACACAAGGACTAAAATGCAAAGAAACAAAGTTCTAAGGGCTAAACAGAAACACGTGCTAAAAATATAGGGTCTAAACCACAAATTTCATACAAAATTCGCACATGTTCCAATTCCAGTATGCACAGGGTATATATGCAATTCTCAAAACATATCATTCATTCCATAACAGTCATAAAAACCCAGCCATGAATATGCAAAAAGACCACAAAATCACCTGTCGAAGCACGTGTCTCCACAAAGCAGGGACTAAAATGCAAATGTAAGAAACTACAGGTCTTGATATGCAAATTATCCAAGTGTGTGAGTTTATTTAATAGACTAAACAGAAACTAAAATAAAATGCCGGGGGTCGGGCGCAAGTTACCCAACCAATGTGCGTGCGGGGCACGTGAGGGCCAGGTGACAGGCGATGAATGGCGGATGGTGTGCGGCTGTAATGGTGTCTCCTGGAAGATCCAACGGTGCTGACGAGGCATCGAACGTGGGGTGCACGTGGCCGTTAGATCTGGTATCTAACAACCTTACAGGAGCAGGGTACGGATGGCTCGGATGATAACTGGAGGCGAGGCACGATTCGACGGTAGAGAGGTAGGCTAGATGAACTCCTCCAGGATGAGCTTCTCCGGCGATCTGGAAGTGATCCTAACGTCCGATGGAAGATCGGAGAAGGGAGTTCTCCTCGCGATGATAATCCGCGTCGTGTGGTGGCGTCCAATGGAGCTCCCAACGGTCCGATCCTCTGGCGATGGAGGAGGGAGCTGGGTGACTCCGACGAAAAAAGGAAGACGCGGCTAACCGGGGTATCATGCGCTTATTCACCTACAAGAGAATGCTCGTGCTCGGAGGAACACTCCGGCATGGGTTATTTGCGAAATGTCAAAGGGAAGTGGCGTGGATAGGTGAAGGGAGGTTCCGGCGGAGGCGGCGGAAGGAACCAGACCCGATCTTGTCTCAGATAGCCAATATGAGGTTATTTGATCGTGGAAGAAAGGTGACGATGGGTCGAGGGATCTATCGATACGGATGAGATGAAGTGACGGGGCTCCGACCACTGAGGCAGAGCTGGCGCAGCTAAAATGGAATAATCGAATTTAATGATGAACTGGAACCTAAGAGGAGTAATTGATGGTCGGAATCAACTGTGGGGAAGATGTTGGATCTCTGACGGTCTTCGCCTCAATTGATTGTCACCTCCAGAGGCTAGGGCTACGCCGGCGGCAAAGCTCGGCGACGATGGTCGCCGGACCAAGGGAAAGTGCCTCCAAATCCTCGCTGCAGTACTCTCAATCACTCACTGTCACTCAAGGATGAAGATGGAGGTCCTGGGAGTCGAAGACGTGAGCAAAAGGTCTGTGAAAATACGACGTAGGCTCAAGCTATATAGTGGTAGAGGCCCGACAAAATTGGAGCCGGACAAGCAATTGTGGTGCACAGATCCCTAGGAAGATTCCCAGACGTGAATCTCGGATGTGAGAGCTGCAAATGGAGCCCGGGTTTTAGGTGAAAGGCGATCGGATCGATTCAGGATAATTGGGTGAAATCGGGCACTCAAACTAGATCTGCGGAGAAGAGGTCCGCGAGGGAGAGTTGACCGGGGGTCAACAATCTCCCGTGGACCAATGGAAAAATTCCAATGGAAAAAGATTTCAAAATTCAATAAAAAATAGAAAATGACTTTATTAAAAATTATTTACAAAATAAAAAATGTTTATTTAATTTGAAAGTATTTTTAGTTATTTTTATTTATTTTTTTGAAAAATAAATTATGTATTTAAAATATATATTAGTATATACAGGTTTAGATACCTATGTGTTTTTTATTTTGATTTTTAGTTATTTTTTTATGTACAATTATTCCAATTTTATATTTTATTTATTTACAACATAAAATTTGGAATATATAATGATTTTTATTTGATTTTTATTAATTATTTACACGAGTGAAATAAATAGTTGTTTTATTTTATATACAGGATGTAAATACACTGAGGGGAGAGAAATTATTTATTTATATTTTCCTTTTATTTTTCCCAATTTTGTTTTATTTTTATAAATATATACAAAATATGGGAAACACATAAATATTTTTATTTTTAGAAAATAAAATATTTACACTAAGAGGGGTTTATGTACAAGGCTGAGTTACCCTATCTCTTTCTAATTATTTTATTTTTGCGGTGAGGCCCATATTAAGCCCTCCCTTGGGTTCAGGTCACTCAATATTTATTCTAAATATTTCCCTCTTTTTCTTTATTTCTTTATTCTTTTATTTTTGCACAAAAAATTTGCTAATTATTGGTATTTACATAATGCATGCTTTTTGATAATTTATTTTATTTACAAACATATACATGGTGTTTTGCAAAGGTTTTTGGCTAAAATAAAAGAATAAAGAGTGATTAATGAGGATTCATCACCCCCCTATACTTAAATTTGCTAGTCCCTTAGCAAACACTTATTTGAAAAAGAAGTGAAAAAGAAAAGAAAAAGAAAAAGAGGGGAAAATGAATGAATCAATGCTGAATATTAAACTTACCTTCATTAAGTTGATGTATGGAGCTCAGTCAGATCATTGTATTACTAATGTGTCGGAACCTTTTTTGGACTTAGGTTTAAAACTTAACAGCCTCTAAGTTCCACTAATCTATAGTCAAGACTCCTCAATAATCCAGATCAGAACAAATCTACATACACAAACCCTGAAGACTATGAATCTTTCCTTGTATTTTGTAAGTGAGGTCTAGCTCTCCACCTCAGAAGTAGTAAAATGACAACCCTCCCCAGCAAGGTTACTCTAAGACCTTAGTCTGGCCACTCTTTCCTCGAGGAGCGGGGTATTCTCTTCTAAGTTCAAGTTCAACCAGCTCAAGAAGAGGGGGAAGAAGAGAATGGACCATGGCCAGTGTAGCCATGTATCCTTGGGAGCTCAACCAGTGTAGCTCAGTCTCCCTGCTGCAAGCTTCATAAGAAGGAACATGGATCTCAAGCCTTGCTTATTGCACTATATACAATCTGGTGGGATTATCATTTTCTATCAGACCCACCACTTTTTCGGAGATATTCTTTTCTTTTTACATTTTTTTGATGTGCATATATACAACATATCTACAAAGTGCATCATATGTACATAAGAAGTTTTTCCTCTTGAGCCAGTAGACTATCCCTCTTTTGAAGCATTATTGCAACCCACAACTCCTGTCGTTAGACCTCATGGCGACCAGACCAAGTTGAGACACACTTCCTTCACTATAAGAAGAGAGGTTCCGCCTAGAAGTACTACCCTCATATGTTACCCCAAGTCAAGGAAGACTGCCTCCTCACCACCTCATCCGTAGAGAGCTTGGTGTAAAGTGCGGGTCCAAGTAAAGCCATGTTCTGGAAGAGTCATATGTGTGTTCTTAAGTGCTCTACTTACGCTCATCGAGATAACATATGATCATAGCCTAGTGGACTCAAAGAATTAAGTCACCATGGACCTGAAAAGTCTCAACCGTAAGCCCTACTCTTGTAATTAGGTGGATTAAGATCTTAACCAAGCTCCATTTTTCAATTTAATTTTATGCTAGTTTAAATATCAACTATGATTCAGGAACAACTATACAAGTATTTACAAAGATGCAATTTACAAAATATTTACACATGTGCAAAATTTTTGAAAAATGTTTTGAAAACATGGATGTAATGCAAGTTTTGCAAAATAATACACAAATTTACACAAGGTTTTTGCAAACTTTTGATTTTCAAAAAATTTTACAAAAAATTTGAACTATATACATAGTTTTTATACCAAAATATTTACAATCTATTTACACAAAAGGATTTTACAAATATTTTTTCAAAAATAATTTGTACAAATAGCTATGTATGTGCAATAAAAGAATTTTATTTACAAGGAAAATTTTTTAATTTTTATGGATTTTTGGTTTTAGCCATTTTTATTTATTAACACACTCACACAAAGTACGAGTTATGGATAAAGTATATATGAAATATGTACGACCCCCCTATACTTAGCTCGAACGATGTCCTCAGAGTCAAGAGCGATGAAGAAGACATAACTCGTGCTTAGTATAGGGAAGTGAAAATGAAGGCTATATATAAAAATGAATGAAAGAATAGAAATGCAAGAGATCTCGGGGTTTCCCCCTATACTTAGGATCAAATAATCCTAAGTATAGCAGGCTGTACAAAAAGGGAAATCCGACTAAGAATGTACAGGGTCTACCTCCCCTATACTTTGGGTAAAATATCCCTAAGTATAGGCAGCAAAACAAAGATAGAAATGAATCAAAAGGAACTCAAATGTCTCACACCCCCTATACATAGGGTAAAGTGCACCCTAAGTATAGCAACGTCGAAGATGCAAATGGTTTGTTGGACTGAAGAATAGTGTGATATCGACAACTGGATCTATACAAGACGGAGGAACAGTGATAATCAGGCGTGAGATGCAATAGATGTGAGTAAAGTGACCACATCTCACGCAAAATGAATCGGGCAACATCAACGCCCAACGGTTCATGATCTATATATGGCTTGAGCCGCTGCCCGTTAACACGAAAGGTACTCTCAGAAGACAACTCAGATATATCAATACTCCCATTGTCGTGTACCTTTCTAACCAAATACGGTCCCTTCCATTTGCTCTGTAACTTCCCTAGAAATAATCTCAACCTGGCATCGAACAACCATACTATATGTCATGGCTCAAACTGCTTGTGGCTGATATGAGAATCATGCCACTCCTTCACTCTCTCCTTGTATTGTAGGCAGCTCGAAAAGGATGCATCGCGAAGCTCCTCCAGGGCTGCTAACTCTGCCCTCCTCTGATCTCCTACACTCACTGGATCCATGATAATGTCTGTGACTGCCCAGAGTGACCTATTTCTAAGATCAATAGGTAAATGGCAGGGCTTGCCATAAACGAGGCGAAAGGGAGATGTACCCAATGGTGTCTTGAAGGACGTCCGATATGCCCACAAGTCCGATTCCAAAAGTTGTGACCAATCCTTTCGGTCAGGGCGGACGACCTTCTGCAATATAGTCTTGATCTCCCTTTTCGACACTTCAGCAAGACCATTGGTCTGAGGATAGTACGGTGTGGCTACTCGATGGTCTATGCTGAACTCGCTAGCAAGGGCCTTTACCTTGTCGTTGACGAAATGAGACCCCCTGTCAGATATCAAAAATCTAGGAACCCCGAATAGTGAAATGATATTCTTTCTCAAAAATCTGCAAACAGTCCTAGCATCTGCGGTTCGGGCGGGGATGGCCTCCACCAAACGACTAACATAATCCACGGCTAATAGAATGTACTTAAATCCCTGACTCCTAGGGAATGGACCCATGAAATCGATGCCCCATGCGTCAAAAACCTCTCAGAAGTGAATGGCTACATCAGCATCATATCACGCTGTCCACAGGTACCCATCCTCTGACAGTCAGTACACCTCTTCAAGAACTCATCAGAGTCCCTGAAGAGAGTAGGCCACCATAGGCCGGATTGGAGCACTTTCCATGATGTTCTCCTCCCAGAGTGATGTCCTCCTGCCTCAAGCTTGTGGCAGTAAGTGAGGATGCTGTGGTGCTCCTCCTGGGGAATGCACCTACGCCAGACACTATCTCCTCCTTCATGATAAAGGACGGGATCCTCCAAATCGTAGAACTTAGCCTTCGCTAGGAAGGTCTCAAGTCACTGCCTGGGCCAATCATGTGGGACTTTTTTGGCAACAAAAAAGTTCACAATATCGGCGTACCACGGGAGAGAGGCGATAGCAAGGATCGCCTCATCTGGGAAGGTCTCACAAATAGGCTCGATCTGCTCAGAATACTCAAGATACTCCAATCGGGAGAGACGATCCGCCACCACATTCTTGACTCCAGGGTTGTCCTTAATCTCTATATCAAACTCCTTGAGTAGAAGGATCCATCTCGTAAATCTGGCTTTGGCATCCTTCTTTTCCATGAGGTACCTGATGGCGGTATGATTAGTGAAGATGGTCACTCTAGATCCACTGATGTAAGATCTGAACTTATCCAGGGCAAAAACTACGGCTAGCATCTCCTTCTCAGTAACGGTGTAGTTCCGCTGAGCGACATCCAAAGTCCAGCTAGCGTAGTGAATAACAAAGGGGACTCCATCCCTCCTCTGTCCCCTACAGCAAAATCGAAGGCATCCGTCATGATCTCGAATGGGAGAGACCAATTAGGCAGCTGTAGGATAGGAGCCTCTACAACTAGACTCTTGAGAGTCTCAAATGACGCTAGACACTTATCATCCACAATGAACTCGGTGTCTTTCATCAGCAGATCAATCAATGGTCGGGCAATCCGGCTGAAATCATGAATGAACCGTCGGTAGAAACTGACGTTCCCCGGAAAAGACCGCAACTGTCGTATGTTGGATGGTGGACTGAGTTTCCTAATGATATCTACCTTCGCCGGATTAACCTCCATGCCCGTGTTTGGGATGATATGGACAAGCACCATCCCTTGAGTCACCATGAAGTGACTCTTCTCCCAAGAAGTACCAGGTTCACCTCAATACATCGTTAGAGGATGCGGTCTAGGCAGTCAAAGACAAGAATCGAATTCGTCGCCGTAGACCGAAAACTCGTCCATGAAGACCTCCAAGCACTCCCCCACCATGTCTGAAAAGATGGAAAACATGCACCTCTGAAATGCCGCATGAGCGTTGCATAATCCAAAGGGCATCCGTCTGAAAGCATATGTCCCAAAGGGACACGTGAAGGTAGACTTGTCCTGGTCCTCGGACACAATCGCCACCTGGTTGTATCCGGAGTACCCATCCGAGAAAGAGTAAGGGCTCTTCCCTGCTAGCCTCTCTATAATCTGATCAATAAAAGGCAGGGGGAAATGATCCTTCTTGGTGGCCTAGTTCAATCGTCTGTAGTCCACACAAACCCGCCAAGAAGTGGGTACCCGGGTAGCGATCTCTTCTCCAGACTCACTGGCAACTGTAGTGATGCTCGTCTTCTTGGGCACCACATGCAATGGACTGACCAACTTGGAGTCAGAGATGGGATAGATAAAATCGGCGCTCCACCATTTCGAGATCTCCTTCATGACAACATCTCGAAGGTTAGGGTTCAGCCGCCACTAGAACTCACGTGACGGCTTCACGTCCTCTTCGAGATAGATATGGTAGGAGCAGAGAGCCGAACTTATCCCCTAGAGATCAGATACACTCCATCCTATTGCCTTGTGGTTCTTTTCATGAACCCCATCAGACGGGATTCTTGCTCTCCAGTCAAATCCGCTGAGATAATGACGGGGTACATCTCATGCTCGCCCGCAAGGAACCTATACTTCAGCGATGTTGGAAGCGGCATCAGCTCTAGACAACACTGTGCTTATGGATCTGGCCTCTGAAAGGTCTGATTGAATGCGGCCAAATCTGCATGGGAGGATGAGAACTCTCGCTCGCAATCTAAATCTGGTGAAGGTTGCTCTGCTGGTGTATCTCTGCTCTGCGTGGAATTAACCTCCTTCCTAGCAGTGGGCTCTGCGGAAGTTAGACATGGTATCAAATCATCAAACTCAGCCCATTTTAAATCTAACTCCAAGGGATCTGTATCAGAATCACAAAAATCTGCCTCACGATCGGGAACCGGCTCTGTCGCCCGAGATGTATCCTGGACCAGGAGTGCGCTCTCCAAGCTATCCTTTGTTGTCATCTATGCATCAGTGAACTCTGAAGGTGAGAGGATGGCATGTGCTACTGGGTCTGCCCAAACTGCCTCATCATCTGTGATCACAAAGTTGTAGTCCTGGTGGATGTCTCGCCCTGCCTCTATCATCTGCTCTGAATCTGAAGTCGGCTAGGAGCAAGTTGAATCTCTGGCTCTAGTCTCCTCGATCATCTCTATTTGTATACTCTCTCCCTCGACGTGAAAGTATACCTTCCCGCTATCATGATCGGACACTGCCTTGGATGTGGCCATGAACGGGCGTCTTAAAATGATGGGGATATCGGTCACAGACTCAGGGATCTGCAGGTCCAACACAACGATGTCCACAGGGAATTTCAGTCCCTGAATCATGACGACAACATCCTTCAGCAACCCCTTCAGCCTCTTGACAGATCGATCAGCAAACTGAAGGACCGTCCTGCTCTGTCGTAGAGGGCCTAACTCGAAGCGGTCGAGAAGGGATGACGGAAGTAGGTTGATCGAAGACCCGCTGTCCAATAGAGTAAGATCGAATTTCTGCTCCTAGATATGGAATCTGACATACGGGGCTCCTGCATCTGGCCTCTTGGATGGCAGACGGTTCTGAATCGCAGAGCAAGTGGCGCGAGTGAGCACATGGATCTCTGACTGGTGGTTCCTCCTCTTCCTCCGAACAATGGTCCTGTCTCTGAGTGATCTCTGGAAGAGAGGGTCGTGCTCCAAGGCCTCCTATAGAGTAAGCTGTATCTGAAATCTATCCATCATATGCTGGATGAACAGTAGCTGGTTGGACTTTTTTGGGTCTTTTTGGTCCCCTTAGCCAAGCGGAGTGCTTGGGGGAAGGGGACTACTGGGTCCTTCTCATATGAAGGACGAGGAGAGGGTCTAGGCTGCTTAAGCATGGCAGAATCCACACATACATAATCATACAGCACAGGTGGATCGGAATAAATCAAACCATTTCCTTTATTCACAGAAATGTCCTGAGGTACATGCACATAAGGAAAAACAATAGGACTAGCAGTAGTAGAAATGGTGGCCACAGCACCACCCTCAGCATCTGGATCCAGGCGTCAGTACCACGCTCTGCCTTGGCAACAAGTCTGGTGGCATCAATACCACCTCCTCCATCTGGTGAAACGACAGCCTCAGTACCGTCGGCTGGATCAACTGTTGGACATGCGAGCCCACGGCGAGCCATTATGCAATAAATGTTATTGCAATTCACTCCTTAATCTGAAATAAAGAGTACATAGTTTGCATAATAGGTCCCTTAGTGCAATTAGGGTTATGTACCATGGCCATCTTAATGATCATACAGTTGTTGATTCAATTAATGAATCATAGAGGCTGGTGCTTAGATGAATATATAATGAGTTAGATTAAGGACTCATCAAGCACCTTCAATTGATTATTAAGAGATGATCTCCAGCCTGAGTAGGAGATGGCAATCCTTTCTCAATTAGGCTGATATCTGACCGACTTCTTGATGCAGGTCCTCTGCATAGGAATAGAGATTTGGAGGTATCAGATTAGTTAGGTCAAAGAGTTGATTTAACGAGATCGAGATAACCAAAGCCCTATATCATATGATGTCATGGTATAGGCACATATCCTGTGACCAGAGACAGATGTGTTACTATATGTCTGAGTATGAACATTTGGCAGACCAATAGGTTGATGACCTAATCAAGGTCTATACACCGGCGCACTGGTGTGCATATAATGGCATATGAGTAATACGATCTCTCAAAGGGATCATACAGGTTCACTACTGAACCGGAAGACATGAGCTCACTCATGAGATATTGAGAAGAATCAAATTCCGTGCGCACAGTCGTCTCGCTTTGGAAGCTTGACTGAATTTGTTGGTTTGATATATACTTTTGGAAAGTATATGATCAAGACCTAGGTATGATATATGCTTTTGGAAAGTATATAATCAATACCGACTCCCAATGATCGAATGAGAAACTTACTGATAAAACCATGAAGTATACATTATAAAGTTGATCCAATACTTCAGGTTTAATCTGAGTCTTCCAGTATGGAGGATGTACAGGTATTAGGAATACCTGAGGGTGATGTGATCATAAACGATTGTATAACCATGACGCTTCCATTCCTAGGGAGTGATGAAACAGGTCTGGATTTTAGTGACTCCTCTCAGTAGAGAAGTAATCTAATCTTAGTCCAATTATTGGACATTGATCTGAATATGATTCAGATGCAATGAGAAGCTTAGATTTGCTGTCTTGATTTAATCAAGCATCTATGGGAGGCCCGTGATCTGGATTTGAGATATGATCTCAATATCCATGTCACTATACGTGGAACAATACAATCGCCCTGTCCTTATCTCCAAGTATCTGCGGAGAAAGCGCATTATCCTTGAAGGAGTTCATGGATAATTCTATTGTTGATTTATGTATCCGAGCATTGAGGAAATGGATAATTAAATGTGATTTAATTATCATGATTAATATGAATTCGATTCATATTATAAAGAGAGTTGTCTTAGATAATTAAATATGATTTGATTATCAAAGATGTAAATAATGTGAATATGATTCATGTTATTTGAGAACAAGAGAATGGAGATCCAAGATGATTAAATGTGATTTAATTATCATGGATATGAATAATGTGGATAGCAATATCCATATTAGCCATATATATTATAATTATGATTTATAATATATAAGAGAGAGTTATTTGTAATTTACATTTGTTAATTAAATGTAAATGTGAATTTGATTCACATTGGACATTGAATTGAAAATGTAATTTACAATTTGTTTTCGGTTGTGAATATGATTCACAAATTTTTCAATGGCAAGATTGCAATGTCTACAAAATAATTGTGAATTATTTTTGCAGAATAATTTGCAACATAAGTGGTTGCAAATAATGGATATTACATAAAAGATGAAATAGTCACCTTCCTAATGGAGGAGGGTGGACGTCCACCTCTCCCATTAGGAAAGGGAGGCCGTCCCCCCTCTCCACATGGAAGGAGGCTTTCTCTCCTTTTATTATCTCCATGTATTGATGATTTAATTTTGTGATTAAATTGTGTTGATTTATCAACATATATTTAATTTAAATTAAATTAATTGTTGTTGGTTTTACCAACACAAATCTTAGTCATTAAAAGAAACACAATCTATGAGAGGCATTGGATTTGTGTTGGCCCATGGATTGAGATACAGAGATCCCAAAACCCTATAAATAGAGAGGCATACCCATGCTCTCTCTTAACACAAATTGCTTGAGAAGCATCTCTCTCTCTCTTTTTCTCTCTAGACGCCAGCCCTCTCTATCCCTCTCATGGTCGTCCACCATGGATACCATGGAGAGGTTCTCCGTCGCCGCAGCATCGTCGTTATGCTGCCCGATCGTCTACTCGTGGATCTCCGTCTCCTTCGGTGCACCTCGCTCGTGAAGAAGACGATGGATCTCGTGTGTCGAGATCAGGAGATCCGCCGCTTGGATCATCAACATGGATTGCGAGAAGCACGCGGTTCATCCCCGCGCTCGCAAGCGTCTCCTCCGTCGGATAGGACTTGAGACAGGAGGTCTCTTCGTTTAGAGACTTGATCGCAACCACGCTTAAAGAGGTAATCCTATTACTTGTTTGTTGTTTAGACGAAACGATTCGAGAAGTGTTCTTGGATCATGTGGTTTCGTCGTATAAAACTTTTTAAATTCCGCTGCATCGAGCAACTAGTCCGACTAGTCGCTCCTTGTCGTATGCACACGCTTCCGTGATGCGCTTGAGGATCAAACCATATCCTTCAAGTGGTATTGGAGCCTTAGGTCGACGGTTTCGAATATGATTCGCTAACCGAGGACGGCTTGGGTTCGTTAAGGTCGCGAAAGTTTTCATCGCATTTGATTTTGCAGATCTGTTTAGTAAATTAATTCATCACTGTTTAAATTGTTTAAACACAAATTTAATACTTAGATTTTGTAACCCATTAAATAAGGAAACCATAGGATCTGAGTTTGCGTAAATCGGATTTCGTATGCTCTAGATATGGTAGTTTTAATGAACATGTATTCACTGTTACGGGAACTGTGAATCTTAACGTAATTAAAGAGTTAATTACTGTTTAGAGACGCCTCGAAATGCGTGCAAATCTCATAGGTTCTGTTGTAAATCAGGTTAGCAAACTATGGAAACTTATTTTGCATAATTTGGATTTAAATTGATTGAGATATGCTAATTTTAGTAAGTAGGGGTCATGGCTGAAATTACTTTCATAATCAAGAAACATGTGATTGTCAATTAGTGAAATTAATTGTTAATTTCATGAAATAATTATGGAAAATATTTGAGAAATATTGGAATATGATTTTTTCCTTAATTGACTTGACCTCAACCAATTAATTGATTAGATTTGATCTAGATCATAATTGGAAACACAATCATCAAACACCTTGCTTGAATAGGATTGAGAATTTGTCTAGCAAATTTCCTTATAATCAAAATTGTTTTGATTACTATATGGTATAATTTCGGTTGAAGAACCGAAGATCATCTCAAGTAAAAATTAATCAATTTGGCATTATCCTTTCCTGAGGCGGATATGGTGTCTAGTCGGGGATCGCTGCGGTAGCGGGTTGCAACGTATGCGGTCCGTCCCACTCCCGCCGGTACTGGCCATGACAGCGGGTAGGGCCGGGATAATGTCTGAGGGATTAAGATGTATTTTTCTAATTATTAAAATACGAATTAATACGTACTTTGAGAATAATACCATATATATTCAAGTAAGACAATCAAGTTTGATTGATTGAATTGGATTGATAATTAATTTAATATGATTAAGTTAATTATGTCCAATAAAAATACTCTAATATGATTAGAGTTGATAATTCCCTTGGAAGAGTTAATTATATGAATGTGATTCATAGAAATTAATTTAATTTGAATAAGTTATGGAGGATCACATAAGTGACATCCATGGTCTCCCGTCAAGGCGAAGGGTTTCGTCGCCAGATATTATATGTGAGAGACGCCTGTCCGAAGTGACAGCTCCTGCATATGATCCATTTGGATCAGGCTCGTCGCTTCTCGAAAGAGTAAGGACGTATGCGTAGTGACCCCAATATCGGGTCCTCATATTATTGGGGCGATATTGGATTACGCATAGCGAGTTGTATTCTTGTTGACGGTTGGTTCAGTTAATGACGGTCAACATCACCTTAGGGGTGGTGGGCCCGGTTATTAAAGACCGAATTGGGAGATGCAAGTTGGACTTGCAAGGCGGAATGTGTTCCCGCTTCTTTTTATCCGAGTTGAGGTTCTCATATTATTGGGATGCAACAAAGATAAGGAAGGAGATCCCAGATCTTGCTTGAGATATAATGGTAAGTATATCTCTTACATTGAAAGTGATTAAGGGAATGAACTTTCATTGTTGACATGGCAAGACAACTTTGATATAAAAATTCCTAAATTAAAGTAAATTATATATTTATATAAGATTATGCAAATTTCTTATTTCAGATAATCCTTTATTAAACCCACTCAAGGTTATACTCAATAATAATCAGTAAAATATCATGGATTGGGCTCATGATCCAGATATTGTACTTGCAATTGGACACATAATGTATGTGATTGCAATGTGCAAGTTTCCTCATAATAATAAGGAATGATGATTAAATAAGACAATAGGACTGAAACCATAGGGTTTGTATGTCTCTATAAGTCTTGTTCTCATCGAATGTACTTTTGAAGTGACATGTCGATAATGATCGTAATTGTCAAATAATCCTTATAAAATCAATAAAGATATTCTGGCATACATATGCGCTCTTGACATTTAATCATGAATGACATGGTTCTCTGCATCATGTAGAATGGTAGTTCTATTAGAGATAATGTATTCAAATTATTTGAGTACCTACCTGAACCTATGCTTTAAGAGTTCAGATGGATGTAGATGATGAGTGTCATCATTCTACTATCTATACTCTAGTCATTCATGAAGCTTCATAATATTCATATTGTATGAATTGGGTGAAGCGTGTATAAATGTCAAAATGCTCTTACATTGAATTCTTTTGAATTTAACATAAGACATCCTTAGTCTTAAGCAATGGTTGTTTATAGACAAAGGGAGAGCAGTGGAAGCATGGGTTGGACCCACGTAAGAGGTATAGTCAAAGAGTTAACTGTACTTCTGTGACTTCCATATGACATCCAAAGAGTTGGATGAATGCCAATACTGCAATAAATTAATGTGTTGATAGTATGACTATCAAATCTATCTAGAATCCTTAGAAAAGGAATCAGATAGTACATCAGAAAAAACTACATATAATCATTGAAATTGACTTACTTATTTGATAAGATAAAGTCTAATAATTGTATCTCAATCTTCTTATGACACTTGCAATTGGTTGCATCTGTATTAGAATATTAGAAATTTGATCTTAAGGTTTAATGGTCATCCATGTTAGAATCGATGCAATTGTTGCAATAATTTCCACCGGATGAATATACATCATATTTTCAGTGGGAGCCCTTAGTCTTAGAGAATGTCTCTATGACCTAGATATTAGAATACACTCATTCTTTATTTCTAAATGTTAGGAATAAACATGAAATCTGGAATAGACCCATCGTAAAGAGTTATGATGGAGATATTTCAGATAGTAATCTTACATCTAGTGGACTCCACTAAATTAGAAAATAATGAATGGTTCATTGAGATTTCTAATATTGAAAATTAAACCTTTAAAGATCAATAGGAGGATAAAGATCATTTGACAATGATCTCACATAATGTTTTGGACATATGGCTGTTGATAAGATCAATGGACAAGTAAGAGATGAAACTTTAGAATGTCTAAAATTTCAAAACTTGCATATTTATGAATATTGTATCCAAAGTAAAATGTCCAATACACACTTCTTTTGGAATGGTGTAAGATGTTAAGGTATTCAAGATCTCATACATTTTGATGTATGTGAATCATCTATATCAGAATAAACATTATGGATATGTGATATCTATTAATGATTATTTGTGATATGAAATTTCTTCTCTTCACTTAGAAAACTTTGAAATGTTCAAAGATTTCACAATTTTGGTTTAGAACCAAAGTTTGAAGGAAGATGAAATGAATTTGATCTAATCAAGATAGCTTGTACCTATTAGATGAATTCAAGGAATACCTTATGGAGATGTGAATATCATTTCTATCTCATCCCTCCTAATGAGCCTTAACTCAATAGAGTTGCAGGGAGATGCAATTGATCATGTGTGACATGATTTGATCAATGATTAATCTTAGCATAATTATCTCTTAGTTTCCAGGTAAATGTGGTAGAGACTACATTAAACACTTAATAAGGTCCCAAGCTGGTAAGCTGGAATCTAACACCAGAGAGTGCTACTTCATTAGGAAAATAAAGGATGGTATTAAATACCTACTTTATGACCTTGAGATTCTTAAAAGATCTCATCTTTGAGAATATGATTCTTATAGGATGACTCTCTTGAGAATCAAGATGAAAATGAAGTAAAGGAACTCATTTAATCTTGAAATGATAATGAGGAACCTGAAATTGGAAACTAAAATAGATAACTAAAGATGAAACATTAATACCTCTTCAAATAAGTTTGAGGATGGATTCCATGTGTTAGTTAAATCTGAAAATGACCGGACTTCATGCGATGAAGCTCCTGAGGATCATGACATGGAAAGATGGATGTTAGCAATAAAAGTCTAACGTAGACTTCATATACAAGTGTTGTATATGGACCCTCGAGGATCCACGTATATGGGTCAGACCCATTAAGGTGTAAATGGATCTTCAAGAGAAAGAGGGAACCTGATGAGAAGGTATAGACCTTCAAAGCACGGTTCGTAGCCATGAGCTACACACCGAAGAGAAGGCATCGCTTGCGATAAGACTTGCTCTCCAGTGACCTTTCTTTAACCCATCAGAATATTGCTAACTATAGCTACACAACTTGTCTATGACATCTTCATGGTGTGAGTCAAGATTGCATTCCTCTATGACTACCTCTATGAGGATATTCATATGAAGTAGCCCCAGGGCTTCATGGTTGAGGAAAGCAAGGTGTGCTAGCTGAAGAAATCCATCTTTGGACACCAATAAGTTTCTTGTAGTTGGAATATAAGATTTGATGAAATTATAAATGTTGTGATTTCAGATAAAATCTTGATGAACCATGTGAAGCTTAGTGGGAGTGCCATTGTGTTCATCGTGCTTAATGTAGATATTATTCTAATCATTTAGAATGATATAAGAATAAATGGTAAGTGTTTGATAATTTGGTTGTTCCATACCTTGAGATACGATCTCGAGGATACCTCTTAGATCTTGGTTCTGAAGTAGCTCAGAAGCAAAGAGAAGAGGATATTGGGACCGTCAAATTAGTAATACACCTTGGACTTATTCTATTTTCTGGAAAATTCCAAGAGAGGCTTCCTTCCCTTAAGATGTGGTAGTGACCTGTCTAAAGGGATAGCACCTCAAAGAGTTGAGGAAGTAAAAGCCAGAACTGCTTGCACTTGTGCATCAGTTACGCGAAGCTGAAGTGTATGCAAGATGTGTACAAAAGCCATATGTCTGCCATGCAGTGGGAATAGTAAACTGTTACTAATCCTACTCTGGAAATAAAACACTTGTTGCAGTAATAACAATATCTTCAAAGATGATGAAACTTAGAGATAGTGATCTCAAAGTCTTATCTTCAAAGGTTTAAGACCTTGTAGATAGTGATCTATAAGGGTCTTAACTGTAGATACCTTAGGAGATAGAGATCTCCAGGAATGAAGGTATTCTAATAAGGACTATGGGAATACTGGTTATGATAATTAATAAGATGTAGTGTCAAGGACACTATAGCCAACAAAATTGAGTATCGGTTGCATGAGATGCAACATTCGCATTGGATGTGAGCACTGTTACTAGGAGATATGCAAGTGCCGTAAAAGGACTTGGCGTAGCCTCTTGGGAACGGAGTGACTGATCAGCTTACCTAGCTATTTTCTAAATAGCCTATGATTGTCACATGAGTGTGGGTTTAAATGATTAGCCCATTAATGGCTCTTTGGGCTAGTGGGAGATTGTTGGACATGCGATCCCACGGCGATCCATTATGCAATAAATGTTATTGCAATTCACTCCTTAGTCTGAAATAAAGAGTACATAGTTTGCATAATAGGTCCCTTAGTGCAATTAGGGTTATGTACCATGGCCATCTTAATGATCATACAGCTGTTGATTCAATTATTGAATCATAGAGGCTGGTGCTTAGATGAATATCTAATGAGTTAGATTGAGGACTCATCAAGCACCTTCAAATGATTATTAAGAGATGATATCCAGCCTTAGTAGGAGATGGCAATCCTTTCTCAGTTAGGCTGATATCTGACCGACTTCTTGATGCAGGTCCTCTGCATAGGAATAGAGATTCAGAGGTGTCAGATTAGTTAGGTCAAAGAGTTGATTTAACGAGATCGAGATAACCAAAGTCCTATACCATATACTGTCATGGTATAGGCACACATCCTCTGACCAGAGACAGATGTGTTACTATATGTCTGAGTATGTACATTTGGCAGACCAATAGGTTGACGACCTAATCAAGGTCTATACACCGGCGCGCTGGTGTGCATATAAGGGCATATGAGTAATACGATCTCTCAAAGGTTCATACAGGTTCACTACTGAACCGGAAGATATGAGCTCACTCATGAGATATTGGGAAGAATCAAATTCCGTGCGCACGGTCGTCTCTCTTTGGAAGCTTGACTAAATTTGTTGGTTTGATATATACTTTTGGAAAGTATATGATCAAGACCTAGGTATGATATATGCTTTTGGAAAGTATATGATCAATACCGACTCCCAATGATCGAATGAGAAACATACTGATAAAACCATGAAGTAGACAGTATAAAGTTGATCCAATACTTCGGGTTTAATCTGAGTCTTCCAGTATGCAGGATGTACATGTATTAGGAATACCTGAGGGTGATGTGATTATAAACGATTGTATAACCATGACGCTTCCATTCCTAGGGAGTGATGAAACAGGTCTGGATTTTAGTGACTCCTCTCATTAGAGAAGTAATCTTATCTTATTCCAATTATTGGACATTGATCTGAATATGATTCAGATGCAATGAAAAGATTAGATTTACGGTCTTGATTTAATCAAGCATCTATGGGAGGCCCGCGACCTGGATTTGAGATATGATCTCAATATCCATGTCACTATACATGGAACAATACAATCGCAATGTCCTTATCTCCAAGTATCTGCGGAGAAAGCGCATTATCCTTGAAGGAGTTCATGGATAATTCTGTTGTTGATTTATGTATCCGAGCATTGAGGAAATGGATAATTAAATGTGATTTAATTATCATGATTAATATCAATCCGATTCATATTATAAAAGAGTTGTCTTAGATAATTAAATATGATTTGATTATCAAAGATGTAAATAATGTGATATGATTCATGTTATTTGAGAACTAGAGAATGGAGATCCAAGATGATTAAATGTGATTTAATTATCATGGATATGAATGATGTTGATAGCAATATCCAAATTAGTCATATATATTATAAATATGATTTATAATATATAAGAGAGAGTTATTTGTAATTTACATTTGTTAATTAAATGTTAATGTGAATTGGATTCACATTGGACATTGAATTGAAAATGTAATTTACAATTTGTTTTGGGTTGTGAATATGATTCACAAATTTTTCAATGGCAAGATTGCAATGTCTACAAAATAATTGTGAATTATTTTTGTAGAATAATTTGCAACATTAGTTGTTGCAAATAATGGAGATTACATAAAATATGAAATAGCCCCCTTACTAATGGAGGAGGGTGGACGGCCACCACTCCCATTAGGAAAGGGAGGCCGTCCCCCCTCTACACATGGAAGGAGGCTTTCTCTACTTTTATTATCTCCATGTATTAATGATTTATTTTTGTGATTAAATTGTGTTGATTTATCAACATATATTTAATTTAAATTAAATTAATTGTTGTTGGTTTTACCAACACAAATCATAGCCATTAAAAGAAACACAATCAATGAGAGCCATTGGATTTGTGTTGGCCCATGGATTGAGATCCATGGATCCCAAAACCCTATAAATAGAGAGGCATACCCATGCTCTCTCTTAACACAAATTGCTTGAGAAGCATCTCTCTCTCTCTTTTTCTCTCTAGACGCCAGCCCTATCTATCCCTCTCATGGCCGTCCACCACGGATACCATGGAGAGTTTCTCCGTCACCGCAGCATCGTCGTTATGTTGCCCGATCGTCTGCTCGTGGATCTCCGTCTCCTTCGGTGCGCCTCGCTCGTGAAGAAGACGACGGATCTCGTGTGTCGAGATCAGGAGATCTGCCGCTTGGATCATCAACATGGATTGCGAGAAGCACGCGGTTCATCCCCGCGCTCGCGAGCGTATCCTCCGTCGGATCGGACTTGAGACAGGAGGTCTCTTCGTTTAGAGACTTGATCACAACCACGCTTCAAGAGGTAATCCTATTACTTGTGTGTGGTTTAGACGAAATGATTCGAGAAGTGTTCTTGGATCATGTGGTTTCGTCGTATAAAATTTTTTAAATTCCGTTGCATCGAGCAACTAGTCCGACTAGTCGCTCCTTATCGTATTCGATACGATGCACACACTTTCGTGATGCTCTTGAGGATCAAACCATATCCTTCATCAACATCCGTGGTGGCGTCAGCACAACCGTCATCATCTCTCACGACATAAGCACCGCTCTCCTCCTCGCCTAGCGCTCCGGAAGTAGCATCGAGTCGTCACTCATACGAGGTGCCGCCTGCTGGCATCCTACCGCTCCTACGTGTAACAAAGTCAACATCAAATAGATATGCAGAAATGTCACCAAGTGAATCACAAGGAGTGGTGGTCTCTGTGAACTATACATGTTCTGACTTCCTCTTCAGGTTCGGGTTTGGCTCGATCTGGGCAAGGATGGCGGCCTTCCCTCTCACAATCTCTGTCATCTCCTGACGGAACTCGTCCATCTCTTGTCGAAAGGTAGCCTGATGCTCGGACATGAGACAGGCTAGATCATCCAAGGCGGGGTTCTCATAGGTCGGCTCATGAGAACCTGACGGGTGGCCTCGCTGGTAGTGAGGTTGCTGCAGCTGCTGGTGAGGGTAAGAGGTGTACTTATGATGATACTGTTGCTGAGGCTGCTCTCCCCTCCAAGGTTGTCTTTACTGATAGGGACGAGGACCATACTGTTGGTAGTGGGATGGCTGCTGCTGAACTGGGGGTTGGGGCTGCTGGTGCTGCTTACGTTGCTAGTCGTACTGGCCACCCTGAACTGGAGGCTGCTGCTGGGAACTAGTGCCTCCGGCCGACCAGCGGAATCCGAGATGGTCTCGTCGGATACCGGGCTGGGGTCGATCATACCAAATCCCGTTGACATCCATCAACGGCTCCTACTCGTAAGAGGGTAGGGGGAGTACTGACAGGGGCTGATCCGGCTAATACACCACCAATTGAGTATCCTTGGATGGGGGTGACTGGACGTACTGTGGTGGTTGCTGGTACGACTCTGCATGTATAAGGTGAACCTGTCTAGGCTGACTGGAGTACTGGGATGAGCTACCACTACTGCTCGGATCTCCTTGTGACCTGAGACATGGTAGAGAAGCCGTATGTGCCTCCTAGAGACACATGATCTGTATCTTCAAGTCACTCAGTATCTATGCCATCTGGTCGATCTGCGTCATGCCCTAGCACTGCTTCTTCTCTATCAGCTCGATCCGGTCTAGCATCTCGCTGATGATGCCTATGTCGGCGGTCGTCGACTCGGCCTGTGCTGCTGCTGCCGATGAGGTGGAAGGACTGGCATCGACCCGTGCTATCCTCTAAAACTGCACGACCTGTGGCTGGGGGCGTCTCTGAGTGTAGAGTCAGGTCTGGGACATCACGGTGTAGTTCTCGGCCATCTCCTCATAGATGGCCCAGACCTGATCCTCATCTTTGGTGAAGTAGGAACCACCATATGAAGCGTTCACCAAGCCCTCAAGCTTTGGTGTCAGCCCGTAAAAGAAGCTCTGAACTAGGTTCGGCTTTGAGATGTTATGCTACGGACATCTGTCTGTGAGCTCTCTGAACCTCTCCCATGCCTCATGGAACTGCTCGTTGGGGAGCATGGAGAAGTTGCTGATCAGGGCCCTCGCTGCATTGGTCCGCCCGAGTGGATAGTACATGTTCAAGTACTCAGTGCGGAGCTGCTCCCAGCTAGTCACGAATCTCCCCAAATGCTTCAGCCAGTTGGCTGCTCTGTCGACCAGGGAGAAAGGGAAGGTAATCATCCGAATAGTATCCTCGTCTACCTACCGATCATATATGGTGTTGCAGATCATCTCAAATTCCTGGAGGTGGAGATCGGGCTCCTCAGTCGCGAGCCCGTGGAAACGAGGAAGAAGCCGAATAGTCTGCGAGGGGAACTTGATGTCCCCCACGATCACCAGAAGAACGATCCACCGGTATCTAAGTATCGATCCAAGGTTGTGTAACTCCTGCATCGGTCTGGCTGCTGCTGCCGGCTGGACTGGCTCATATGGCTAATCTGGTATCTCTGGTCCATCTGTTGTGGGACTGCATTGCTTGTGGTCGGCTCTCATCCTCTCCATCTCTCTCCTCATCTCCACCATAAAAGCTCTCAGATCTCTGATCTGTTGCTGCATCGTCTCGAGGGAAGCTATCAAGGTGTTGTTGATCGCATCCTGGTCCAGTACATATGTCTGCTCTGATCTCAGGCCTCTGGTGCGGTCATCTGCTATTGGCCATGGTCTTTGCAAAGGCAAAAGACCCAAGCTCAGGTGCCAAAATGTAATATGTCTGCTGCTCTATCTGATCGGGCACCGCGGGACTATCAAAAGAAAGGTGGTCAGGCGGGGGGGAGGAGGATGGAAGAGAACTCGGGTTCGGAGAGCGGGTCTCAGCTCTCACGAATCAACCTAGATGAAAGGGCCGGAGTGCTCGTAAGCAGTGCAGCCAGAGGCTTCCAAAGGGACCTCCGACCCATCATCGTGATCTGGTGAGTCGGGCGGATGGGATCTGGAAAGCATACAGAATGAAACAGTCAAACCCCCAATTCACCAACGCGACGTGAGCTGATGGCCGTAAGAGTTCGATCTTTTATCTTGTCTTTTTTATTTTGGTGATAATACTGTCTAACAGAGCGATTAAGCGAGCTGTTGGGAAATGAACGCCCCAAGAGATTGTCCCGATCCCAAACTAGATCTTTCCCAGCCAGAACAAGTCATGGACCGTTTACCGGCTACCCGATCGGCTCGCTCTGTTAAGGATATCGCGGTCCGCTTTATCGGAAACTGGAGAAATCCTCATTGGAGAATGACTAGCCCAGAAGCAGTAGTCTGAATAAGGGCCGGATATGGCTCTACCTAGTGTGCGGGTCATTCTCTCACCCAATCAAACCATACAAGGTGGGGTTACTGTCCCAATGCAATTTTTTGGTGAAGTGTTTTTTTAGGTCCAATTTGCTTTAGCAGTCCCAAATTTTATGATTTTTCCTTTTTAAGCATTTTTCAACCAAACAAACGCCTAACGAATTTTTCGGGTTCTTCTTATTATTTAAGTCCAGAAAACGGGGGGAGAGGACGAAAAAGCCGATGCACGAAGAAATCAATGATGCACGCAGAGTAAGAAATGTGTACCTGACTCCAACACTCTACATGTAGGGTGATCCGCGCATGAAAATAAAGATAGAAAATAAACTACATATATGATGCACGAGGAAAATGGTCTAAGACGAAGCAATTTCTACACGGGAGAACAAATAGCTAACGGGTCAATGGGAGGGGTCGAGGTCCGGTCTCTGATGCCGATTGGTGTCCGCCACAACGGATCTTGCTAACGCTGCAGACGGCCTCTAGTGACCAGGTTAGATTTTTCTTTATTAACTAATTAATCAAGTCCAATTAGACGGTCTATAAGAACAAGTAATCTAATTTGGCTGGGATCCTAATTAATTATGGCGCAAACAAGGAAAATCCTACGGCTAAGGCTAAATCCGCGTGAGTCCGATAAGCAGTAAAAAAAGGTGAAAAATCAAAATCGGTGAAAACGCAGTGAGTTCCCCCGAGCACACTGGTGCTCGTCGAAACAGACCTCGCAATCACAAGTCTCTGAGAGTGTGGTTGTCCCTATATTATTACAATAATCAAATAATCTGAAAATAAACCTAACTATCCTAAACCACTCCTCTCTCTCCTGCTCAACCTCTCGCTCTCTCCTGCAGCTCCGTACAGAAGGGAGCCGCCTTCGGCTTCCATGATTGCTTCAACTTTTCGAAGAAAGCTGCCTTGGTCCTCGGGCCCTCGCAAGAAATCAAACAAGAGTTTTAGACACAATTATTATAATAATGCAAAGGAAAATAAAAGAAAAGAAAAGAAAATTTATGCAAAAATGGAAATAAATAGACAAAATAAAAAAACAAAAACAAAATAAAAGAAAATAAAACGAAAACAAAAGAAGACAAAAAGCCGCGAAAAGCTGCGAACGTAAGAAAAGGTGTGGAAAAAGTCGTGAAACTGAAAATCGAATAAAAACAAAAATAAAAATAAAAGATTACTAAGTCGTGCTCCCCGGCAACGGTGCCATTCGGATGACCAAGAAACACCTCTCACTATCGGGCTAAGGTAAAAATCTTCGGTGTCGTTGCGACCCGAATAGAGAGACTCAGTCAATCAAGAAGAAATCAAACCACCAGAAGAAGTAAACAATCAATGAAGCACAAATATCGGTCTTCACTATTTATTTAACCTGGTATAGCGACCAGGGTCGAACTCAAGGAGCATAGGTTGGCTGAATCGGCCTACAAAGTAGTCAAAACAAAATAAAATAAAATAAAAAGGTATTTTTGGTGGATTTTATATATTTTTTAATTTTTTTGTATTTTTAGTTATGAAGAAAATGTAAAAAGAAGGGAAAAAGCACACAAACAACAATTATTAAGCAGTCTAAAACAAGTCAGAAAATTCAAATAAAATAATTTTGTGTTTATATATTTTTAAGTGTTTTTGGTGATTTTTTCAGAATTATATAATTTTTTTTATTTTATAAAAATGGAAAAAGGCAAAAACAGTGAACTAATGTGTAAGCAGATTTGAAAGGCTAATTAAAAATATCTAATTAGCCACAAAAAATCTGAGGGCAATTTTGTGAAGAAGAGAAATAAATACTAAGCTACAGAAAACAAAATTACAATTTTTTATTTTTTGGACTTTTTAATAATTTTTTAAGGTTTTTAGGGTTTTATAATTTTTTGGGGTTTTATAAATCCAAACAAGATGAAAATTGGATTGAAGTTAAAAGAGACTAAAATAAAGAAGTCCTATTTTTTGTAATTTTTGGAGGGGTTTTTATATTTTTAAGGGTAAATTACATAAAAGGGACTGGTCTTTTCATGGATTCCAAAATTAGGGACCGATTTTTGGTTTGTTACAAACAAGGGACGCGTCTTTGACTTAACGGTGAAGTCCCCAATGACGTGAATGGGTTACCCATTTTGTGCTGAAGTTGGACAAGTATGCCCCCGCCTATTAGGGATTTTGTTGTGGCCTTCAACCTCCCATGCACAGAAGGGGTGGCCTCTTGCTCCCTCCCGAGCAGTTCCACAAGGGGCAGCATAGCTGAGGATACTCCGCCCGGCCCTTCGACGAGAACGCAACCGATCCCATTGAAGGTCCTCCGCCCCCCATCGATGATTGAGGTAAAAAACTATAGTTTGAACTTCTGATTTGGGTGTCCTCTATTTGGGTTAAAATTTAGGGTTTGATATGGGGTAGTCATGGACGGCTAGTCAAATGGGGGTATGAAATGGGGAGACCCGATAATGGAGTAAGGGGAGACCCGACAATGGAGTATGCTGCAGCCCGGCAATGGAGTATGAAATTGGAAATGCGATCGTGCACGGCAAAGTGTGAATGGGAAATGGGAAGCTCTCCCCTATGCTACCTCGCATATATGCTACAACAATTGGATATGGGAAATGGGAAATGTTAAGGCATACATATCATTCAGATTTCGTTTATTCATAAATCCATGTCTTTGGCTTTTAATTTTCAGGAAATGATGTCCTCTTCATCCTCATCACGACAAATAAGGCCGATGGTTCATCGTAATGAATGGAAAGAGTACGAGATCATTGAAATGTGTAAATGTGGAGTCAAAGTTGCACTTCGAACTTCTTGGACTGACAAAAATCCAGGTCAAAGATTTTATAGATGTTATCGATGTGATGATGGTGGTTGCGATCACTTCTGTTGGTTTAATCCAACAATTTTCTATCGAGGGAAGGATTTCATAAGCGAACTTTTAATGGAAAATAAAATGCTTTGCTCGGAGTTGATGAAGTCCAAAAAAGATCAAAGTCACGCTCAAAGAAATCGTTGTAACAAGATTAAGCTAGTCCTACTACAATGTTGTTTCATGGTTGTAATAATGTGGATTTTATTGTAAGGATTTAATGTTGTAGAACCTTATGACATGTTATGAATGATGGTTAAATTTCATGCATTTTTCTCTGGTAGTCACGCACAGCATTTGCAGCTGCGCCACCAGCTAGAACAACTTCCTCGAGCTCACGGACTGTCTGACATTATTTCTCTTCCTCAGACACTTTTTGTCTATGCATTTTGTCTAGAATTTAGTTCTCCTCCTATTGGAAGATGGCCCCAGTCAGGACACACTATTGACAATATTGATATGATAGAAGCTGATGACTTAAATAAGGGATAAAACTGTAATAACTAAACACACACTTGGCATATCTCAATATGCTTCGTCAGCTTTTGACTCTTGTTTTGGAGATCATCTACAAGTGAAGCCTTCACCAGAGCCATTTGAACTGTCCTCTCTGCTTCAATTAAGGTAGCTTCTTTTGATTTGGTAAGACGGTCCAACGCCCTGTTATCATCCTGTAACTTTGCAGCCTAAACCAAATGGAAATCCACTTTCCGCACTAAAGATGAGTAGCTCAATCATAATCATAGTTCCAAGTAAGGGTATTGCAATCATATACTCAGGTTACACATAACAACGAAATTACAAACACCAATGAGTTTGATTATTTGAAAAGAGTTTGTATGCTAGAACCTTTTACTTGTAAATAGTAATGAAAGCAGCAACAGAACTTGATTGTTTCATACATTTGTATGAACTAGCTATCTATTGTAAAGAAGTTGTATAAGAAGTAATGAAAACACCAATGAACCTTTTATTCCAATCCCGGGATGTCATACTGTAATGGTCATATGCCAATTTTCCTTGAATGAATGCAAGAAGCACTGTATATAATCAACATACTTTAATGGTCATATGACAATCGTTCCTCAACGAGCACTGTATATAATCAACTAACGTGCATATTCGCCCACATAAATCAACTAACATTATGAAGAAAAACATGATTAAGCAACTGTATATGATGTCCGCTACTGACCAAGAGCGACAATATCAAGAAAATATCTTCTACTAAAATAACATAGTAGTTTGTTATCAATTTACATCCGGCCATCAAGTTCTACAATAAAGCGGCCCTCGTAACATGTAAGAATGGCCAACAATAGCAAAAAAACTTTCCAAATATAGTCATCAGTTTGTCAATGGCCTACACAAAAAACAACTATCATTATACATATCAAAAAGTAACATATGCCCTGCTTCAAGTGAGAATATCCAGTCAAAGTAAGTAATAAATCCAGTCCCTACGCCAAGTGAGACTATCCAACCAAAAAGGTCCATCAAATTCCAGTCCCTGCGTCAAGTGATACTATCCAGCCAAAAAAGTACTCCAGTCCCTGCGTCAAGTGAGACTGTCTAGCCAAAAAAATCCACCAAATTCCACCAAGGCATAATCCCTGCAATTATGATATGTAAACGATCAATCACTCTTAAAAAACCACCTGTCATATAGAGCTTTCATCTGTGAGCTTGTATGTACTTCAAACAAAAGTATTTGTCGCTTTAGGTTTATAATACTTACATGACAAGTCAAAGTTGAGATGTTCCCCTTCGGTTTCTTCTTCTTAGTTGTGATGGACCCTTCATTGGAGCATGAATTTCCCTGTTGGAAGATCCTCTTGTAGCACTAGGTCCTCTTTTAATGATAAGCTTCTTTCTCAATTGGATTCCCTTTCAAGTTCTTACATTGTGGCCATAGTTTCCACAATTACCACATTTCAATTGACCAAGATGCTTCTTCAGCTTGTGTGGATTAGGTGCCTCATCCGCTGCCCTCTTTCATTTCTTTTTGGGCCTTCCAGGAGGTGTGGGAACGATTGGAGGTAAAATAGCATTCGCATCCACTATTGGCCATTGAGAACTGTCAGGTACTAGTTGAATGATTGAAGCATAACTCTTGCGATAAGTAGATATATGATAGCAAGCTTCAACATAATCTTCAGGCTTCTCATTAATTGCAAATATTGCCGCTATCCCATGCTTGCAAGGGATTCTAGTCAAATCCCATTCCCTGCATCCACACATTTTCAATGCCAAATCCACTTCATAAACTTTTCCCTTGCAGTCCACCTCAAACTTGCGCCCCCCAGCATATAGGACCTCCACATCTCCTACTTCTTTCTTTCTAAATTCTAACTTCGATTGGATCGTAGGGAAAATGGAGCCACTATAGTTAGACATCGAGTCCCTCTTACTCTGAAATCTAGTCATTAGCTTCCTTCTTATGGATTCCAGCATGGTCACGATTGGTTTGTCACGATAATCCAGTATCATCTTATTCCATGACTGGCAAGGGTTATTTATTAAAAGATCACATTTCGACCATGATCTAAAGCCAACATGTGACCATAGACCACTTTCCTCTTTCATCAACCAGTTGTAAGCATCATCTCCATTTTCCTCTTTTTTCAAACATTCCATTGCTGCGTATTGTGGTTGAGTGGATGCCCTAGCAGCTCTTCAAAAAATCTTCTTCATGGAGACACCTTTGAATTGTTTCTTGAAATTCTCGTACAAATGTCGTGCACAAAATCTATGCTCAACATTTGGCATGAGAATGTTGAATGCTTGCACAAGACCTTATCATCATAAGGAAATCTATATGCATCAAGTGAATTGTAGTGCAAAAATAGGTATATGTTTTGCTACTCAAGAGTTTAAAATATGAAAATTTTACCTTCTGTTTATCGGAGATGAATGTCCACGCAAACTCGTCAACGGAGCCAATACTTTCTAAAAGATACTCCAAGAATCATACCCATGAGTCCTTAGTCTCCTGCTCTACCATACCATATGCAAGGGGAAATAATTGATTGTCCCCATCCCTTGCTATGGCACTAAGAAGGTGTCCTTCGCAAGGTCCTTTTAGATGGAAACCATCTAAGCCAATAAAGGGTTTACAACCTTCTAAGAAGCCCCTCTTAATAGGCTCGATACAAATAAAGAACCTGCTAAAAGTGCCATATCAATGTACAATTTCACTACGCTCCACGGCATCTTTACTCTAAGGATAGAGGCATAATCCCAAAGACGCGTGTACTGCTCTTTGTGGGAGCCTTCTATCTGAAGCAATACCTTTCTTTTTTCTCGGTATGCCTTCATCTTCCCAATGTTAGCCATGAAATCCCTCCTTGCTGAAGATTGTATTACGCTATCCTTCCATTTCGGATCATCTTTAAGCATGTCTACATAATGATTTGCTAACCATTTTGATGAAATCAAGTGATTTTGCAATTATCTTGACATGTATGATTTGGTTGGAATGACTTGATTTGAAATGAACGCTCTGAAGTCATCCATGATGCATACAACTTGTAATGGCATGTTACATCTTTACAAGCAACCTGTACTTTTTGTGGCTTGTTTGTAAGGAATTTGATATTATTGCCACTTAAAATATTGGCTTGTCAAATGTCTTGCTTTAATTCACACGGCCAAGAAAATTTCATGCCAAGTTCAAGAGTGGGATGAGACATTTCTTCATAATCTATATCTTTGTACTTTGGCACACCATCCATCTCGCCGTCACTGCAACTGAGACTAATCAAGTCATCAGATGGCAAGTCATAGTCTGAATCATTTGCAACATTCTTTCCCTTGTCACTTGTTAGGTTCGGTTCCACCAATGCAAGACATCCGCTACCTCTACCCTCACAATTACCACCACTTTCATTCACCGGTTCATCTTGGCTAAGATCCTCTATAGGAGAGAAATCATTGTCATCCATATCGTCACCATCACTATCACTTGACATTTGCAATTCAACTTCATCGGCGTCTTCCATGTGTTCATCTTCAACAACACATGTGACAGTGCAACTTTCATCAAGTGATTCAACAAGAATCACCAAAGGCTCTAATTCTTTGTGAAGATTAAATATCTCGAATGCAACTTTATCCGAATCCACCAAAATCAAATTACAATCTCTACGTGTTGGCTTGGACCACATTCGGCATTTATCCTTGTCAAGACCAAGATCACTGAGAAAACCTTGCATCTCAAATAAAGAGATCATATCTGTATCTACGTTCTCCACAAAATCTACTTTATCGCCACAATACTCTCGATTGTCAATAAGTTTGCCGGAATGTCGGATCTCTAAAATGTGGTATTGTGTAGCCATTTCTACAAAACAAATATATATCACTTAGTACACACCAGCAATGTATAACTGTGGAAAATATTTAAAGTATACAAAAGAATAATAGGGGGAAATTTCCTAGGACACCAGGAAATCACTTTTTTATAGATAGTGTGGAGTAAGCACCTCGAGCATAGGAAAGAAGTGTGCATTTAAGCACCAGGAAACCACTTTTTTATGGTCTAAATGGCAAAAAGACTGTTATGATCAAAGGATACTCACGTTTGGATCTCTTGTATTCAAAGTGCTCGCAGCAGTGATCACTAGCCTTCTTCACCTGTTTGATGGTAAGCATATAAAAGCACTTAATTAAAATCAGATCTATATCAAATTTGATCAGTGAATTGTGCATATTATTCTTGTGATATTTCAAAATAAGACTGTAATTTTGTGGATCAGTGAATTGTGCATATAATTCTTGTGATATTTCAAAATAAGAACGTAATTTTGTGCCATTACACATGCAGGAGATGATGATTTCATCTATTCCCCAAGTTTATCCCATCAACTCAAAGATGTTGTCTAAAGATTCACGGGTATTTATCAGTGAAGAAAAATTGGAAAGTGTTTCAGTAATATTCAGTGAAGAAAAAAACTGAAGTTACTGAATAGTACAAGACAGTTTTTTTTTTCACTTTAGTTTGAGTTGGAAAGTGTTGGTCACCCGTGCAACTATGTTGAGTTCACTTTATCCCCCAGGTCGATCACTTCAGTTTTTTATTTCTTTTCTCTGAAGATTCACCATTAACAGAATAAAAATTCGCAAAGGAAGAGGAGAGGTGCACGGGTCTACCCATTTCATACCCCCATTTCACTTGTTGTATCAATCCCCATATCAAACCCTAGATTTTAACCCAAATGCAGGGACACCCAAAATCGGAAGTTCAACCGATAGTTGTTTACCTGAATCGTCGATGGGAACGACTGTTGAACTCCTCGACATGTCGTCGAAGGGACGGGTGGAGTATCCTCAGATGCAGCCTCTTGTGGAATCTCCAGGGAGGGAGGGAGGAAGAGGAGAGCCGCCCTTCTGTGTCGGGTGAGGACGAAGGCCCAAAACGAAATCCCTAATTGACATGGGGGCATACTCGTCCAACTTCAGCAAAAAATGGGTAACCCATTCACGTCGTTGGGGACTTCACCGTTAAGTCAAAGACAAGTCCCCTGTTTGTTACAAACCAAAAATCGGTCCTTGATTTGGGAATCCATGAAAAGACCAGTCCCTTTTATGTAATTTACCCTATTTTTAATTGATTTTATAAACCAAACAGTAATAAAAATAAGGGGTTTTTATTTTTTAAAATAGCAAACATCAATAAAAATGTCCCAAAAAATTTGTGAAATTTTTACATTATGGCAAGAGCCACGTGTCAAAATTTCACAAGATTTGGATTTTGTTTGATATTTTATTCAACCAATGAAAAGGGCACAACACATAGGGACTAAAATGCAAAGAAACAAAGTTCTAAGGGCTAAACAGAAACATGTGCGAAGAATATAGAGGCTAAACCACCAATTTCATACAAAATTTGCACATGTTCCAGTTCTAGTACGCACAGTGGTATATATATGCAATTCTGAAAACATATCATTCATTCCATAACAGTCATAAAAACCCAACCCTGAATATGCAAAAACACCACAAAATCACGTGTCGAAGCACGTGTCTCCACAAAGCAGGGACTAAAATGCAAATATAAGAAATTATAGGTCCCGATATGCAAATTATCCAAGTGTGCGAGTTTATTTAATAGAATAAACATAAACTAAAATAAAATGCAGGGGGTCAGGTGCAAGTTACCCAGCCAAAGTGCATGCGGGGTACGTGAGGGCCAGGTGTCGAGCGGTAAATGTTGGATGGTGCCTCCTGGAAGAACCAACGGCACTAACGAGGCGCCGAACGTGGGGTGCACGTGGTCGTTAGATCTGGTATCTAACGGCCTGATAGGAGCAGGGTACGGACGGCTCGGATGATAAATGGAGGCGAGGCGCGATCCGACAATAGAGAGGTAGGCTGGATGAACTCCTCCTGAGAGAGATTCTCCGGCAATCTGGATGTTATCCAAACATCCGATGGAAGATCAGAGAAGGGAGTTCTCCTTGCGATGACGATCCACAACAGGTGGTAGCGTCCGATGGAGCTCCCAACGGTCCGATCCTTCGGCGATGGAGGAGGGAGCTAGGCGACTACGGCGAAGGATGGAAGACGCGGCTAAGGGGGGTATCCTGCGCTTATTCACCTGCAAGAGAATGCTCATGCTCGGAGGAACACTCCGACATGAATTATTGGTGAAATGACAAAGGGAAGCGACGTGGATAGGCGAAGGGAGGTTCTGGCGGAGGCGGCGGAAGGAACCAAACCCGATCTTGGCTCGGATAGCCAAGATCGAGGTGATCAGATCGTAGAAGGAAGGTGTGGATGTGTCGAGGTATCTATCGATACAGATGAGATGAAGTGATGGGGCTCCGGCTACTAAGGTGGAGCAGGCAGAGCTAAAATGGATGAATCGAATCTAAATGACGAACAGGAACCTAAGGGGAGTACCTGATGGTCGAAATCGACTGTGGGGGAGAGGTTGGATCTCCGACGGTCTTCACCTCGATGGAGCGTCGCCTCCAGAGACTCGGGCTATGCCAGCGGCGAAGCTCGACGACGATGGTCGCCGGACCTAGGGCAAGCACATCCAAATCCTCGCTGCAACACTCTCAATCACTAGTTGCCACTCAAGGATGAAGATGGAGGTCCTGGGAGTCGAAGATGTAAGCCAAAGGTGCGTGAAAATGCAGGGGAGGCTCAGGCTATATAGTGGTAGAGGTTCGGTAAGATTGGAGTCGGGCAAGCAATTGTGGTGCACGGATCCCTAGGAAGATCCCCGAGCGTGAATCTCGGACGTGAGAGCTGCAAATGGAGCCCGGGGTTTGGGTGAAAGGCGATCGGATCAAATCAGGATAATTGGGCAAAATCGGGCACTCGAACAAGATCCGCGGAGAAGAGGTTCGCAGGGGAGAGTTGACTGGGGGTCAACAATCCCCCGTGGACCAATGGAAAAATTCCATTAGAAAAAGATTTCAAAATTCAAAATAAAATAGAAAATGACTTTATTAAAAATATTTACAAAATAAAAAATGTTTATTTATTTTCAATGTATTTTTATTGATTTTTATTTATTTTTTTTGAAAAATTAATTATTTATTTACAATATATGTTATTATATATATACAGGGAATACCTATATATTTTTTATTTTGATTTTTAATTATTTTATTTTGTACAATTATTCCAATTTTATATTTTATTTTTTTAAACCATAAAATTTGGAATATATAATGATTTTAATTTAATTTTTATTAATTATTTACAAGGGCGAAATAAATAGTTCTTTTATTTTATATACATGATATATACACACTGAGGAGAGAGAATTTATTTATTTATATTTTTATTTTATTTTTCCCATTTTTATTTTATTTTTATAAATATATACAAAATATGGGGAACACATAAATATTTTTATTCTTAGAAAATAAAATATTTACACTAAGAGGGGTTTATGTACATGGCTGAGTTACCCTATCTCTCTCTACTTATTTTATTTTTGCTGTCAGGCCCATATTGAGCCCTCCATTGGGTTCAGGTAATTCAATATTTATTATAAATATTTCCTTCTTTTTCTTTATTTCTTTATTCTTTTATTTTTGCACAAAAACATGCTAATTATTGGTATTTACACAATGCATGCTTTTTTATAATTTACTTTATTTACAAACATATACGTGGTATTTTTCAAAGGTTTTTAGCTAAAATAAAAGAATAAAGCGTGATGAATGAGGATTCATGAGTCCTTTGTCCTTCTAATATGCAATCCCAAAGACTGCTGAATTGTGGAGGTATGACATTAGATATGGACGCACTCTTATGAGGATGTCAATTAGCCAAAGTTACGAGCATATCTCATGTATATAGCTAGTTTGTCGTATATGCATGAGCTTTATTGCTAAGCACATCTGCCACCACATTTTCCTTACTAGAATGGTAAGAGATCATGTAGTCAAAATCCTTTAATATCTCAAGCCACCTACATCTCATGTTCAACTCCTTCTGATCCATGATGTACTTCAGACTCTTGTGATCTGTGAAAATCTCGAATTTCACCTAATAGAGATAGTGGTGCTAGATCTTCAAAGCGAAGACAATTGCCACCAACTCCAATTCATGGATGGAGTAATTCCGCTCATGCGGCCTCAAATGACATGATGCATAAACAATCATGTGACCTTGTTGCATTAAAACTGCTCCTAAATCCTCAGTTGAAGCATCAGTATATACTGCAAAATCCTGAATTTCTGAAGGAAGTGCAAGAATATGTACAATCGTCAATGTTTCCTTCAATATCCTAAAGGCCCGCTCGCATGAATCATTCCAAATGTAAGGAATTCTTTTATGTGTCGATCGTGTAAAGGGAAGAACAACTTGGGAAAAACTGCTGACTAAGCGTCTGTAATAACCCGCTAGTCCAAGGAAGCTATGAATCTGAGTGACTATCTTGGGTTGCTCCGAAGACATGACTGCCTCAATCTGCGTAGGGTCAACTACGATACCTGCTCCAGAATTGGCATGCCCAAGGAATGAGACATGGGATAATTAGAACTCACATTTGCTCAACTTGATATACAACTTGTACTCTTGAAGTATGTCAAGGACTATATTTAGATCATTTGCATGATTCCATTTATTTTAAGAATATATCAGAACATCATTGATGTGTTCCCTACTCATTTCGGGAATATATCAACACATCGTCAATGCACACAATCACAAACTCGTCCAAGTATGGACGGAAATACTGTTCATCATGTCCATGAATGTTGCATGTGTATTCGTGAGCCCAAATGGCATTACGACAAACTCATAATGTCCATATCGAGTGATGAATGATGTTTTCGGAATATTCGACTCTTGAATCCTTAGTTGATGGAAGCCATATCGAGGATCGATCTTTGACATCACCGAAGATCCCTGTAGCTGATCAAACAGATCATCGATGTGTGGCATAGGATATTGATTCTTCACTGTTTTCTTGTTCAACAATATGTAATCAATGCATAATTTCATTGATCCATCCTTCTTTCTGATGAAAGAACTACAACACCTTAAGGTGAAGTGTTCGACCTTATGAAACCTATGTCAAGTAACTCCTGCAATTGCACCTTCAGCCCTCTCAATTCTACTGGTGCCAAGCGATAAAGAAGTATCGAGATCTAGCAATAATTTGATCTCAAACTCAATCTCTCTCTCAGGCGGTAAACCTATCAAATCATTAGAGAACACATTAGCGTAATCTGACACTATCCTGATGTCCTAAGACATCGTCTCTCCCTTAAATATCTCTTAGAAAATATTAGAAGTGTGTTGCATCCTCGATCTATGAGTCTCTGATCTCTCAATACTGAGATCTACTCCATTTTGGAATAATGTAATGTACCCTTATCGGTAAACTCGAGTACAGAATCCTGAAGACAACCATCTTCCAGAAGCAATTAACAAGGTGTAATGAGTTGGCATCTAATCCACGGCCATAATCAAGTCACACTTGTCAAGCTATAGTAGCAGACAAAATATGATCATCTCGTGACCACCAATCAACATTTGTAACCTTCTGACTATCAGTCTTATGATGAACAACTCGCCACCTGATCCATGGATGTAATAGGGAGGATTTAATTCCTCTGCAACTCTACTTATTGAAGCTAGAAATCTCGAATCTTATTCATCGCTCCATAATCAATTAAAATATAGAAAGGTTGGCCATAAAAGCCATGGTTTTTTGTAAGAACGCATATCATTAATTACAATAGTTGATGTTCATGGATATTATTACTGTGTTTTTTCTCTTATTGGGATGCAATATGGAAATTAGTTGCAAACGCTGACATCTGTGATTATGGAATTTGAATGTCATATTTCCCTTTCTGAATCACGACACGTCAGAGGACAGTCGCTATCTGAGAATTAATTTGATTGGAACTATATACTATGAAAGTATGTAGCGGGATACCCCTACTCTGATACCAAAAATGTGAATCCCACTCCCACGGATCTGGGATACCCGTTTACACATCATTTGTAGTATCATATTCGCAAGATATCGCATTAGGGGACAAGAAATTAGGGAAAATTTTTCGCATTTATGAATGACATACAAAAATTAATCAATAAATAACAGGACTACAATATGTCACAATTATATTGCATAAATTTCCATAGCAGTTAACATGTAACAACATAAATGAAATCCCAATTGTACCATAAGAGAAATAAAAGCATTATATAATACCTTGAACAAAACTATAGCATACATACCTGATAAGTTTTACTGCAGAAACTGATGTTCAACTCTCCCCATACCACGATGCAGGTGTTTTGCCTGCAATCCATCCAATAGGAAGAAAAGAACATCAACAAATGTTGAGTAAATCTTATTAATTAGAAATAATAGGAAATTTAGTGGCTCCAAAAGAAAGCAAGTAGGTGGTCTAACAATTAGATTTATCGAGCTACTTGGAGAGAAGTTGGTTATCATGTTCTTTTGTAAAGGTGAGACCCTCACTTACCCATCATACCTCAATTACCCGTATTTCATGTTTCATATAAAAGTTATAGATAGCATTTTATATATAAATTATAAGATCCATACTTAAGTTATTGCCTTATTTTAAAATTATGCTTCATGCTTGATGGATCTATGTATTGAGAATGATGAGTCTCCTATTTTGATCTTTGTCCTTACCAAGTTATATATATAACCGTATATAATTTTCATTCTTCCTTATCATATTTCAAGTTTCAACGATTCGTTAATTCTTGGTTCATTATAAGTTTATTATGATCGAGGTGATACAAATCTCCTTCCTATTTTCATAAGTCATGTAGATACATTTTATTAAGTGTGGATGATGTGTATCATATTCTGATTCTTTCCTTATTAGTTTTCTCTAGCTTAGTGGATAGTCTGTGGTCTTGGTCTGGATAAGACCTTACACATTGACTCTAAGGTAGTAAGGAAGTCTTAGGGATGGGGTGCCTCCGTAGGCATGCGATGGAGTAAAAATGCATCCTAACTAAGTTCCCAACACGTTCACAAGCTATTTCAAACAACTGTGGTAGTTGCTCGTAGTCTGATAAGGATGATTTTCATAAACTGGTCTTTTCTCTTCATCAGGAATTACTGGCGGAACAGTAATTACCTCAATGGAAACGAAGCTCGACTATAACCAACTCAACTGTAACCAAGTTTCCATGTAACCAACTCAACTATAATTCATCTCAATTTTAGCCAAACTCATTTGTGACTCAATCCAATCTCAAATGTAACTCCTCCAAATTCAAGTGTAACTGATTCTGATGTAGCCATAGAGGATTCAGATGTATACATGGATGATTCGGATATAGCATCGCCAAGACTGCTGGCAAAAAGTAAACAAAACTAAAGCGGTGAGGTAGCCTACAAAAGGCTCTTCTGTCTCGCCCACTAATTGGAAATGCGTCCAATAGAGGGATATGTCTACTCCAAAACTGCGCCATTGAGACAGGTGAGACAGACTCTCCGAAAAAGGCACTCTAAAAGAAAAATCGGCCCGACTGGTACGGGTTAACGAGCTCGAAAAGACAAAACCGAGGGCCCTCCAGCCTAGGTACCCTAAATAAAAAGGGTCAGCGGAACTGGTATTTAAAAGAAAACCTATGGATCCCAGAGAGGCGTAAAAACTGCGAGCGCTCACGAAAATAATCAAGAAAAAGATCGGGATCCTAGACCCGCACACTAAGCGGTTGCTACCCTAACTAGGCTTCCTATCTCCCGCTCAGTTGAGGGTCACCGCACCCTCGCATAGTCAGGTGTAAAGGTCACTGTGACTGGCACTCTTAATTATCAGTCATCAATGGCTTGATCCATCATCCTTTCTTAATCCTTTATGTGGTTGATTGTACAGATCTACGTCTTTTTGATCAACGATCTTATCGATATAATTGATTCATCATTGATTTCACTTATTCATCTACCCCATCATTTCTCAATCTCTTCAATGGTTGACTTTAGAAATCTAGGTATTTTGTCACTGCCAATCTTTGGTGATATGTATAAATAGTAGTGTATACCTAAAAGATTAATTTATGAAGATGATCGGTCTTTTTGGTCACATGTTATCATTTCTAAAATCATAAGATTACATCTATGCTTTGGATATGGATCTAGCTAGTCTATATCATTTTATTTTATATGGTACCTATAGAAGAATCATGGCTTAATTGTACTAGTTCTAGTTCAGACATCAAAGGAGAGTTTTCTAATCATTTGCCATAACATCCTATATACAATAGATCGTATGAATAATAGACTATACATAATGATCAATTGATTGGTGATTTCTTATTCGTAAATATCTTGAGAATTGAATTTGAGAGAAGAGTATTAATATTTTAAAAGATGAATTCTCAAAAGATCATCATATTTGCTCCTATATAAGTAAGATATTAAATCCGATCAATGTTTGTACATGTGAAATTAACCGGTGGCATCAAGGAGATTGCCTATGATAATTAAGCCATCTTATTCGAGCAGTGTCTCATAGGTAGATAGAAGTCGATCATAATAAGGCCATCCATAGTCTTTTATAAAAAAAATGGTATCATCGTCATATGCTGTAAGGCTTACAATGTTCATATGTTAAGCAAGAGTTTCACTAATTGAACAATCCTTAGTAGATTTTGATTTCGAGCGATTGTAGCCACTGAACATATGCATCTAATTTCGAACTTCTATCCAAAAATCTGTTCAGAAGGTATCACTCCCCCAACCTAGTTTACACAAAGTTACAATGGTATAGATAAAAGTGATTACGATTTCTACTCGTGGTGGGAACTTGAACTTTCAATAGTGCAGCATAATCATAATTCATGAACAATCCAAATCTTGCCCATCATCAAACATTGCTCAAGATGCTTCTTTACCGTAGTTGGTTTCCCTATGTGAATCATGCATTCACCATTCTATCTCTAATTATTACGAGTAATGACTAATCTGATCCTAAATGCAATCTGTTGATGTACTATTAATTGTATTGATTCTAAGAAATTATATTGATATATTACAAAACTCTAACTGAAGTTAGGTCATGAATGATAAGAAGAATGCTCCTCTAATCTCTTGTTCTTTATTTTGAATGTCACTCTTGTTTCCTGTCGATGGTCATTTCCTATAAAGCATACACTTGATGGTAAGGTTGATTGGCTTAAAGAGGGGCTTTCAATAAAAGAATTCTCTTATATGTATGGAGTTGATTACATCAAAGCCTTTTCTCTAGTAACCAGTATGGAGTCCAGGTGCACCAACAGTTGGCTTATTTGTGAGTTTGATATGACCAATAATTATTATAAGATAATTTCAGTTAGGAGGTTTTTATGTCCCAACCCCAGATACCTAGAAGACTTTTGTAATAAAACTTTTATAGGCTAAGTCATGCATGGAAGGCAGCAAGAGGATGAAGAAAGATTGTACCTTTGAACCTCTATGTTTGGAGGAATTTTGTGGCTTTATCTATCATACAACGATATCTAAAATACCTGATGGACAGCAACAAAAAAATACTGAAATAGAGACTCCAACATTGACTTTAATGAAAGTAATGTGATGAGAGATATGTACCTTTGAATATGTCCACTTTTGAGATCCAAACTTGCTTGCAACATCCTTTTCTTGACAGGAGCTTCGGTTCATTCGGATCCGGATGTTACACTTGGACATATTTCTGTTGATGAGATCAATAGACTTGTAAGAGATGAAACTTTAGAATGTTTGAAATTTCAAATCTTCTATACTTGTGAATATTATATTCAAAGTGAATTGACAATACACCCTTATCTGGGAATGGTGCAAGATGTCGAGGTATTCAGGATCTCATACATATTGATGTATGTGGATCATCCATATCATAATGAACATTAATGATATGTAATATCATTTGATGATTACTTTATGATATGAGATTTCTTACCTTCACCTTAGAAAGCTTTGGAATGTTCAAAGATTTCATTTTTTTGTTTAGAACTAAAGTTTGAAGGAAGATGAAATGAATTTGATCTAACCTTAGTAACATGTACCTATTAGATGAATTCATGGAATACCTTATAGACAAAGGAATATCATTCCTATCTCAATCCTCCTAGTACATCTAAACTCAATAGAGTTGTAAGGTTATACATTTGGATCATGTGTGACATGATTTGATCAACGATGAATTTTTGCATAATTATTTCTTAGTTTCCAAGGTATATATCGAGTAGAGACTGCAATATATATCCTTAAAAGATTCCATGTAAATCCCAAACTTAACATCCTATGGTTTGAAATCTAGCCTCGTGTTGGACAGTTGAGAATTCAGGGTTCCTTAGTCCATCACTTTGTCATGGATGCAAGTAAGCTGGAATCTAGCATAAGAGAGTGTCACTTCATTAAGGAAATAAAGGAAGGTATTGGATAACTACTTTATAACCTTGAGATTCTTAAAAGATCTCATCTCTAAGGATGTGATTCTTAGAGGAAAACTCTCTTGAGAATCAAGATGAAAATGAAGTTAATGAACTCATTTAGTCTTGAGAAGATAATGAGGCTCCTGAAATCATAAACTAAAAGGACAATTAAAGATGAAACACTATACCTATTCAAATGAGTTTGAGTATGGATTCCATGTGTCAGAGAAATCTGACAATTATCGAACATCATGTGATGAAACTTCTGAATATTGTGTCATGGAAAGATGGATGTTAGTAATAAATTCTAAAGTAGACTTCAGATACAAGTGTTGTATATGGACCCTCGAAGATCCACCTATAAGGGTAGGACCCGTTAAGGTGAAATTGGATCATCAAGAGGAAGAGGAAACCTGATGAGAAGGTAGAGACCTTCAAAGCATGGATCGTAGCCATGAGCTACACACTGAAGAGAAGACATTGCTTGCGATGAGACTTGCACTTCACTTACCATGCTTAAACCCATCAGAATATTGCTAACTGTCGGTAAACAACTTGACTATGACATCTTCAAGATGTGAGTCAAGATTGCATTCCTCTATGAATACCTCTTCGAGGTTATTCATTTGAAGTAGTCATAGGGCTTCATAGTTGTGGAAAGCAAGCTGTGCAAGCTGAATAAATCCATATGTGGACTCAAATAAGCTTCTTATAGTTGGAACATCAGATTTGATGAAATCATAAATGTTATGATTTCAGATAGAATCTTGATGAACCATGTGAAGCTTAGTAGGAGTGCCATTGTGTTCATCATGCTAAATGTAGATGATATCCTAATCATTTTTAATGGTATATAGATGATATCCTAATCATTTAGTGTGATATAAGTATAATAATAAGTGTTTTATTGACTGGCTACTCCATACCTTGAGATATGATCTGTAGGACACCTCTTAGATCTTAGTTCTGAAATTGTTCAGAAGCAAAGAGAAGAGGGTATTGAGACCGTCACAATTGTAGTACACCTTGGATATATTTCATTTCCTTGAAAGTTCTAAGAAAGGCTTCCATCAACTAAAATATGGTACTGACCTATCTGAAGGGATAACACCTCAAAGAGTTGAGGAAGTGAATTCTAAAACTACTTGCCCTTGTGCATCAGTTGTGATAAGCTGGGTGTATGTTAGATGTGCACAAAAGCCATATGTTTGTCATTCAGTCGGAGTAGTAAACTGTTGCTAATCCTACTAAGGAGATAAAACACTTGATTGCAGTAATAACAAAATCTTCAAAGATGCCAAGACTACAGAGATAGTGATCTCTAAATCTTATATTCAAGAAATTAAGACTTTATAGATGGAGATCTAAAAGGTCTTAACTGCGAATACCTTTGGAGATAGAGATCTCCAGGAATAAGGGTTATCTAATAAGGATTATGGAAATTACAAACTGGTTAAAATAATTATTGAGCTTTAGGGTCAATGACACTATAACTGATAAAATTTAGTATTGGTTGTATAAGATGCAACATTCGCATTAGATGCGAGCACTGTTACTGGGGATATGCAAGTGTCGTAAAAGGACTTGGCATAGTCTCTTCGGAATAGAGTGACTGATCAGCTTACCTAGTTATTTTTCTAAGTAGCCTATGATTGTCAAATGAGTGTTGGTTTAAATGATTAGACCATTAATGGCTCTTTGGGCTAGTGGAAGATTGTTCGACATGCAAGCCCACAATGAGATATTCTGCAATAATTGTTATTGCATAATATCATTCCATGATCTCATATGAAGAATAACTAATTTGCATAATAGGTCCCTTAGTACAATTAGGGTTATGTACCATGGCCATCTTGCTGATCATACAACTGTTGATTCAATTATTGAATCATAGAGGCCAGTGCTTGGATGAATATTCAAAGAGTTAGAATTAGGACCCATCAATTACCGTCAAATGATTGTTAAGAGATGATCTGTAGCTTGAGTCGGAGAGGCAATCCTTTCTCTTTTGGATGATATTTAACCAACCTATTGATGTAGGTCCTCTGCATAGGAATAGAGATTCGCAGGTGTTAGATATGTTAGGTCGAAGAGTTGACTTAACGAGATCGAGATAACCAAAGTCCTATGTCGTATGCTATCACAATATAGGCACGCATCCTCTGATAAGAGACAGATGTGTTACTATATATCTGAGTATGTACATGTGGCAGACCAATAGGTTGATAACCTAACCAATGAATATAAACCGGTGCGCTGGTGTGCATGTCAGGGCATATGAGTAATACGATCTCTTAAAGGGATCATACAGGTTCATTACTGAACCGGAAGACATGAGCTCACTCATGAGATATTGGGAATAATCAAATTCCGCACATGGTAGTCTCGCTTTGGAGGCTTGACTGAATTTATAAGGTTTGATATATGTTTTTGGAAAGTATATAATCAACACCTAGGTTCTATATATGCTTTTAGAAAGTATATGATCGATACTGACTCCTAATGATCGAATGAAAACCTTAATGATAATATCCTGAAGGAGACAGTCTAAATGAGATCTAAAACTTTGGATTTTTTTCTGGGTCTTCCAGTGTGCAGGATGTACAGGTATTAGGAATACCAAAGGGTGATGTGATCATAAACGAAACACATTATCCTTGAAAGAGTTCATGGACAAATTTCATTGTTGATATATGTATTTGATCATTGACAAAATAGATAACTAAATGTTATGTAATTATCATAAATAATATGAATTTTATTCATAATATAGGGAGAGTTATTTTCACATAATTAAATGTGATTTAATTATCAAAAGATGTGAATAATGTGAATGTGATTCATGTTATTTGGGAACATGAGAATGGGGATCCAAGATGATTAAATGTGATATAATTACCATGGATAGGAATAATGTGGATAGCACTATCCATATTAATCAAGTATATTATAAATGTAATTTATAATATATTAAAGAGATCATATTTTGATATATGTTTGTTAATTATTTTTTGATGCGAACTGGATACACACTGGATGATTAATTGAAAATATAATTTTCAATTCTTTTTTGGATGTGAATGTGATTCACATTTTTCCAACGGCATCATTGTAATATTCACAAGATAATTATGAATTAATTTTGAGAAATAATTTGCAATAAATGTTGTTGTAAATTTTGGAGATATCATGAGATAATGAGATCTCATGAAATATGAGATCTCATGATATTTTGAGGAGATAGACCCATTCTATATCAAAAGGGTAGCCATCCCCTTTTCTCTAGGGAATGTGGTTAATCTTCTCATTATCTCCAAGGCCAGTCAAATTATTTTATTTTTAAATTAATTATATCAATTTATCAATATATATTAATTTAAATAAAATCAATTGTTGTTGTGTTTTTACAACAACATATTGGCCATTGAAAGAAATACAAATCAATCTCATCAATTGATTGTGTGTTGTCCATGTATTAAGATCCATTGACTCCCGAAACCCTGTATAAGAAGAGGCACTCCTTGCTCTTTGAGTTACACATTTACAACTTCGACATATGCCCTCTCCCTCTCTCTCTCTCTACATGTCATGTGTCTCTCTCTCTCTCATTATGGCCGTCCACCATGGAGCCATAGAGAGAGTCGCCATCGTCGCAACATCGTCGTTATCCTGCCAGAGTATTTGCTTGTGGATCTCCATCTCCTTCGATGCGCCTCGCTCGTGAAGAATACGTCGGATCTCATGTGACGAGATCAGGAGTTTCATTGCTTGGATCATCAACTTGGATTGCGTGGAGCACACGTCTCATCAATGCGCTCGCAAGCATCTCCTCCGTTGGATCGGAATTGAGACAGGAGGTCTCTTCGTTTAGAGACTCCATCGCAACCACACTTCAAAAGGTAACCTTAATACCTATTTGTGGTTTAGAAGAAATGATCCAAGAAGTGTTCTTGGATCATGTGGTTTCGTCTTTGAAAATTTTTTAAATTCTGCTGCCTTGAGCAACTAGTGCGACTAGTCACTCCCTATTGCATACGATGCGATCCTCACGGTTTCGTGATGCGCTTAAGGATCTCCACATATCCTTCAGGGGTATCTGTCATGGATTTAGGTATTGATTAGCGGAAAATCTAGATCAACTAAAGTGGAAAAATATGCAATGTCGTTGTCTTCAATCAATCCGATCACTCAACGAGAAAAATAACCAATAAATAGATCAATCAATCAAATGTGAGCAGTCTGCTATTTTTATTTACCTAGTATAGCTACCAGGGTCGAACACAAAGAGCACGGAAAAGAACAAAGTAGTCAAATTTCAAAAATAAAATAATTTTTTAGTGGTTTTTTATTTTTCAAATTTTTAATTTTTGAATAAAGGCAAACAAGCACAAAATGTAAAACACACACACAACACTCTTTTTGGATTTTTCAAGCTAACCAAATAAACTCAGAAAATAAAACTAAAAATATTTTTGGGTTTTTTGGATTTTAAAGTGTTTTTTGTAAATTTTCTTGGTTTTTCAGATGTTTTTGTGATTTTATAGAAATTAAACAATGCTCAAAAGATGAAACAGTGCATAACCAAGACCAAATTGCAAATTAAAAATATTTATAGTGCTTAGGGTCCTAAATGATAATTTTATGATAAACTGAAAATAATAATCTACAAAAGGGGAACTGAAAACACAATATTTGGATTTTTCTTTGATTTTATCTTATTTTTATAAGTTTTTGCTTGTTTTGTGATTTTTAGGATCTTTATAACGAATTTTCAAATAAAATTAAAATGATAATTACAACAAGATAAAAGGAAACGGAGGAATTTTTGTGTAATTTTGAAACTATTTTTTAAATTTTTATGATTTTTCTAACTTAGACAGGACACTTTTTAGTGGTTTTTGAATTTTTGAAAATAGAAAAAGCAAGCAAATTAATCCACGAAAATCACAATAAGAACTACACACTAGTAGGAGCTAATCGTTATTTTTAGGCAATTTTTAGAATTAATTTAATAATTATTGAGTCCAATAAAATGCATGAAATTAATCACAATTCACAATGACCAAATTGCAAATATTTTATGTCTGTCGACCAAATGAATAACACACGATAATAGTATAGGGTCGAATCCGCAAAAAATCTAGCCAATTCACGTACATGCTCAATATCTAATGCACATGGGTATAAATGCAATTTCTAAAAACTAGATATTCATTCAATAATAGCAGAAAAGTCCAAGGCAAAAAGTGCAAAAATCCTAAAGAACACGTGAGCACACACTTGCTTCAGACTTGGAGAGACTAAAGTGCAAATATGAAAAAGTGTGAGGTCCAAACTATAAATGTTTTTAACTACAACTTTTATTTAGTGGACTAAAACTAAAAGTAAAAACATGCAGGGATGAAAGTGAAATATACCCTTGACAGGGGCAAATGGCGCGCTGGGGACGGCTCTGATGTACGACCTTGATCATTCCCAACAAAACATCTGGCGGATCAGAGACTGTCATGGAACGTTCGCATCAGATGGCGTCAGATGGTCATATCTAACGATCCAGAATCTGAACGGTCAAGCATCTCTGCCAGAATCTAGTAGAATGGCATTCATCCAACGGCAAGTAGAAGGATTGGAAGAATACACCCAAGGCAGACTTCAATCGAGCCGGGGAAGAGATCCGTTGGCCCAATGAAGGCTCTGGGAACTCTGGAAGTATCGTGGAAGGGCTCCGCGTCTGATGGACAGTTCCGAGGGAGGAGTCAGTTAGATGGCGTCACGGTGGAGGGCCTCCTAGAGCTTCTCCACCTGAGAAGATGAGGGGCAAAAATGGTTCCTACACACAAGGGTACCTGCAAAGGGTAGAGGGGACTCAGGGCTATGCTCCGGTCCGGGTTATTGCTTGAGAAGCTAAAAGAAGCGGCTGGGGATGGTGTTCGACCTCCGGCAAAGATGGGGAAGGAGATCTGGTCCTAATCTCGGTATTATGGGCAAGCCTCGGGATGATCAGGTTGCGGAGGAAGGTATGGGGTGAGTTCAGGGTTTTATCGATGCAGAAGATGGTGGGTATCGACGCTCCGACCGACTGGTTAGAGCAAAAGGCGTGCAGCAGAGCTGGACAGAATGATCGGATTGAATAGGAAAAGGAAAAGGATAAGGAAGCTACTTGGAGGTCCAGACGAAATCAGGGGCTCCAGGCGATGGTGGTCGTCGGGGTCTTGGCCTCAACCAAGCTGTGGCTAGCTAGGAGGCTTCTCACGACGTTTCTCTAGACAAGAAGGGAGTGACGAGCCTCCAAGCACCTCTGGTGAATCCTAAGCCTCTCCTCCGACGGCCGTCACTTCGATGAATGTGGCTAAGGGTATGTGGTGGCACGAGGGATGAGTTGAGGCGCTTTAGATACTAGAAGAGAATATTTATAGGCTGCCCAAGGTCTCAAAAGATTGAAGTGTGGAGCGGAACACTAGTCAGATTGGGTTGCGCCTAGGGATCCACTGGGATCTTGGAAGTCAAGGCAGCAATCAGGCACAAGAAATTGAGCAATTGGAGTTCTGGATCAAGCGATAAAAAGTAGAGAAAACACGTCGGTGAAGCACTTGCGTCCCGACCCGACCAGGAAGAGACCATTGACTAAGGTCAACAGTCCGAGGTGGACCAATGAGAAAACAGTATTTTCAAAAATAAAAGAAAATTCAATTAAAAATAGTAAATGAATATAAAATAGAGTGTACAAAGTAAAAAATGTTTATTATTTTGTAAGCTATCTTTTATGATTTTTAATTATTTTTATGAAAATAAAAATACGATATATATAGTATATAGTATAATATACATGTATAATATACCGATGTATTATGTACAAGTATTTTTATTTATTATTTTTGGACAAAATATTTTTATTTATATTTTATTTATTTACTAAATGATTTTCAGAATATAAGATCATTTTTACTTTATTTTTAGAACTTATTTAAGGGTGTCAAATAAATAGTGAGTGTCAGATGTATATGTGTATTTTTATAAAGGTTTGATTATTTTATTTTTTATTTTATTTTATCTTTCTAATTTCTATTTTATTTTATTATTATTTCTAGGGCTGTATACAAGGATGCAAAAAAATGAAACATTTTTTATTTTGTCAAAAATAATTAAATAAGTATCATATACAAGTACATATGATATGTACAATACATATTGAACCCCTATCTCTCTCTACTTATTCTTTTTGAGATCAGGTCAAGACTTGACCTTCTCTTGGGATTTCAGTCACTCTGTATTTATTCTAAATACATCATTCTTTTTCTTTTCCCTTTATTCTTTTATTTTTGCAAAATAAATGCTAAATATGCATTATTAACAAGGGCATGCAAAATGCTAAGTTATTGTATTTACGTGTATTTACAGGTGGTTTTACCAAAAAAGAACTAAATAAAATAATAAAGAGTGAGAATCGTAGATTCATCACCACCCTATACTTTACCTTTGTTAGTCCCTTAGCAAGCACTTATTTGAAAAAGAAGTGAAAATAAGAAGAAAAGAAAAAAATAATCAAGGTTGATTATTAAAGTTATCTTCATTAAACTGGAGTATGGAGATCAGTCAGACCTTTGGATTATTAGTTGGTGGAACCTTATTGGGAAATAGTTTAAGTGTCATCATCCTTCAAGTTCCACCATTCTATGGTGAAGACTCCTCAATAACCAAGTCAGAACAAGTATGTATATGCAAACTCTAATCACTATGCATCTTTCCCTGTACTGTGTAAGTGATATGTAGCTCCCCACCTCAGAAATGATGAAGAAACAACCTTCCTCAACAAGGTAACTCTAATTCCCCAGTCTAGCAGCTCTTTCCTCGAGGAGAGGGGAATTCCCTTCTAAGTTTAAGTTCAACCAACTCAAGAAATGGGGAATAAGAGAATGGCCAGTGACAAGTGTAGCCACATATCCCTTGGAGCAAAGCCAGTGTAGCTAAGTCTCTAGCTTCATGCTTCCATGAGATGAGAAGGTGGAATACATAAGCTTTTCTTATTCATTACATACACTCCGGCAAGCATTTTTTTCAATCAGGCATGTCACCTTTTTTGTAGTTTTTCATTTGCATATTTTTTTATGTTCATATATACAACATATTTACATGGTGCATCATGTACATAAGGAGTTTTTTTCTCTTGAGGCAGTAGACTATCCCTCTTTTGAAGCATTATTGCAACCAACAGACTCCTATCTTTAGACCTCACTGCCACTAGACCAGGCTGAGACACACATCCCTCCCTAGAAGAAGACGAGAGGTTCCGGCTAACTGTACTTCCCTCGTATGCTACTCCAAGCCAAAGGATTCTTCCTCCTCACCACCTCATCCGTGTTGAGCAATATATAAGGTGTGTGTCCAAGTCAGGTCATTGTCTCTGAAAGTCATGCGTGCGTGGTTAAGTGTTATACATAGCCATACCAAGATGACATGTGAACATAGCCTAGCAGACTCAAAGAATAATGTCACTATGGACGTGGAAAGTCTTAACCCGAAATCCTATAAGGTTCCTTTGAAGTTAAGTGGATTAAGGTCTTAACCAAGCTCCATCTTCTAATTTAATTTCAGACTAGTTTAAATGTCAACTATGATTTAGAATAATATACAAGCAAATGTATACAAAAACTATTTTTGAAAACTTTTTCAAAATATACAAAGTTTTATAAAAATTTGTGAATACAAGAAAGAAAGAAAGAACAATTTTGCAAAATACTTACATATATTTACAAACAAATTTTTGCAAACTTTTATTTTCAAAAAAATTTTAAAAAATTGTGTACTATAGACATAATTTTGATACAAAAATATTTACAAAAACTTTAAAATCAAAGTATTTTTACAAACACTTGTTCAAAAATTGTTTTGACAAATGCAAGTTACAAACCTTTATTTACACGAAAAATTTTAAAATTTTTGTTATTTTTATTTTTATGATTTCTAGCCATATTATTTTATTAACAAACTCACATAAAGTACGAGTTTTGGCTGAAGTATATATATAATATATACGACACCCCCCTATGCTTACCTCGAATGATGTCCTCGGAGAGATCAAAGAGCGATGAAAGGAAGACATAACTCGTGTTGAGTATTGGGAAGTGAAAAGGATGGTATACCACCACGACGAATAAAAGAATGAAATGAATAGAGGTCTGTGATTCATCTATACTTAGGATCAAGTAATACTAAGTATAGAAGTCTGTACAAAAGGGGAAAATTGAAGAATATGATGTACATGAACTACCTCCCATATACTTAGGGTAACATATCCCTATGTATATGCAACAAAATAGAGGTAATAAAATGAAAAACATATAATCACAGATTAGGTTAAAGCACACCCTAAGTATAGCATAATCATATGATGATGATGGGGTATTAGGCAAAAAGAATGAATGATATGGACAATATGGATCTATACAGTTGTGAAGGAGAAGTGAAAATCAGGCATGAGATGCAAATGATGTGAGTAAAAGACCACATCTCATGCAAAATGAATAGGAGCAACGTCAATGATAAGTGGATCACGATCAAGATATGGCTTCAGGCGCTAACAATTAACTCGAAAGGTGGATTCTGATAACAACTCAGATATATCAATGATTCTATTGTCGTGCACCTTTTGGACCAAGTAAGGTACCTTGCATTTGCTTTGTAATTTCCCTTGAAATAATCTAAATCTTGCTTTTAATATCCATACTCTCTGGTTCGACTCAAACGGTTTATGGCTGATATGAGAATCATGTTATATCTTCACTGTATCCTTATAATGTAGGCTTCTCGAAAATCTTGCATCTCTCAACACCTCCCGGGCTGCCACCTCTGCTTTCCTCTGCTCTCCTACACTCTTGGGATCCAATAAAAACTCTGTGACTGCCCAAAGTGACTTGTGCTTGATCTCCATGGGTTAGTGGTATAGCTTGCTATAAACGAGACGAAAGGGAGATGTGCCCAAAGGTATCTTGAAGGAATTCCTATGTGCCCACAAGACCGAGTCCAAAATATGTGACCAATCCTTTCGGTCTTGGAGGACAACCTTCTGCAATATAGTCTTGATCTCCATATTCGATACTTCAACCAGACCATTGGTCTGAGGGTGATATGGAGTGGCAACTCGATGGTCAATGTCGAACTCGTTAGCAAGGGCCTTTACCTTGACGTTGAAAAAGTGAGTCCCCCTATCAGATATCAAAACTCTAGGTACCCCGAACCGTGAAAGGATATTTTTCCTAAAAAATCTGCATACAGTCTTAGAATCTGCGGCTCGGGCAGGGGTGGCCTCAACCCAACAACTCACATAATCTACAGCAAGCAGAATGTACTCAAATCCCTTACTCTTAGGAAATGGACCCATGAAATTGATGCCCCATGCATCAAAAACATCACAAAAGTGAATGGGCTGCATCAGCATCATATCGCACTATCCTTAGGTGCCCTTCCTCTGACAGTCTGTGCACCTCTTCACGAATTCATCAGAGTCTTTGAAGAGGGTCGGCCCGCATAGGCCAAATTAGAGAACTTTCTGTGTTGTCTATCTCCAAGAATGATGTCCTCCTGCATCAAGATTATCGCAGTATGTAAGGACGTTGTGGTGCCCCTCCTGAGGAATGCACCGACTCCAGACACTATCCCCCCCTTCATGATAAAGGATGGGATCCTCCCATTGGTATGACTTGGCTTTCTCTCGGAAGGTCTCAAGTCGCTGCCTGGGCCAACTGTGTAGAAATTTCTTGCTGACAAGTCACAATGTCAGTGTATCTTGGAAGAGAGGTGATAGCAAGAATCGCCTCGTCTGGGTAGTTCTCTGTAATATGTGTCATCTGATCAGAATATTCATGGTTCTCTAAACGGGAGAGGTGATGCGCAACTACATTCTTAACTCCAGGCTTATCCTTAATCTCTATGTCAAACTAATGGAGTAGAAGGATCCATTGGTCAATCTGTCTTCGGCATCCTTCTTTTCCCTGAGTTATCATATGGCGGTGTGATCTGTAAATATGGTCATTCGGTATCCAAGAATATAATATCTGAACTTATCCAAAGAAAAGACTATGGCTAGCATCTCCTTCTTAGTCATAGTATAATTCCGTTGAGCGGCATCCAAAGTCTGGCTACCATAGTGAATGGCGAAAGGTAATCCAACCCTCATCTGTCCTAGCACAACCCGATGACAAAATCAGAAGTATCCATCATGATCCCGAATATGAGAGACCAATCTGTGGATAAAGAATAGGAGCCTCGACAACTAATCCCTTGAGAGTCTCAAATGATGCTAGACACTTATCATCTATAATGAACTCAGTGTGTTTGTTCAGTGTTGACAAGGGAATCTTCGAGGATCGGTTTAATGATATGTGGAGTTGTCCTTATCGCCAAAAAATGTCGGATTAAACAAACATTTTTTTTCTTCTCTTACTGCAAAATAATTATAGAAAATATGGTGGAGAAATAGAAATATTTTCTACTTATTTACCTTTATAGCAGACAGGATCGAACTCCGGGAGGCTACAATTCCCGAGGGTTAATCAATAATCGACGAAAAATCAATTAAGAGAAAAAGCAAGAATCTAAAAGGCAATCTATCCTTGGTTTTTGTGGAATTTTTCTCTTAATTATTTTTTTATTTTCTGAGTTTCAAATTTTTAGTGATTTTAATTTTGCAATTTTTTTTCGATTAATGAACAATATGCACAAGGAAAGAAATACACACACACACTCTTTTCATATTTTTCAAAATAGTTAGAAATGCTCAGAAAATTGCAGAGAAAATAATGTTGAGTTTTAAGGGTTTTGAAATGTTTTTGGGATTTTTTTGGAATTTTCAGATGTTTTTGTGTTTTTTTAAAATCAAATAGTGGCAAAAATGATAAACAATGCACCACCTGGCCTAATTTGCAACTTAAAAATATTTCAAGCACTGAAAAATCCTGGAAATTATTTTTGTGCTAAACTAAAGACAGATATCTACAAACAGGAAGTGATATCATGATTTTGGATTTTTTTTGAATTTGCAGTGATTTTTAGAAGATTTTTGGTATTTTTTTAATATTTTTGGATTTTGAAAAGATTTAATGCATGAAATTTTCAAAGAAATTAAAAGACAATGAAATACACTTAATATATGATTTTCGATTTTTTAGAGAAATACTCTAATTTTTATGAATTTTTGAATTTCAGGAAGAGAAAAAGATATTTTTTATTTTTAAATAATATCAAATGACAAGAAAGTGCAATGAAAATTTTATGCAATGAACATGCTCATAACATGAGTATACACAATTTTTTTAGAATTTAAAATCAATGAAGATAATTATTTTAATAAAAATATCATGCAAATCAAAGAGTCTAGATAACAGGAACAAAAGTACAATTATTTAGTGCTCTGGAATTGGAAATATAAAAGTAATAAATATGTGGGGATAAAATGTAGATTACCCTTAGAGGGTGTGCATTGCACGTGATTTGCTGAAGCGGGGGTCTTTATGTAATTATGAGAACTTCCAAGGGCTCAGATGTAATTTCCCCCAAACTAGGCTTCGAGAGTCTTCTTTACCGTATGTAGAACTTCCAGGGGCTTTTATGATATTTTCCATTTTTTTAATGAATCCTAGGGTTCCCTATTCGTTCCCTTCGTTTCTTTAACCAAAGAGGGGCTTCACGTCGTCACCCCTTGCTTTCTCCTCCAAGCAAGGGCGGCGGGTGGATTTCGTCAGGTCGGGCGGCGGTCCACGATGCACCCACGTCTGGGCGGTGACGCGACGCATTGGAGGGCGGCGTTGGTGTGGAGGAGATAGGCGGGCTTTGTGGTGGTTCTGGTCAGGTGCTCCTGCAGCGAAGCGGTGTAGATCGGTGCTGGCGCGACGGCTGGCTGCAGGGCTCCAGGCGGGTCTGGACCCGTACGGTGAATGACGATGGCAGGACGGTGGAGAGGCTCCGCTCTAGGCGGAGGTCTACGAAGATAGGTGGTCCGGTGTACTCGCAAGCGACCGACAAGGATGCGGTTGAAGCAGGGCAGTGGAACCGTGGTCATGAGGTGGATGGTTGTACGTGCGCAGTTAGTGCGATGAGGCGGCGCCTACGCGTGGGCACGGGTGGCTGCCCCCTAGCGATGGCGGCCGGCGAGGAGTGGTGGCGCGGGCACTGCTTGTAGATGGAGGGGGGTGGCGCCTGCTGTCGTTCTTTATTTTTTATTTTTTTTCTTTTGTAAAGAAGAAACAACAAAAATAAATACAGAAGATAAAAAATGTTTTTGTTATTTTTTATTTTTTGAATATAGAACGACAGAAATTCTTTCTTATTAAAATTTTTTGAAGGTCCTGCAGAATAAAAGTGAGAAAGAAAGGCTAGATATATTTTTATTTTATTTATATTTTTTTAAATTTTTTATTTATAAATAAATGAGGATGTGAGCATGACAACTCGGTCCCAAAATTAAAATGGAAGAAATGAACGAATGCGGTGCCGAGGAAAATGGCAGATGGAACCGAATCTCCGACCATCGTGTGTGGTTTGAGGTGAGAGATCGTGCGAGGTAGGAAAGAACGCGAATAGATCGAGAGGTGAAATGAAAAATCGAGTCGGTGGTGGATAAAATCGTGATGTATTCTAAGATCTAGAAAAAAATGATGACGAAATAAAGATGCGAAAATTAAACTAAGTTTAATATATATGAAAAATAAGATAAAATGGATCTCACCTTAGAGCGGAAAAGACCTTGATCACCTCGACGAAGGCCGACTCCTTGTCACTGGACGGCTCGGAGGCTAGGCACCATTCTGCGACAAGAAGACTCTCGGAGATCGGGCTCCTCTCACCAAAGATTGATCAAGTTAGAATGATGGAGAAGGAGCCATATAAATAGAAAAGATAGGAATTGAAATTTGAATTTTTGAATTTTTTGGATGAAGATAAGAGACAATAGAGAAAAAATGAAATGAGGTAAAGTAAGAAGATTAATGTTTAAAATTATTTACAAAAAATTAACTATTTTTTTTGTATTTTCATCACTTCATTAATTTGAAAATTAAATGTTAATTTTTGTGGTAGTTACTTAAGAAAAATAACTATATACATAAATTATATACATATAGTACAATATTTACAAAGTTAAATAAGGAATTATTTTTTTATTTTAAATATTTTGTTTTTTTATTTTTGTTTTAAATAATTAATAGAAATATTTACAAATATTTACAAAGACAATATGTACAAATACATGGGAAAATTGCACCAACCACCCTAGAGAACCGACTTTTCACCTGTAACTCCAAAAATTATGAAATCAAAGCCATTTTAAAGATAATTGAATTTAGAATACAATGGAAGTGAGTTTGGTTCAATTTAAGTTCGTATGGAGCCAGAATTGGTCTTTCAATTATTGCTTAGTGGCTTTTTCCATGTGTGGTTTCTTTTATTCTGTACGTGATGTGATTGTGTAATTATTTTTATTAATTAGAAAACATTTTTATTTACAACTTTTGATTAGAAAATTAATTTTTTAGGTCAATTTATGTACAAAGAAAATAGTGCAGTATACAAATATACATATTACACTTTTTTGGATTTTGTGATTAAGGACCTACATTATTCCCATTCGATCAGGTCAAGTCTTGACCTTCTCTCGGTGTTCAGGTCAGCCTGTATCTATTACATATATACAGTCTTCAATTTTTATTTTATTTTCTTTATATTTCCTTTCTTTCTTTATTTATTTATTTTAGGTTAAGATGGTAATAAGTATACAATATTTGCATACAAATGCAAGTTAGTAAGAATATGAAGTTAGTATTATATAAAGGTATTTTATAAGGGATTTTAAGCTAAAATAAATGAATAAAGATGATGAAATGCAGATTCATCATCCCCTTATGCTTTACCTTTGCTAGTCCCTTAGCAAACACTTATATGAAAGAATAAGTGAATAAGAAGAAAAAAAGGAAAGGAAAAATGAAAAAATTAGGACAATATTGAATATTAAATTTTTCGTCATAAAAGTACAGCATGGAGCTCTGTCGGAACATCGAATTATTAGTGTGGTGGACAATAATGGGAAATAGATTTAAAACCTAACAACTTCTAAGTTCCCTAAGACTCCTATTCAGGTCTCCCCAACAGTCTGGTCAGAACAAGTCTACATACACAAATTCTTATGACTATGAATCTTTACTTGTACGGTGTAAGTGAAATATAGCCCCCCATCTCAAAAGTAGCAAATTAATAACCTCCCTGAACAAGGTAACTCTAGTTCCCCAGTCTAACAACTCTTTCCTCCAGGAGCGGGGATATTCCCTTCTAAGTTCAAGTACAACCAGCTCAAGAAGAGGGGATGGAGAAAAGAATGGACAGTAAACAGTGTAGTTACCTATCCTTGGATGCATGACCAGCGTAGCCAAGTCATTCAGCTGCAAGCTTACAAATATTTGACTTTGAAGCTCTTATTAATTTCTTTTTTTATCCTTGTATATACACTCCAGTAGGCATTTTACTTTTCAATCAAGCATGTCCACTTTCGGAGATTCTGCATTTTTTTCTTTTTTTTTGAAAATATATACAAGGTGTAACATGTACATAAGGAGTTTTTCCTCTCGAACTAGTAGACTATCCCTCTTTTGAAGAATTATTGCAACCCCATAGCATCCAGTCTTTAGACCTCATCATCGTTAGACCAGGTTGAGACACACTTCCCTCCCTAGAGGAAGACGAGAGGTTCCCCCTAGATGTACTACCGTCGTATGCTACTCCAAGCCAAAAGATTCTACCTCCTCACTACCTCCTCCATGAAGAGCTACGTGTAGAGTGCTTGTCCAAGATAAGCCAGGTTCTGAAATAATCACGTGTGTGTTGTTAAATGTTATACTTAGACTAATAAAGATGACATGTGAACATAGTTTTATGCTCTCAAAGAATTAAGTCACTAGGACTTGAAAAGTCTTAACTCTGGTTCTTATAAGGTTCCTCTGCAATTAAGCGGATTAAGGTCCACTATGCTCCATTCTTTGATTTATTCCAGATTTAGCTTAAATGTCAATACTAGTCCGGAAAATGCATATTGAAATGCAAAAAGAAGGCAATTTTTTTGAAACAATTTTCTGATTTTTAAATTTTACGCATTTTTGGAAAAGATAGGAAAAATAATGCACATGCGAAAAGAGTTTTTTTTGCAACTCTTTATAGATTTTTGGTTTGTAATAGTTTTTTTAAAGGAAAAAGGGTTAGTAAAATATATACAAGTATATTCAAGAATTTTTTGTTTGTTTTTTTTGTTTGCTTTTTTTAAAGGTGATCAAAGTCTATATACACACGTGGATTTTATGAATTTATATACACATCCCCAAAAATTAAAATTAAAGTATAAGTTATGTCTAAAGTATATATACAATATATATGACACCCCCTATACTTAGCTCAAACTATGTCCTCATAGTGATCAGAGAGCGGCAAAAGAAGACATAACTCGTGTTATGTATAGAAAAGTGAAAAGACTCCTATGCTACAACAACTCAAAGAGAAAATGAAAGGAATAGAGGTCGGTGATCCCCACTATAGTTAGTATAAAGTAATCCTAAGTATAGAAGAATGTACAAAAGGGTAAAACCAATGTAGAGAATGTACGGTCTCAAAAACAAAAAGATGATATGAACACCATCAACCCCCCTATACTTAGGGTAGAGTATGCGTAAGTATAGGCAACAACAAGAGTGGTGAACAGGACGAATATGAACATCACAAATCATTCACCCCCTATACTTAGGATAAAGCACATCCTAAGTATAGCATATACACACACGGAAAAGGGGTGAATGATAAAACGGAAGAAGAAAGAATGAAACGAAAGGATATACAAAAGGAGTGGATGTACAAAGGTCAAGAAGGTCGAAAGCCAACCTTCTTGCGGGACCGCTAATTTATGGATCTGACAAGGTGTAGGTCGATATTGGCGTCATCATTAGACATGAATTGATCAGGATCAACCATGAATGTATCCTCGTCATTCTCAATGTGTGCAGGTACGAATCAATTATTGGAAGTAGTGTGGTCATTTCCTACCTGGGAAGTCTCACAAATATCAAAGTAAAAAGGCTTGAAATCATTATAATAAAAGGTAGGGAAAATTTCAGCCTGGCGAGCCTCTATTGGATCATCATCTTTATTAAAAGGCCCAAACTCTTTTATAAAAGCAATCAAATCAAATTTGGCCTTATGACTCTCATCTGAATCAGGGTGAATAGGAACAGACTCATCAGTCAAAGTAGTCAAATAAGTCCATCCTATCTAGTCTTAGATTCTGCCTTCCGCTCTATGGTATCTATCGTGTTAATCCAGCGGATGTCATCAATGCATCTCCACATACCAAAAGGGGGAACTCCAAGGTCTATGCTTTCCGAGTCTTCCTCCGTGAAGATGAATTATCGGGTTTCATTGTCATTGAACATACAACAAGAATCTCAGGTATTATCACCAAGGGAAAGGTCCTTGGGGTTGGCTAACGTGGGCACACTCTCATGGGATACAAGTCTCTGGTCAGTAGTGGGTGCAGTGATCAACACATCGCTCCCTACATCAGAACGGAAGTGAATTTCTCCAAATCCATAATCAATAACGCCCCCCACCAAAAGGTGAGGAAAGGTTGTCCGAGGATAATGGCAGGGTTCTCGATAGGGGTGGAGGTCTTCATGGTCAATACGACAAATCGGAAGTGAATTTCGTGCCCTGAATAAGAACAACAATATTTTTAAGAATACCCTTTGGCCTCTTGATAGAACCAACAACAAATTGAACTATCAACCTGGTTTTATTGAGAGGCCCAAGATGAAGAGATTGTACCATAGAGAAGAGTATTATATTGATTAACAAATCGCCATCAAGGAAAGTGTTATCATAAGAATATTCAGATATGGAGCAACTCACAAGAGGTGTGGTAGTGTTCCCTTTCTTAAAATACAGAAATAGAGAGATGGCGTAGGCAGTGGTCATGGTCAAGATGTGATGCTCAGATCTGCTCCTATGCTTTCTCTTCTTGTGTTGAGAAGTAGATAAATGGGTTATGTCCTGGTGAAGTGGGGCTTTAATGATCTCGTGAATGGTGGCCATCACTTCAGTTTCAGTCAACATTTTTTTGAATTTTCGGACCTCCTTCATACAGGGAGGAGATTAGTATCAGCATGTACAGGAGGATTGCCAAGAGAAGTCTGTATAGTGGAATCCCCGGGGTTAAGGTTGGGACATGTGGTGGATGACTGCGTGGGAAAATGGTTTGGCATGGGTGCCCTCTCCTCACGAAATGAATCAACAATGTGTCTCCCTGAATCTTTTTGGTCTTTTCAAATTTTCCCATTTTTTTGTATTTTAGGCGATTGCAAGCTCTCATGATTATCATCAAGTGAATCCATATCCTCAATCAATGGAGCAACATTCTGGCTCTCATTTATGTTAAATAGATTGCTAATCCTCGAATTCATATGCTCCATCATCTGGTTCAGTGTCTCCAGTGTGGAAATCATGAAAGGTGACTCCAAAATAACAGGGTCGGGTCAGTGGAATGAGGGTGGGTGAAAATCATCGTCTGATTCTAGAAATAAAGGGTTAGGCAGATATGCACAATAATCAGGAGGAAAATCCTCCTGGAAAAAGGAAGGTGGATCGTCTAAAGAGTACGAGAAGTCCGTGAAGATCGGATTAAAATAACTCCAGTCGGTCATCTTCGAAACAAAAGATGGGGATCGGGAGAACACAATAGTCAAGTCAAGCTATCAAGAAAATAGGCGCAAATGCGCAGAAGGATCTACCTTGCACACAAACCATCAAACATAATACAAACCCCCAGTTCACCATCTCAACGCAATGTGAAGACCGTGAAGGTTAGGTCAATTATCTTGTCAATTTTTAGAGTTTTGTGAGAATACAATCTTTCAGAGCGGTTAAAAGCATGATGTTAGGAACCCAATGCTCCCAGGAGACTGTTCCAATTTCACAACTAGTTTTTCCCAGCCAGTATGGGTGTGCAATTTACTAGCTACCCTATCTACCCACTCTACTAATGAAATCCCGAACCGATTACCGGCTACCCAGTGAAGTCCTCACTTGAGAACAATTAATCTTAAGACAGTAGTCTTAAGAGAGTCCGAACGTGGTTCTATCCTCATGTACAAGTCGATCTCTCGATGCAGATAAATCAAACAAGACGGGTGTTACTCTCCCTAAAATAATTACTTTTCCTTACATTTATTTTATGGTAGAGTTTTCTTTAGCAGTCCCAATTTTTAGGCAATTATCAATTGGTTTGAGTATTTTCAATAAATTGCCTATCGAGTGTCGAATTTCCTTTTTAACCTATGTAAGTGAAAAAAAGGAAGGAGATAGGAAATGCCAATGTGCCCTTAAACACAATGATGCATGCAAGGGTTAGAGATGTGTACCTTGTCGCCAACACACTACGTGCAAGTGATCTGTGCAGAATTGAAATACAGAAAAATAAATTAACCTATATGAAAATGCAAGTGAACCATCCTAATCAATATCTTCTATTAACGAGCAAGAACATGTTAATTTGACTATGTCCAATTACGCTCTATTCTATAGGTACAAAATTTTCTTTTTAGGGTGTTTGGACCTAATTAATTATCTAACTCAAGCAAATTAATTAAAACAATCAATAGATAGATCACGAAATCTGCGGGAAATAAAGAAAAATAAGGTGATGAAAACAAAACCGGTGAGGTCATCTAAGAGCACTGGCACTTGGTGAAACAGACCCCGCAACAAATGAATGTCTGTTTACAATGGTTCAAATGCTAGGAAAAAATAAATAAAAAAAGTCTTTTTTCCTTCAAATTTTCTCCTCCTCCTCTCATGCTATCCTGCAGCTCGGTAAAGAATCAAGCCGCCTCCGCTGCGCTTGGGTGCTTAAGCTCTCCTAGAATTGCCTCCTTCACTACGCGGGCACTCGCAAGAAAAAGAAAAGAGAGAATGTGTAAGAAACACAATTATCGAATATGAGCAATGAATATGAACAATGAAATAATGTGACAAAATATACACAAATATGTACAACCATGAATAGCAGGTCAAATGAGAAACCTAACTACCCTCGTCGTGCCTCCCTGGCAACGGCGTCATTTTGTTGACGCGAGTTCTTTGAGGATCGGTTTAATGATATGTGGAGTTGTCGTTATCCCCAAAAAAGCTTTGATTAAACAAATAATTTTTTTCTTCTCACGTTGCAAAAAAAATATAGAAAATAAGGTGGAGCAAGAGAAATATTTGCTACTTATTTACATGTATAGCGGATAGGATCAAACTCAGGGAGGCTTCAATTCCCAGGTTTATTCAAATAATTGATGAAAAATCAATTAAGAGAAAAACCAGAATCTAAAAGGCAAACTATCTTTAGCTTTTGTGGAATTTTTCTCTTTTTTAATTTTTTAATTTTATTTATCTATTTTTTTATTTTCAAATTTTTAGAGATTTTAATTTTGCATTTTTTTCAAATAATGAATAATATGCACAAGGAAATAAATACGCACACCACACTCTTTTTGTATTTTTAAAAATAGTTAGAAATGCTCAGAAAATTACAGAGAAAATATTTTGGGGTTTTAAGCATTTTGAAATGTTTTTGGTAATTTTTGTGGAATTTTCAGATGTTTTTGTATTTTTTTAAAAAATTAAATAATGGAAAAAATGATAAACACAGCACAACCTAGAGTAATTTTCAACTTAAAAATATTTTAAGAACCCAAAACTCCTGAAAATTATTTTTATATAGTCAAATATCTACAAATAGGAAGTGAAATCATTTTTTAGATTTTTTTAGAATTTGCTGTATTTTTTTATGATTTTGGTATTTTTCATTTTGTTGGGTTTTGAAAAGAGTTAATGCATGAAAAATGCAAAGAAATTAAATGACAATGAAATACACTTAATCTATTTTTTTGGAATTTTTAGAGAAATATTCAAATTTTTTTGAATTTTTGTATTTCAGGAAGAGAAAAAGACATTGTTTTTTATTTTTAAATACTATCAAATTACAAGAAAATGCAATGAAAAATTTATGCAATGAACATGCTCATAACAGGAGTATACACATTTTTTTAGAATTTTTAGATCAATGAAAATTATTATTTCAATAAAATGATCATGGAAATCAAAGAGTCTGCATAATCGGGATAGAACTGCAATTATTCAGTGTTCTGGAATTGGAAATATAACAGAAATAAATATGTGGGGACAAAATGTAAATTACCCCGAGAGGGCATCCGCTATACGTGATTTGCTGAAGGGGGGTCTTTATGTGATTATGAAAACTTCTAGGGTCTCAGATGTTATTTCCTCCAAAATAGGCTTCAGCGGTCTTCTTTGCAATATGTAGAACTTCTAGGGGCTTTTATGATATTTTTTGAAAAAATATTTTTAATGAATCCTAAGGTTCCATGTTCGTTCCCTTTGTTTTATCAACCAAAGAGAGGATGCATGCTGCCGCCCCTTGCTTTCTCATCCTAGCAAGAGAAGTAGGCAGATCTGGTCGGGTCGGGCGTCGTTCCGCGGTGCACTCGCATTTGGGCAGTGGCGCGATGCACTGGAGGGCGGCATTGGTGTGACAGAGATCGGCAGGCCTCGCGACGATCCTGGTCGGGTGTGCCTACGACGGAGCGGTGTAGATCGGTGCTGGCACGACAGATGGCCGCAGGGCTCTGGGCGGGCCTGGACTCACGCGACGAACGATGATGGCAGGACGGTGAAGAGGCTCTGCCCAGGCGGAGGTCGGTGAAGATAGGTGGTTCGGTGTACTCACAGGCAACCGACAAGGATGCGACTGAAGCAGGGCAGTGGAACTGTGGTCATGAGGTGGATAGTTGTACGTGTGCAGTTGGCACGATGGACGGTTTCCCCCTGGCGATGGCGGCCGGCGCTGACGTCGCTTGCGGATGGAGAGGGCAGCGGCTGCTGCCGTTCTTTATTTTTTAATTTTTTTTCCATTTGTAAAGAAGAAACAGTAGAAATAAATAAAGAAGATAAAAAAATGTTTTTTTATTTTTTTTGAAAATAGAATGGAATGAATTTTTTTATTATTTTTTTGATGATCCTGCAAAATAAAACTTAGAAAGAAGGGCTATATATATTTTTTTATTTTTAATTTTTTTAATTTTTTTATTTATAAACAAATGAGGATGCAAGTACGATAGCTCTATCCTAAAATCAAAACGGAAGACATGAATGAGTGCGGTTCGGAGGAAAATGGCAAATAGAACCGAGTCTCCGACCACTGTCTGTGGTTGGAGGTGAGATATCGTGCGAGGTAGGAAAGAACGCAAATAGATCGATTGGTGAAATGTAAAATCGAGTGGGTGGCGGACCAAATCGTGATGGATTCTAAGATCTATAAAAAATGACGATGAAACAAAGATACAAAAAATTAAGCTAATGTTAATCTAGATGAAAAATAAGAGAAAATGGATCTCACCTTAGGAGCAGAAAAGACCTTTATCACTGCGACGAAGGCCGACTCGTTGTCACGAGACAGTTCGAAGGCTAGGCACCCTTCTACGATAAAAAGACTCTCGGAGATCAGGCTCCTCTAACCAAAGATTGATCAAGTTGGAATGATGGAGAGGGAGCCATATAAAAAGAAAAGATAGGAATTGAAATTTGAATTTTTGAATTTTTTTATGAAGATAAGAGAGAGAAAAATTGAAATGAGATAAAGTAAGAAGATTAGTGTTTAAAATTATTGACAAAAAATAATCTAATTTTTTGTATTTTCGTCACTTTATTAATTTGAAAATTGAATGTTAATTTTTTTGTGTTAGTTATTTAAGAAAACTAACTATATACTTAAATTATATACATATAGTACATTATTTAGGTATTTAAATAAAGAAATTATTATTTTTTTGTTTTAAAAGTTTATTTTTTTTATGTTTGGTTTAAATAATTAATAAAAATATTTACAAATATTTACAAATACAATATGTACAAATACATGGGAAAATTACACAAACCACGCCAAAAAATTGACTTTTCACCCGTAACTCCAAAAATTATGAAATCACAACCATTTTAAAGATAATTTAATTTAGAATACAACGAAAGTAAGTTTGGTTCAATTTGAGTTTGTATATAGAGTCGGAATTGGTCTTTCAATTATTGCTTAGTGGCTTTTTCCAAGCGTGGTTGCTTTTATTTTGTACGTGATTTGAGTATGCAATTATTTTTATTAATTAGGAAACATTTTTATTTACAACTTTTGTTTTGAAAATTATTTTGTTCAAGTCAATTTATATATAAATAAAATAGTGTTGTATAATATACACAACACACATTTTTTTTGGATTTTCATATTAAGGGCCCTATCTCCCCTTACAATATTCCTGGTTGATCAGATCAAGTCTTGACATTCTCTCGAGGTTTGGGTCAGCCTGTATCTATTACATATATACAATCTTCCTTTTTTTCTTTATTTTTCCTTTCTTTCTTTCTTTATTTATTTTATATTAAAATGGTAATAAGTGTACAATATTTGCACACAGATGCAAGTTAGTAAGAATATGGAGTTAGTATTATATACATGTGTTTTATAAGAGATTTTAAGATAAAATATATGAGTAATGATGATGAAATGCAGACTCATCAATCAACAAATCAATAAGCGGTTGGGCAATATGAATGAAATCCTTAATGAATCATTGGTAGAAACTGACGTGCCCAGAAAAGACCACAACTGACATAGATTGGACGGTGGATTGAGTTTCTTGATAATATCCACCTTGGCCAGATAAATCTCCCTGCCCCTGTTGGAGATGATATGGCGAAGCACGGTCCCCTGAGTCACCATGAAGTGACTCTTCTCCTAAGATAATACAAGATGGACCTCTATGTAGTGTTGAAGTACACGGTCTAGGCAGTCAAGACAAGCATCAAACCCATCATCGTGGATAAAAAATTCATCCATGATGACCTCTAAACAGTTACCCACTATGTCCGAAAAGATGGAAAGTATGCACATTTGGAATGTAGCCAGGACATTACATAAACCAAAGAGCATCCGTCTAAAGGGCTATGTCCCAAACGGACAGATGAATGTCATTTTCTCCTAGTCTTCGTACCCTATGGCACCTAGTTGTACCCCGAGTACCCATCAAGGAAACAGTAACGACTCTTCCCAGCTAGCCTCTCGATAATCTCATCAATGAATGACAGTGGCAAATGATTCTTCTTGGTGGCCTTATCCAATTGTCTGTAGTCTACACAGAGCCTCCAAAAAGTGGGTACTCAGGTAGCTATCTCCTCTCCAGACTCGCTCAAAACTGTAGTGATACCCATCTTCTTAAGTACCACATGTAATGAACTTTCCCATTTGGAGTTAGAGATTGGGTAAATAAAATCGGTGCTCCATTACTTTGATATCTCTTTCATGACCACATCTCAAACATTCGGGTTCAACCGTCGCTGGAACTCACGCGATGGCTTGGCGTCCTCTTAGAGATAGATGTGGTGGGAGCACAGGGCCGGACTTATCCCCTAGAGATAGATGGGGTAATTTGACTTGCGGTTTCTTTCAAGAACCTCCATCAAATGAAATTCTTGGTCGTTAGTCATATCTGCTGAGATAATGATTGGGAACATATATGGCTTACCCGCAAGGAATATGTACTTCATCAATTGCGATAAGGTCATCTGTTCTGGACATGTGGGAGCTAGCAAATCTGGCTTATGAAATGTCTGAGTAAAGGTAACCAGATATGCGTGAGAGAACTCTCACTAAAATTGGGAATCTGATGAAGACGGTCCTGCTAGTGTATCTGTAATATGTGTTGGCTCACTCTCTGCACTATTTGTAGGCTCTAAAGGAATCAGACATGGTAAATAGTCATCGAAATCATCCCAATAAATGTCTGAATTCGAGGGATCTAAATCTGAAGCACGTGAGATAAAATCTACCTCGCTATCCTGACTATGATCATAAGCCTCAAATGTGTTCCGTTCCATGAGTGTGATCTCCGAACTCTTATCAAATGTCATCTGAAACTCTGTAGTGTCTAAAGAGGTGATAAGAGTCGGTGATGTTGGGTCTGCCATGCTCCTTCATCATCTGTGATCACAAAGTTGCACTCCTGGTGGTCATCTCTCTCTGCATCTGTCATCTGTGTTGAGTCGCTCATCTTCTCTGAGGAAGCTAAATCTCTAGCTCTGTTCTCCTCGATAGTCTCTATTTGTACACTCTTGCCCTCTACGCGAAAGTATACCTTCCCACTATCATGATAGGACACTACCTTGTCTATGGCCAAGAAAGGGCATCCTATGATGATGGGGGTATTGGTCACAGACATAGGTATCTCCAGGTCCAATACAATAAAGTCCATGGGGTATTTTAGGTCCCTGAATATTGACGACCACTTCCTTGAGTAACCCATTTGGCCTCTTGACAGATCTATAAGCAAACTGAAGGACTGTTATGACCTGTCTAAGAGGGTTGAGCTCGAACAGATCGAGTAAGGCCGCTAAGAGGAGATTAATCGAAGAGTCGTTGTCTAATAGATTACGATCGAGCCACTGCTCATGGATGTGGCATCTGACATATGGAGCTCCTACATTGGGTCTCTTCGCTGGCAACTAGTTCTGAATGGAGAAGCACGTGACACGACTAAGCACATGGATGTCTACATTGTGGTTCCTCCTCTTCCTGCAGATGGTGGTCTTCTCTCCCAAGTTCTTTTGGAAGAGGGGGATGTGCTATAGTGCCTCTTGTAGAGTCAGTTGTATCTGAAATTGATCAATCATCTGCTCGTTGAACTCTAGTTGGTGTCTTTTTTGGGATTTTCTATTTTGTTCCCCTTTCCTAAGAGGAGTGCTTGAGGGAATGGGATGAATGGACCCTCTCCAGAGAGATGAGAGTTAGGAATAGACTCTTGTGCATGTAGAAGACAAGAATCCAAACCAAGATCTGCAAAAAATAAGAACTTACATGAGATACAGAAACCTTTACTTTATTAATATTTTTGTTCTTTTCTATTTTTCCATTTTTTTTATTTTTCCGAAACTGTCTTGAGATATAGAAGGAGGTAAAACAACTAAAGGAAAATTGGTGGCATCAACACCACCTACAACATCTGTACTTGTTGTATCAGCGCCGCTCTCTGGCTGAGCATCAGGTATCATGGTGGCATAAACACCAACGTCTGCAGCTGGAACGACAGCCTCAGTACCATTAGCTGTATCAACATCCTTGGTGGCTTCGACACCACCGTCATCTTCATCATGATCAGTGGCATCTGCACTGCTACCATCCTCGTCTGGCACTCCAGAATATGCATGGTGTAGTCACTCAAATGAGGTGCCTCCGGCTGTCATCCTATCGCTCGTAAGTGTCACAAATTCAGCATCAAATACATAGGAAGAAATATAGCCCAAAATATTAATAGGAGCGGTGGTCACTGTAAAATGTACATGCTCAAATTTCCTCTTTTGATTGTTCAGGTTAGGTTCAATCTAAGCGGGTATGGTGACTTTCCCTTGATAATCTCCCACATTTCCTATCGGAACTTGTCCATCTCTTGCTGGAACGATGCCTGCTGATCAGTGAGTAAGCGGGCAAGTTCATCGAGGGATGGGTTCTCATAGACAAGTCCATGAGAACCAGACAGGTTGCCTCACTGAAAATGCTGCTCAGTCTGTTGTTGTTGCTACTGGTAGTGATGAGGAGGTTGGGAATACTGAGCATGAGGCTGCTAAGGCCTCCACTAATGTCCCTGGTATGAGGGGCAAGGACCATACTGCTGGTGGTACTATTGGGAGTGATGGGGTTGCTACTGCTGCAGGCTGCTCTGTCCTGCCCAAGCTGGAGGCTTCTGCTGGGAAGAGGTGCCTCTAGTGGACCATCGAAAGCCAGGATGGTCACGACGAATCCCAGGCTGAGGTTGGTATTGGGAGTAGCAAATCCCATTGACTTCCAACAATGGCTCCCGCTCAAAGTGTGGAGGGGGAAGAGGTGCTAAGGGTTGATCCGTCTGGTAGACCACCAATTGAGTGTTCGGAGATGGTGGTGGCTGCTTGTAGTGATGGGGATGATGAACCAGGTTTGCCTGGATATGGTCGATCTGGCGGTATGAGGTAGATGGCTTGGTAGAGCTTCTGCCTGGATCGACCTGTGACCTGAGACGGGGATGGGAAGCCATCTGTGGTTCCTGGCTGAGTCTTCAGGTCACTCAACGTCTTTGCTAAGTGATCAATCTGGTTCATCCCCTGGAACTTCTTCTTCTCTATAATTTCTATGTGGTCCAACTTCTCGCTGATGATGCCCAAGTCGGCATCTGATGACTCGGCAAGTGTTGTTGCTGACAATGAAGTAGACGGAACAACATCGACACGTGCAATCTACTGGTAGGAAATGGCCAATGGGAGGGGCTTCCCCTGTAGTAAACTTTGTTCTGGGACATTAAGTTGTAGTTCTCAGTCATCTCCTCATATATGGCCTACCACGTCGTTGGAAAAATTGGACTCTCCGCATAGGGCGTTCACTAGCCCCTGCAACTCTGGTGTTAGCCCACAGAAAAAGCTCTGAACAAGGTTTGTGATGCCCTGCCCCTCCGGCTACTAAAATGGACAAGATCAGAGCATCACACCTACTGTCCAAATACGCCCATGATCTATTATACTCAGCAAACTATCTTGTACGCATTATATCAACATTTGAAATATATATGACAATAGGAGAATAATATAAAATGGAAAGTAAAATGCAACATCCATCCTCATTGATAATAATCATCAAGTCCATGTCCACACAAAATGAGATTCAACATATAATTATAATTTTACAGAAAAAGTTCTGCAAATATCTCATTACATTATCTCTGAAAAAGAATATAAAATAATGCAAGAATAAATAAAATACTATAAGTAGGATGCACCCTGTCTGGTGCAAGTACGACATAGGAAGTCTGATCTCCTCAAAAGGCCGCTATTGTTGCGGTTGATGCTCAGGTACACTTGTTGGGTTCACACAAGGGTAACGTTATGAGAAATTGCCCAGTAATGAGACAAACACTATAATAACCAATGTAGAAATAGTAAGGCATGTGAACTTGATTCTATCTAGTGATTTTGCATATATTGTAGACACTAGATTCTACTGTATTATTCTAACTTACAAGGGGGTACATGGTCGTAAGTTTACCAATATGATCATTGTTTGAGGACAAACACGTTGGTCCTGATACTTCTTTTCTACCCGTTAATTAAAATTCGTGATTGTATACAGATACATATTTTTGATATTTGATCATGACACTTTTGTGGCATTAATTTAGCATACGTAAGTACTCGACTCGCACGTCTCCGCTATGCAGGAACTTCTTTGTCATCATAAATAAACCCTCAAGAACCTTTGTTCAACTAGAACATGAAACGATCAAAATCCTCATTTCTCCAACTTCAAATCACATCCCGGAACACCTCTCACAATACTATTACTCAAAATAGAATTTGATGTGGCCACACCTAATTCTATTCAGAATCCTAATAGAGTGTGCAAGTGCAAAACCAAGAATGTCAACCACACCACCTGCCTACTTCGTTGAGCGACTCTAGATGCGATCGGGTTGCTAGGTGTAATGTGTCACCCAACTCATCTGTTGGGGTCACAGCCTTCAATGCATCTTCCTAGGACCTAAGGGTGCATGCTCAATCCCTTACGACGCCCATCTCCATCTACCCATTGTCCATCATATTTCATCCACAACAGTAATAATCAGTATTAATATAAATAATAGTTGCATTCTATGGGTTACAATCAAGGTATTATCTGTATGCGTTGAAATATGAGACACTTGTAAATATCATGTGCAACTGAACTCAATTGGTATCATCATGTATTCGGGTTTTAATAAAATTTTGTATATTGAGTAAGCATGCTCTTTTTAATTTATAAACATGAATATTCTCATCCAAAGAATTTAGAGGGAAGGAAGGTTAAGTTCTACATACGAAAAAGGTTTATCATGTTCAACTGAAAACCATGTGTTTTATGTTCTCTATTTTTTTTACGAGACACACGGTTTAAGCTTTTCTAACACCTTCACAAAACAAATTGAGTTTTATTGCTATGAATAGTTCCATATAGGTACGAGTATTATGGGTGGATATTAACTAGTTTAGGTAGAGATGCACTATACCAAGAATTTAACAACCAATGTATACACGTATAGATTTATCTTCACACAGAGGCAACATGCATAGGTAAAAATTCCATAATGTTTTATTTCATTCCAACGTTTTATTTCAATCATAGTTGATGCCACAAGGTCTCCTTGTGCATGCATGTCATTAAACTCATGAATGCTATAGAGTTAAATTGTATCCATGATTACTAAATACGCTAATATCATAACCCATTAAGGTAGCACATTCCATATCAACAAATCAAAATATTCTCCAACAATTATCATGTAAATAATATTTATATACTACTGAAACGGTACCCTGACTGGAGTCTTTGTATACTGTAGATTATATATATTAAAAGAAATGATAATTTTGTAATACACGTAACTAATATATTCCCTCCATTTGGATATCAACTAATATATACTCATTGCATTTGATATAAACTAATATATACATATATAGATGAACTAAAATATACTCACGGCATTAAAAATTAATGAAAACCCCATCTACAGGCTTTAGAATGCCTCGTTACACTACGTGAGGTGATAAATAAGGAAACACTATGACCCATCCATATCCTATGCTCAGTCCTTGTTCTAGTTCACATAAGGATCATATTCTTTGAATCATGACACATCTCACGATTTTTGCAATTATCACAATGTAATAAACTTATTGATTTACAAGATTTTATACGGTTGCTCTTCGACAAATAATAACCAATGCGATTAGAACCCTTGTGATAATCTTATCCAAATGAATCCAATAAGAAGGAGGTAGAACAATACAGATATGAACAATCACCACATTTTGAAGAGGGGAGAAATCAATTCAGGAAAATAAATGTCATTAGGCTCTACGATTGATCAACCACATAGGTTGGGTAGATCACATGAAACCAACAACAAGGAGAGTATGGAACATCATTACAAGTATTTAAGTCACATCATTATAATAACCAAGGATCTAAGCATGTTCAAGAATATAGGGAAAATTATATTGAATCCAATAGCAAGAGGAATGTATTAATCGTTATCTCCAAGGATGTTCCCTCGGGATCTTATCTCACACAGAAATAATATTTCCGTCACTTGATCATAGCTCAAATACATAAACTATGGTGACCTCGAGCTCTCCTACGCAATGGTGGTTGCGGATTTTCGATTGGAGCACTTTCTCCACCGTCGACGGCAGTTCTCCGATAACAAATCTGACCAAGGTAGTGATGATCCAATGAGGACAAAGGATGGTGGTGGCTAGATTTTTGAGAGGATAGCCTACCACCTCCTATTTATATGGGGAGAGATGAATTTGGATCCTAATTTCGGATCCGGTTCGGATCCATATATGGATCTTGATAATCCAACTTTAAACATCAATTTCTTGAGCTAGGAATGTCGGAATTGGATGTTCTTGGGCTCATTGGAAAGATCTCGACGAGATCTATGAAATCGAATGATTATTTCAGTATTTTGGATAAAATATACTCCAAATTTTAGGGAATAATATGGGATTTTACAAGGTTTGGCTTAGATATCTCGTGATATGGACATTGGTCTATGAGCTCTCTAAATCGATCCCAAGCCTCATGAAACTGCTCACTTGGGATCATGGAGACATTGCTGATCATTACACGTGGTGCATTGGTCCAGCAGAGTGGATAATACTTATTAAAGTACTCGGTCTGGAGCTGCTCCCAAGTGGTGATGTGCCTCCCGAAATGCTTCGGCAAGTAGGCTGCTCTGTCAACTAAGGAAAACAGGAATGCAATCATCTTAATCGTGTACTCGTCCACAAATCTATCATGGACGGTGCTGCAAATCATCTCAAATTATTGCAGATGGAGGTGTGGCTCCACGGTGGGTAGCCCATGGAACTTGGGCAAAAGTTGGATGGTCTAGGGGCGAAACTCGAAGTCGTCAAGGATCTCGGGTAGGTAGATCCAATAGTGGGTGAGGGTTGCACCAGGATTGTGCAACTGCATCATCGTACGTGCTGGTCTCTTTGGGTTGTGTGGCTTGTCCTGACGTTCATCTCCTTCTCCAACTGCTAGTATTTCTCCACCGGCTGGTCTCTACGGCTCTGTTATGTCAACTCTCATGTGTGTGAGTTCCCTCCTCACTTCGACCATGAAAACTCCCTAGTCCCTGATCTATCGATGCATGGTCTCCAGGGAAGCAAGCAGTGTGTTGTTGATGATGGCATAGTCCAATACATAGGAAAAAGTTTGCAACTACTCATCAATACGGTTCTCGCTATGGGCTATCTCTTTGGTCTGTCTACAAAGGCAAAAGACCCCAACTCACGTGTTGTCAAGTGAATAAATAACTATGCCAGCCTCTTCTCTGGCACCTCAGGAATTGAAGAAGGACGGTCAAGGGGGAACAAGGTGGTAGCGAACTAGGGTTCGGAGAGAGGGTCTGAGCTCTCCAAAGCCGCCCTAGATTAATAGAGTGGAGTGCTCGAAAGCGGTGTTGTCAAAGGCAGCCTAAGGGACCTCCTTCCCATCATCGTGATCTGGCGATTTATGAGGATTGGATCTAGAATGCAAACAAGATAAGAAATCAAACCCCAATTTCACCTACTCAACACGAGATGATGATCGTGAAAGTTTGATCGTTAATCTTGTCAAATTTATTCAGGTGATCAATCAATCTATCAGAGCGATTAAGCGAGCAGTTGGGAACCTAATGCTCCCAGAAGACTGGTCTAAATCTCGCAACTAGCTTTCCCAAGCCAGTATGGGTACGGACCGTTTATCGGCTACCCGATCTGCCTAATCTACTAAAGAAGTCTCGGACCAATTACCGGCTACCTGGTAAAATCCTCACTGGAGAACAACGAGCTACAAGACCAATAGTATGAAAGGAGTTCATGCGCAACTCTATCCTAGTGTGCGGATCACTCTCTCGCTGCAAATCAACCAATGAGGGGGTAACTCTCCCCAAAATAAATATTTTTATGTGAAGTGTATTTTAAGGTCGAGTTTGCATTACTAGTCCCAATTTTATTTTTTTCACTTTTTATGTATTTTTTCTGAAATAAAAATAACAACTAATGAATTTTCCAATTTCCTTGACTATTTTGAGTCTAATAAAACAGTGGAAGGAAGTCGGAAAAGACGATGCGTGATCAAACACAATGATGCATGCAGAGATTGAATTGTGTACCTGACTCCGACACTTTACATACTTTGTGATTCACACATAAAATAAAAGATGAAAAATAAACTATCGATATGATGCATGGGGAAAAATCATCCCTAGATGAGAAACTTCTGTTAATCATGAAGAACAGTAGCTAACTATTGGGAAGAGAGACCGGAGTCCGATCTTCGATGCCGATCGGTGCCCACCACAATGGGTCCTGCCAGCACTATATACCACCTCTCTCGAAATGTGGTCTCTAATCCCAATGAGTTAACTTTTTCAAATTTATTTTAGAAATTTTCAATTACAATCTATACGAAAAGATAAGAAATTAGGTGTGGAGACCTTTTCTAATTACATCACAATCAATAAAAAGTCCCAATCTTAGCGGCCAAATCCTCGGGAATCAAATAGAAAAAAAGTGGTGCGGTCCCCTGAGTACACTGGTACTCGACGAAACAGACCCCAGAGTGTCTAAGTCCAAAATTTCTTAAAGTCTACAATTATTACAATAATAGAGGTTTCTGTGAAAATAAAACTAATCTAACAAGCTATAACTACTCTCTCAAATCCTCTGCTCTTCCTCGGGTAAGGGCTCCTCCAAAACAAAACTGAAGCATCCTCGGGCAGTTCCTCGCACAAAAAGGGAAACATAGAGATGTCAGAGAACAACTATAACAAATAGATAAAAAGAAATAAAAACTAAAAAATGACTACTAAGTCATGCTCCTTGGTAACGACGCCATTCTGATGAGTGGAAAATCAAGATCGACTAAAGTGAAAAATTATGCAATGTCATTGTCTTCAGTCAATCCGTTCACTGAATGAGAAAAATAATCACTAAATATAACAATCAATCAAATGTGTGTGGTCTGCTATTTTTATTTACTGGTATAGCTACTAGGGCCGTTCACAAGGAGCACGAAAAAGAACAAAAAAGTCAAATTTCAAAAATTAAAAAATTTTAATGGTTTTTAGTTTTTCAAATTTCTTATTTTTGAATAAAGGCAAACACGCATAAAATGTAAAACACACACACAACACTCTTTTTAGATTTTTCAAGCTAACCAAATAGACTCAGAAAAAATACTAAAAATGATTTTATGTTTTCTTGTTTTTAAAGTATTTTTGATAATTTTTCTAGGTTTTTAAAATGTAATTGTGATTTTATAAAAATCAAACAATGCTCAGAAGACAAAATAGTGCACAACCAGGAACAAATTGCAAATTAAAAATATTTAAATTACCCTAGTCCTAGATGACAATTTTATGATAAACTAGAAATAAAAATCTACAAACAGGAACTTGAAACACATTTTTTTGGATTTTTCTTTGATTTTAATTAATTTTTATAAATTTTAGGTTGTTTTATGATTTTTAGGGTTTTTATAATTAATTTTCAAATAAAATTAAAACTAGAACTAAATCACGATAACACAAGAACATTTGTGGAAATTTGAAACCATTTTTTGAAATCTTATGATTTTTCTAACTTAGACAGAACTTTTTAGTGGTTTTTGAATTTTTAAAAATAAAAAGCAAGCAAATTAGTCCACAAAAATCGCAATAAAAACTACACACTAGGAGGAGCTAATCATAATTTTTAGGCAATTTTTAGAATTAATTTAATAATTATTAAGTCCAATAAAAAGCATGCAATTAATCATAGTTCACAGGGACCAAATCACAAATATTTAAGTCTGTAGATCAAATGAATAACACACTATAATAGTCTTGGGTCGAATCTGCAAAAGTCCAGCCAATTCACACACATGCTCAATATCCAACGCAGAGGGCTATAAACGCAATTTCTAAAAACTAAACGTCCATTGAATAATAGTAGAAAAGTCCAAGGCAGAAAGTACAAATATCCCTAAGAACACGTGAGCCACACATGCTTCAGACTCGGAGGGACTAAAGTGCAAATATGAAAAAGTGCGGGGTCCAAACTGTAAATGTTTTTTACTACAACTTTTATTTAATGGACTAAAACTAAAAATAGAAACATGCAGGGCTGAAAGTGAAATATACCCTTGCCTAGGGCACGTTGCACACACTAAGGATGGCTCTTACGTACGACCCTGATCCTTCCCTTCAAAGCATCGGACGGACCAGAGAATGTCGTGGAACGTACGCGTCAGTTGGCATCAGGTGCTCAAATCTAATGGTCTAAAAGCTGAACGGTCGGGCGGCTATGATGAAATCTGGCAGAAGGGCTTTCATCCAACGATAATAGAAGGACTGCAAGAACACATCTAGGCGGACTTCAATTAAGCCAGGGAAGAGATCTGTGGCCCGATGAAGGCTCTGGGAACTCCAGAAGAATTGTGGAAGGGCTCCATGTCCGATGGACAGTTCTTATGAGGGATGCGTCGGTCAGATGGGCATCACGATGGAGGGCCTCCTGGAGCTACTCCACCTGAGCAGATGAGGGGCAAAAATGGTTCCTAGGTGCAAGTGGGTACCTGCAAAGGGTAGAGGGGCTCGAGGCTATGCTCTGGTTTGGGTTATTGCTTGAGAAGCTAAATGAAGCAGTTGGGGATGGTGTTCGACCTCCGACGAAGGGGGGGAGGAAATCTAGTCCTAAGCTCTCTATGATGGGCAAGCCTCGAGATGATCAGGTTGCAGAGGAAGGTGTGGTGTCAGTCGAGAGTTCTATTAATGCGGAAGACGATGGGTATCGGTGCTCTGACCCGGAGCAAAAGGTGTACGACGGAGCTGGATGGAAAGATCGGATTGAGCAGAAAAAGGTGAAGGATATGGAAGCTACCTAGAGGTTCAGATGAATTAGGGGCTCCATGCGAAGGTGGTCATCAGGGTCTTGGCCTCGACCAATCTATGGTTGTCTGGGAGGCTGCTCGCGGCAATTCTGCTTTTCCAGCGGCGGGACAGAGACGGACCAGATAGGGAGATTCTCAATCACTGCCGACTAGATGAGAAGGTCTGTGTGATCCCAGCACGTAATGTGGAAAGTAGAATCGTCGTCTTTCCTCATATTTGCATATCTCATACAAGCTATTTTCATTTATTCTATGAGTTTGACCTATAATTGGCCGTAAGTAGAGGAGCGGCTCCCTGAATTCGACTATATTAATAATTAATAGGAGCTTCCCAAAACAAACAAAAACAAACATATAGAATGACGAGCAAGATTACCTCTAAAGGGTGCTTAATATCTATATGACCCACCATACACCACTGACCTCAGCTCCGTGCGAGTAGTAGCCTCTCTAAGAGGGTGAGTGAATACCCCTACTCAAGTAGGGAAGGAGAGTTCAGGTCAGGAGAGGTTCCCAGGGCCCTAGAGAGCTAGTCGGCCAGAGACTCAGGGCACTGGCTTCAGCTTCTTCTGACTGTGTTCCCTTTCGCGTATACCCTCAGATGCAGACTATGCTGGTTGCCCAAAGAACTGAAAGTGCCGCACACTGCCGGAATTTCACCAAGCTCAAAAAAAGCCGAGGCGGTTCAGCACGGTCCGTGGGAATCCTGACTTTCCTAGTGTCAGAAAATCGGATGAACAAGGTCACCCCCAAGGAAGACATGCAGAAGCATACTTACTGACAATAAATGCTCATATGCAACTAGACCGCCCAATTCCGATAAGCCGCTACATGCCTCCATGCACCTCCGACGAATTCTAGGACTCTCCTCCGACGACTGTCACTTCGATGAAGGTGGCTAAGGATTTGTGGTGGCGTGAGGGATGAGCTGAGGTGTTGTGGAGGCTGAAAGAGAATATTTATAGGCTTCCCAAGGTCTTAAAAGATCGAAGTGTGGAGCGGAACCCTAGGCAGATCTGGTTGCACTAGGGATCCACGAGGATCTTGGAAGTCGGGGCTGCAATCGGACGCAAGAAACAAAGTATTCAGAGTTCTGGGTTGGGCGCCAAAAAGTGGAGAAAACACATAGGTGAAGCACGTGCGATCCAAACCGACCTGAGAGAGACGACTGACTGAGCTCAACGGTCCGAGGTAGACTAATGAGAAAACATGATTTTCAAAATAAAAGAAAATTCAATTATAAATAGTAATTGAATTTAAAATAAAAGTATATAAAATAAAAAATGTGTATTATATTATAAACTATTTTTCTATTATTTTTATTTTTTTATTAAAAAAATAAGATATATACAATATATAGTATTATATACAGGTATAATATACCTATGTATTATGTATAAGTATTTTTATTTTATTATTTTTACAAAAATACTTTTATTTTATATCTTACTTATTAATAACATGATTTTAGGAAAATAAGATAATTTTTATTTTATATTTATAACATATTTAAGGGTGTCAAATAAATAGTGAATGTAGTATGTATATGTGTATTTTGTACAAAGGTTTGATGATTTTATTTTTATTTTTATTTTATCTTTCTAATTTTTATTTTATTTATATTATTTCTAGGGCTATATACAGGGGTGTAAAAGAATAAAACCTTTTTATTTTGTTAGAAATAATTAAATAAATATTATATACAAGTATAGATGCTATGTACAATACATAGTGAACCCTTATCTCTCTCTACTTATTCTTTTTACGATTTGGTCAAGACATGACCTTCTCTTGGGGTTTGGGTCACTCTGTATTTATTCTGAATACATCATTCTTTTTCTTTTCCCATTATTCTTTTATTTTTGCGAAATAATTGCTAAATATGGATTATTAACAAGGGCATGCATAATGCTAAGTTATTGTATTTTCATGTGGTTTTGCCAAAAAGAAGAGCTAAAATAAAAGAATAAAAAGTGAGAATCGTAGATTCGTCAGGGATCTCCATGTTCTGTAAAACAAAGTCCACGGGGAATTTCAGGCCCAGAATTGGGATGACAACGTCCTTGAGTAACACCTTCGGCTTCTTAACAGATCTATCAACAAATTGAAGGATTGTCCTCCTCTGTCTAAGAGGGCCAAACTCGAATCGATAGAGTAACGCAGTGGGAAGAAGGTTAATCAAAGAACGGTTGTCTAATAGAGTACGATCGAACTGCTTCTCATGGATGTGGCATTTGGGATAAGGAGCTCCTGCATCATGTCTCATGGTAGGTAATTAGTTCTGAATAGCAACCCAAGTGGCACGGGTGAGGACATGGATCTCTGCATTACGGTTCATCTTCTTCCTGCGGATGGTGGTCTTCTCTCTCAAGTTCTTCTAGAAAAGAGGGATGTGCTCTAATGCCTCCTAAAAAGTCAGTTGTATCTCGAATCTGTCTATCATCTGCTCGTTGAACTCAATCTGGTGTATCTTTTTTGGGTTTTCTGTTTTGGTCCCCTTTCCTAAGTAGAGTACTTGAGGGAAGGGGATGAAGGGACCCTCTCCAGAGAGATGAGGGTTAGGAGTATGTTCCTGTGCATGCAATAGGCTAGAATCCATGCAAAAATCATCAGGCACAATAGATGGACTCACAGGAGATACAAAAACCGTTCCTCTTTTGATATATTTTTGGTTTTTCCTATTTTTCCATTTTTTTATTTTTCTATAACTGTCCTCAGGTACATGGTGAGTCAACACAATAGAAGGAAGCTTGGTGGCATTAGCACCACCTACATTTGAATTCACGGCATCCGCACCACACTCTAGCTTGACATCTAGAATCTGGGAGGCCTCAGCATTACCGTCTACAACTGGAAATATGATGGACTTAATACCATCATCTGGATCAACATCCTTGGTGACAAAAACACCATCGTCATCATCATCATGATAAGTGGCATCAACACCGCTTCCGTCCTCATCTAGCACCCTGGAATTTCTATAGGGGTGTCGCTTAGATGAGTCGTAGTAGGCTGGATTCCTACCGCTCCTAAGTGTGACAAAATCAACATCAAATACAGAAGAAGAAGTATCATCCAAAATATCACTAGGAGTGGTAGTGGTCTCTGTAAACTGTACCAGCTCAGATTTCCTCTTGATATTTTTAGAGTATGGCAGCCTTGCCCTTTATTATATCCCTCATCTCCTACCGGAACTCATCCATCTCTCACTGGAATGAGGCCTACTGATCACAGAGCAAGCTGGTGAGGTCATCAAGGGTTGGGTTCTCAAAGACAGGTGCATGAGAAACGGACGGGTTGCCTCGATGGAGATGATGTTGAGTCTGTTGCTGCTGGTAGTGAGGAGGTGGCTAGGAATACTGTTGAGGCTGTTGTGGCTGCCTCCACTGTTGTCCTTAATGGTGGGAATGAGGACCCTACTGGTGCTGGTACAGGTGGGAGTGCTGGGGCTAATGAGACTGGTTGCTCTGCCCTGCCTGAGCGGGAGACTACTGCTCGAAAGAGGTGTATCCAGTATACCATCGAAAGTAGGGATGGTTATGATGAATCTCGAGCTATGGTTGGTACTAAGAGTATAAGATCCTGTTGAATTCCATCAACGACTCTTGCTGCTTGAGGTGTGGTAAGGGAAGGGTTGCTAAGGGCTGATCCGACTGGTAGACCAACATCTGAGTGTCTGGAGATGGTGTTGGCTACTGGTATTGCTGGAACAGCTGGACCGGCTCTGCTTGGATGTGGTGAGCCTAACGGTATGAGGCAGAAGGCTGGGTGGAGCTGCTCTCTAGATTAGTCCACGACCTGAGATGGGGCTGAGAAGCCATCTGTGCCTCTTGTAGACACATGATCTGGGTATTCAGGTCACTCAAGATCTGGGCAAACTCATCTAGCTTGTTGAGATTATCCATGTCTTCGCTCTATTTCTTCTCTATGATCTCTATCTGGTCCAACTTTTGGCTGATAATGCATATGTTGTCAACCGACGACTATACTATTGCTTCTGCCGAAGAAGATGTGGAAGGACCATCATCAATGCGTGCAATCTTCTGATATGAAACCACTTGCAGGAGAGGCTTCCCCTGAGTGTATACTTGTGTCTGGAATATCACCGTTTAGTTCTCTGCCGTCTCCTCGTAAATGGCCCTAACATGTTCTTCGTCCTTGGCGAAGTAGGAACCTCCACAAGAGGCTTTCACAAGACCCTACAGCTCAGCCCACAAAAGAAACTCTGTATGAGGTTGGACTTTTTGATCTCGTGATGTGGACACATGTTGATGAGCTCTCTGAATCAATCCCACTACATTGGCACGACCGAGTGGATAGTACTTGTTCAAGTACTCGGTCCGGAGCTGCTGCCAAGTAGTGATTACCCTCCCCAGGTGCTTCAGCCAGTATGTTGCTTTGTCAACAAAGGAGAATGGGAAGGCAATCATCTTGAATATGTTCTCAACCACAAGTTTGTCATGGACGGTGCTGCATATCATCTCAAACTCTTGCAGATGGAGATGGAGCTCCTCAGTGTCTAGCCCATGGAATCTGGGAAATAACTGAATAGTCGAGGGGTGAAGCTCAAAGTTGCCAATGATCTTGGGCAGCTAGATCCATCTGTAGGTGAGGGTTGCACCGGTATTGTACAACTATCTCATCGTACTTGCTGGTCTCACTGGCTCCTGGGGCTCGTCCTAGTGTTTGTTTCCTCTCTCAGGTTTGTGTATCTCTTCATCGGCTGGTCTCTACGGCTCTGCTCATCCAGCTCTCATCTGCGTGAGCTCTCTCCTCACCTCTGCCATGATGCTCCTTGGTCTCGGATCTATCTCTGCATCATCTCCAAGGAATCTAGCAATGTCTTTGTTGATGGCAGCTTGTTCTAATAGGAACGTCGATCCTTGTGGCTGCTCGTTAGTCCTTCCCTTACTGACGGCCATGTCTCTGGACTCTACAAAGGAATAAGATCCTAGCTCAGGTGATGTCAAATGAACATATAGTTATGTTGGCCTCTGTACTGGTACCTTAGGGGTGAAAGAAGGGTGGTTGAGGGGGAACAAGGTGGAGGTGAATTTGAGTTCCAAGAGCGGGTCTGGGCTCTCTGAAGCCACACTTGATGAATGGGGAGGAGTGCTAGAAAGCGATTCTACTAGAGGTAGCCTAAGGACCTCCTTCCCATCATCGTGATGTGGGGATTTATGAAGATTGGATCTAGGACACAAACAATATGAGAAACAAACCACCATTTCACCTATGCAGCGCAAGCTATTGACCGTGAAAGCTCGTTCGTTAATCTTGTCAAATTTTATTTAGGTGATAATTCAATATATCAAAGCCGTTAAGTGAGCAGTTAGGAGCCCAATGCTCCCAAGAGATTGTCCCGGATCTCACAACCAGTTTTTCCCAACTAGTATGGGTGTTGGCCGTTTACCAGCTACCCATTCTGCCCACTCTACTAAGGAAGTCCCGGATCGATTACTGGCTACCCAGTGAAATCCTCACTAGAGAATAACTAATCACAAAAACCAGTAGTCTGAAGAGAGTTTAGTCATGGCTCTATCCTAGTGTGCGGGTCGCTCTCTCGATGTAGATAAATCAAAGAATGAGGGGGTGACTCTCCTCAAAACTAAGATTTTTTAGTGAGATTTGGATTTAGGTCAATATTATTTAGATGTCCCATATTTTATTGCTTATCACTTTTATGTATTTTTATAAAAGAATACAACGCATAACGAATTTTTCGATTTCCTTATTATTTACGTACAAGAAAATTGGGTGAGGAAGTCAGAAAAGCCGATGGACGGTCAAAACTATGATGCGTGCAGAGCTAGAAATGTGTACCTTGCTCCAACACTATACATGCAGGGTGATCCATGCATTTAATAAAAGACAAAAATAAAACTACTTATATGACGCACGAAGAAATTGTCCCTAAGATGAGTAACTTCTTTAGCGGGAAGAGATGGTAGTTAACTCATCAGAGAAAAGACCTAAGTCCCGTCTTAGAGTCCGATCGATGCCAACTACAGTGGGTCCTGCAAGCGTTGTATACGGTCTCTCTCGACATGTGGTCTCTTAACCAATTAAGTTAACATTTTATGTTTATTTTACTAAGTCCAATTATGTTCTATAGGAACATATAATATATTAAGGTGTTTGGACCTATCTAATTGCGAGCTCAAGCAAATAGAAATCCTAAATCTAGGGGCCAAATACTCGGGAATCAAGTAGCAAATAAATGCGAAAAATCTCAAAAAACCATGGTGAGGTCCGCCAAGTGCATAGGCACCTAGCCAAACAGACCATGAATAAACCATGTGTCCAAGTGAGTCTCAAGAGTATAAGTTATTATAATAATAGTTTTTGCGAAAAACAAAGTCTATCTATATAATATAAGTAATTCCTCTCCTTCCCTACTCCTCCTCAGATGTGGTCTCCTCCAAAAGCAATCTAAATCATCCCTGAGGCAGTTGCTCACACAAAAAGTGAAACAGAAGATGTTAGAAAGCAATTATAATGGATAGATACAAAAGTGATAAAAAACAAAATCAACTAGTTAGTCGTGCTCCCTAGCAATAACATCATTCTTATGACACGATAATATGATCGACTAAGGTGGAATAAATAAAACAAATGTCATTTTCCCTAATCAATCAAACCGGTCACAAGAAAAATAAGCCACTCTCAAAATCAAGGAATGTAAGTTGTCTCGCTATTTTATTTACCTGGTATAGCAACCAGGGTCGAACACAAGGAGCATGATTGAAAAACTAAGTAGTCGGATTACGAGAAAACAAATACTTTTTATTGTTTTTAAATTTTCAGAATTTTAATTTTTAATAAAACAAAACAAATAAAAAAAATAAAAGACACACACCGCTATTTTTGTATTTTTTAAAATTATAAAAAATAATCAGAAAATTGTGATAAAAATATTTATCGATTCTATAGGTTTTCTATTATTTTTGGTAATTTTTTAAGGAATTTTCATATGTTTTTGTGGATTTCTAAAAAGCAAAAAGTGGTAAAATTACGAAATGTACACAACCATCAATAATTTGCAAATTAAAAAAATATTTAAAATGTCCGAAATTATAAACGAGATTTTTTGATAGAATAGAAGTAAAACCTACAAACAGAAATTAAAAACACTATTTTTGGATTTTTTTAATACATTTTTTTTAAGATTTTGGGTGTTTTGTTGTTTTTAGGGTTTTTATAAGGATCTTTCAAACAAAATTATTACAGGAAACAAAATACAATGAAACATCACTATAAGAATGTTTATGGAATTTTTCAATACTTTTTCAATTTTTTATGATTTTTATTACACAAATAGGAAACCTTTTATAAGTTTTTGATTTTTTAATAATATAAAATAAAATCAAAATGGCAAACAAAAATTACCACATAAATAGTAAGCAGGAACTATAGCATATTTTTGTAGAATTTTGGGGCCAATTTCTTATTTAATTCATACAATAAAAGATAAGGAATTAAAAACAGTTTACAGGGACCCAAACGTAGATACTTCAACTTTTAGGATCAAACATATAACATACATTAAAATTCTAAGGCCAAAGATACAAATAGTCCACTCAAAACATGAGTAGCACATGATCCAGGCTCACGGGGGTATAAATGCAATTATCAAAACTTAACATTCATTTCATAACATCAAGAAAGTTCGGGATTTGCATATGACCCAACAAACTCATGGGGACACATGTGACTCAAACTCGATTGGACTGAAATGCAAATACGAAAACTAGAGGGTCCAAACTATAAATGTTTTTAACTACACATTACATTTATTGGACTAAAACTAAATAAAAGCAATAGGGTAAAAGTGAATTATGCCCTTGCAGTCACGTGCTTTGCGCGTGGGGGCTCTAGCGGCTCTGATAATTCCCTACAAAATCATTTGACGGTTCTAGTGCGGTTGGGGACATGCGGCCCAGATCTGCCACACCAGTAAGGTTCTGAAGTCTGACAAAGCTGGAGATGATTTGTGGCTCAGATGTATTGTGGACCAGATCCAACCGCTATTAATTAGGCATGAGATAATGGTTCGGAATGCAACTGGCAGGAGTAGGGTGATCCGACGGTAATCAGGGGCGCTGGATGAACTATGCTCGTGTGGACTTCAATTGAGTAGGGAGGGAGATCCGCTGCTCCTAAGAAGAAGCGGGAGGGTCCAACACCGTTATGGAAGCGTTACGCATCGAACGGACTAGGTTGATGTGGTGGTGGTCGGGCGGATGAGCAGGACGATATTGCTCTAGCTCCAACTCCTCTGCCTGAGCAGTGGGTGCTCTAGATGGTCTTCCTAGTGCGTCTAAACCTGCAGGATATACTCAAGGCTCGAAATCCAAGCTTCGGTCGTGGTTATTTTGTGAGAAATGAAGGAAACGATGATGGATGAGGGGTGACTTCCGATGCTCGTGGAGGAGGGAAGTCCAATCTTAATCTTTGCCTAACGACTGAGTCTAAGGGGTCCAGGTTGTGATCGGAAGGGTGATTGTGACCTGGCGTGTCAATTGGTAAGGTAAGGGGAGCGAGACGGGGTTCCAACTGGCTAGTCGGATTCGGTGAACAAGCGACGATGAAGGAAGATGAAATCGACGTGAAAAGTAAAGTGTAGGTGATAAGGATGCTACTTGAGGATTCTGATGAGCTCAGAGTCTCCGGGTGAGGTGAACGGTGAGGGTTATAGCCTCAATCCTACTATAGCAGGTAGAAGAGACTTCACGTAGCGAAGCTCCGACCATGTTGTGAGCTGCGAGCCTCCAAGCATCTCCAACAGTCCCTAAGCTTCTCTCTAGATGGCTAACACTCCACTGAAATTGGCTAGGAATGAATGGTGGCATGAGGGATGAGCTGAAGCTGGAGGAGCAGAAGGGAGACTTTATATGCGAGCTCGAGGGTCTGGAAAGATCGATTGGTGAAGCAAAATCCTAGGTATATCCGACTGCACCTAGGGATCTACAAGGATGACGGATCCTATGAGCGTAGTCGGGCAGTGGAATCGAGGCAAAAGGAGATCGGGCACGATCGATAAAAATTCAAGAAAAAGCTTCGGCAAGCATGAATCGGGTCGACCCTCCTTGGGAGGAGACTTTGACTAGGGTCAACGATCAGACGTGGACCAATCAGAAATTAAAATGTACAAAAATGAAAGAATAATAAATATAAAATAGTAAATTATTTTAAAATAAAAAGTGTATATAATAAAAAATGTTTTCTATATTATAAACTAATTTCCATGATTTTTAGTTATTTTTATGGAAAATATAAATAGGGTATATATAATATTGAGTGTTGTACACAGGTATATTATAACTATGTATTATATATAATTCTTTTAGTTTTATTATTTTTACAATAATATTTTTTATTTTATATTGTATTTATTTACAAACAATGTAAGGAGTATAAAATGTTTTTTATATGATTTTTATAATTTGCATAAGGGTATTAAATAAATGGGTATTGTATATACACAAGTGTATTTTGTATAATGAATTATGCAATTTATTTTTATTTTTATTTTGCTTTTCTGATTTTCATTTTATTTTTATATTATTTCTAGCTCTATATACAAGTGTAAAAAGAATAAGATATTTATATTTTGTCATAATAAATAAATAATTATTTTGTATAAGTATAGGTGGTATGTACAATACATAGTGTACACTTATCTCTCTCTACTTATTTTCTTCACGATCATGTCAAAATTTGACCTTCTCATAGGGTTTGGGTCACTCTGTATATATTCTAAACACATCCCTGTTTTTCTTTTCTCTTTATTCTTTTATTTTTGAGAAATACGTGTTAATTATTAGATATTAACAATGACATGCACAATGTTAAGTCACTGTATTTACAGGTATTTATAGATGGTTTTGCTAAAATAAATTGCTAAAATAAAAGAATAAAGAATGAGAATCGTAGATTCATCAGGTCCTATGATCGTTTCTCAATGATGTCCTCTTTCGACAAGTGGCTCCTAAGAATGCTTAAGTTGGAGCTCTCAGCATTGTCCGATTAATGAGATACCGCCATATGAACAGGCTTTTGCTGAATATGTGGTTGACGTTGATATACATGAGATGATGAGAAGGTGGCCACTCCTTCCACCATTTCATCGAATATCTGCCAAATGATGTCTTTGTCTTTGTTGATGTACGACCCCCTACAAGCAACATCTGCGAGCCTTTGACTCTCGAGAGTAAGTCCTCCAAAAAAATGTTTGACTAGGATTGTCCGAGGGATATCATGGTTAGGAAACTTCTCTTACAAATCTATGAAATTCTCTCAAGCTTCATGGATAGATTTGTGGTTGGCTTCGGCGAAATCGACAATTTTGGCTCGCATCTGATTGGGCTGACCAAGAGGGTAGAATTTGTATAAGAAGGTGGACTTGAGCTCCTCCACGGTCGTGATGACCTTTCCCAGATGATTGATCAAGTAGAGGTCCTAATCCTAAAGGTTGAGTGGAAATGTCATCATCTTTACGACAACTAACGGTATGTTAGGGTTGTGCATTGTACTGCAGGATGCGAGAAAACTACTGCAGATGGATGTAAGGTTCTTCATTTGCATTCCCATGGAAAGTTGGAAGAAGAGATAAGAGTTGAGGATTTAGCTCAAAATGTGCATGGGCTAGTGGGATTTGTATCCACTCGGTCATCTAGCATGCGCCATGGTTCTAAGTCTCTTAGAGAGTAGGCTCGGGCCTCTCTTCTCTCGACTCATCTGCCAGACCTCCATGTGGTCCATCCCCTTGTTCTTTCACAAATCCACCTCATCCTATTGGGTTCTCTATTCCTCTCCTTAGTTATCTGAACATCTCTTGGAATGCAACTTGGGATAATACTTGGACTGTGGCTACTGTAGAATGGATTGAACAGAGGCTAGCAATTGAGCATTCATGGCATTTTGGTCTGGAAGGCCCTATTCTGTTTGTGGAGGATGTTGTGGTCCCTTCGCTCGTCATGTCAGAGTGATGTCTGAATCAGAATATGAAAGTATCTTGGGATATAGATCAGGTTCTTGGTTTGTAAATGGAATAATGCCACAATAAGACTGGATAGTTGCAACAGCTGTAGAGAAGTGTTCTATGTTAAGGTAAACACATAACTTCATTAAGGATCGAGAAGTGTAAGCAGTGAAATCTATTTCCATCCAAAATGGGTAGAGTTCGGGACAAGAGTGATCCAGGATTATTGAAGAAGGCATGGAGTTTAGAGAGCGGTTCGCAAAGACCGAATTGTGTTCTCAAGAATCTCCCTGAATTATTGAATATATAGGATGCTTGGAGTCGATGTAGGTGTCAGCGGGGTCCCGACCAAGCCATCCATGAGTCTCCATTTCGAAGGTCAAGAGGGAGATCGAGAATGTATGAATGATACGGTGATGAACGAGAAATAAAAGGAGTGTAAAATAGTAGAATGAGTCAAAGTGAGCGAGGGTCAAAGAGAATAAAACAAATGAAAAAAAGGGAAAATTGCACAAATATACTGGACTGATCTTTGAACTTAACCTAAATCAAAAGAAACACCAAACTTGTTTGGGTTCACCAACTCAACACAAATGAAGCCATAAAGTTTTTGCTATTTTTTCTTTTAATATTATTCTTTTTAGCATCCAATATCTTTTATCAAGCCCTTAGAGTGCTATCACTATAGAGAGTGAGTATTTCTAGAAAAAGATCTTGTACTTTGTACTTCCTTTATAATGTATGATCTACTCTATTAGAGGTCCTTGATCTCGTGCCAAGGGGGTTACTTAACCAAATAAATAGAGAGACGAAGCCAATAAGTGAAAACAATACTTCTCTCACAAATGAGGTACCCAGGCACAAGATGATGAGACATACACTCTTGTGAGGGCATGGTCTATGCTCAATACATCGGACCAAGTCAGATGATCCATACAAGTCTGGAACAACATCATTGACAAGTCCCTACTCACCTACGTACGATAGAAGTGCCAATACTTCGTTGTCCTAGGTGATTATCAAGGCAACCACATATTGGGATTTGGGCTCTATTACTTAGGGGTCACGCCTCATTCTGTCTGGGGAGTACCTGAAAATAATGAGGGCTTCATGAACCCATAACAATGATGTTCATTAAGAATATTAGTTAAGGTCAAAGTGTTATTAGCAGTCCCCTTGTTTTAGTTTTTGGGTTTTTACTTTTTTTTCGAGTATTTTTCATAAAAAGTGCCTAACTATTTCTTTGTATTTTCTTTTTAATCCTAGGATACTAAAAAATAGAGGGAGATAGCGGAGAAATTGTACAAGTGGATACTAGGGGTGGAAATCTTATCCTTGTATGAAGATGCATGCAAAGTAAGAAGACTCACACTGCTTCCCAGCTCTCTCCATACGAGATGCAGAACAAAATTAAAATATTTACACTACATGCACGATATGCAAGAATGAAATCACCCTAAATAAAAATTTCTATTAAGAACCAGATGTTGAGTACCGAGAAATGAAACCCAAAGTTTCGATTTTGGAGACCCCTCGGTGTCTGCCACAATAGACCCTACTAGCGTTATATGGAGCCTCTCACGATGCTCTATTTGAAATCCAAATAATCAATAAATTTTAGTTTAACTAGATCCAAGCATACATAACTATATGTACAAGATTCTAATTAGGTTTTAGGACCTAGTTACCAAATCGAGCACTCCTAAATCGAGGGGCTCAATCACATAAAACAAAGAAAAATAAGTCAAAAAACTCAAAATGCGTGAAAATAACAAAATAAAGGAGGTGAAAACATGAGAAATTCGACGAGGCCCCTAGATGAACAGACACTCGGGGAATGGACCTGGTGAAGTGGTAGTGTCCAAAATGTCTTGAAGTATTACAAATAATATAAAAAATAAAAATAAAGCACTCTCTCCCAAATGAAAAAGAAATGCTAAGGCTATGCTCTTCTCCTTATCTCGCTTTCTCTCTCATGACTTTCCAATGGACCTATGCATAAAAGGCCAATCTCCTCGTAGCTCAGGTGTGCCAAACTCCTAGGAATTCATTGTCGCCACATGGTCCCTTTCAAGAAGTTCAACAAATAAAGGATGTGTCAGAAGTAGATAAAACAAATATATATAAAGAGAAATAAAAAGCAAATATTATACAAATGAATATACAAAATAATGTTACAATACATGTTGCTACCACGCAATAGTGAAATTTGATTAGCTGAAATCTATGGAGGAGGTTGTATGGTCTCACAAGGCGAGACCTATAATCGTTGAGGTGACCTCGCAAGAGATCCGACTAAATTAACAATCAACCAACAAGTTATAATAAAATTATGAAATGCAATGTGGTGTCAAAACTTATTATAAAACCTACAAATAAATGTGTATAGTGGTCAAGTATATATAGGGTGTAGAACATCGGGAACACACGAGTGTAGCGGTATTATTTATTTCTAAACAATGCATATATGTAGATATCGAGCTACCGTTTACTTAGTACTTTGTGGCTTTTTAATTATTTGATTATTTGATTTTTTTATATTTATACTTTTTGAATTTTAAAATTTTATAAATTTTCTTTTATATTTTCCGATTTTTAATTTCTTCTTTTTTAATGTGTAATAAGTTAGTTTATATATGTATATAATTGTACGTAATAATATGTAATACACTGTATACATGTAATATATATATATATATATATTAGTAAATATATAGAACATAAAATACATTTAAGTATTTATAATGATTAAAAATATAGTAAGTATATAGAACTAAATATATATGTATATATGTATAAGACATAGTATTCAATTAATAAATATAGCTATAAATAGTTAACAATTATAAAATAAAATATTTTTATGTTTTTTTAAATTTTTCTCATATTTTTGTTAATTTGTTGGTGATTTTTAATATTTTTTATGTTTTTTAAAGTCTAAAATATCTTAAATCAGGGTATAAATAAATAGGCTGGATTTTTTAGAGAATTAAGAATATATAATAATTCCAAAAGTTCTCAAAACTATTTTTTATATGTAGTAATATGTATATATAAAAATGTAGAATAGAAAGCGATTTTTTTGGAATTTTCGAGAGTTTTTTATATTTTTTTATGGTTAGAGATTGTTTTTTTGATTTTTTAATTGTTCTTTTGTATTTTTTTAGTGATTTTTGGTCTGTAGTGATAAAATATGGTAATAAGCAATATCTATTTTTTGTGATTTTTGATGGGGTTTTATAATATTTTGTATTTTTCAGGCGAAATAGGGTATAACAAGACTCCTTTTGATTATTAACAAATATAAAATGCATGAAAAATGGGATAAGTAATCCATGGCGTTAATGAGAATCTAATCCAAATCTTTCACTTATTTTTGCATAAATTTTATAGCACGGGAAGTATTTATAAAAAATGGAAAAGCATAAATAAAAATACACATGTGGACTGGGGAATTTATGCAATTAAAATAAGGGCAAGGTGTTTCTATCAAAATACTTAACATTTCAACGTTATTTACAAAATTGTAGACAAAAAAATAACTTTGAAACTCAGAGGGGTATACATGAAAATTGCCCACTCACGTGGGGGACATCGTGAGGTTACTTTGCAGTGGACCTACTAGTAATATCCAAAACATGCAAGGGTTTCATTGCTATATTCCACAAAATATAATGCTCAATTAGAATTTTACATAACTACCTATTAGATACAAAAAAGGAGGATAGGTTTCATGGAGTCGTTCTTGTGTTGACATGGATCTAACGATAGCTAGAGGGTGTCACTTCGACTAGAATGGATGGCCCAAATTAGATCTGGGTCGTGTTCTTGGTTGGACAATGGTCGAAATCCCTTGAAAAACTCCCAAGAACACGGTGACTGGGAGCTTTAATCATTCATTTCTCTGGCCTTCGACGGCCTCGCCTCGATCCGACAGGTGCTATGGCTTGCTAGCAATGCTCCGAAGGTAGAATGGGGCGGCAGATGAGCTCCACACAGTCCCTTTCAGAATCCAGGGCTTGGTCTAGTTTAGGAGACCTATAAGTGGTCCAGGAGCTCTACTCACATTCAGATGGATCATTGGAGCGTGAAACCTACACAAAATATTCTAAGGCTCGAGGGCTTCTTCCTCGGCTAGTCTGTGAAGGTAGAAATCAAGTGCATGTGTGGGAGGACAAAGCTTCGGTGTATGGTGTTAGAGGGAGCTTTGGATTCCCAGATCAGATCGGATTAGGGTTGGAAACGATGTGGATTTTATGGAGAAGGCATAGGGATAGGAAATGAGATGGAAGGTGTGTCGAGATAATGGCGAGTCACGACATATTTGGCCTAGATCTCGAAATTCAGGTCAAAAGGGGTCTTCTAAATTACTTTTAATTTATGCACTAAAAAGAAAATTTAAAATAGGAAATGAAAAAGGTACTAAAGTTTACCTAGAAATGAAGAAAATGGGTCTCGACTTATTTGGGGGACCAAGGATGCAAAATTGGTGGAGCTAGCTCCAGCGATGAGACAGACCATTCTTTTGCGAGCTTCTTCTTTCTGTAGAAGGGTAGGAAAAGCTCCATGTTACCGAGCTCCTCCTTTACGCACCATCTGAGTGGCTAAGGGTTCTCTAAGGGTTATCAAGCACAAAATGGTGGAGTGGGGTGAAATTTTATATATGGAGAAATGATGTTTTTGAAGTGGCCTTGTGTGTGCAAGAGATGAACTTGGTGGAGATTCGCGAGTGGGTGACCATAAGGCTTGAGCAGGCTACACAAAGGTGGCAGGCTCGAGGTGAGGGAACGTATGGAAGTGGAGTGATAATATGGCGAAGCCAGCTCCCTCGTGACATCTGACAAAGGTGGCTGGAAGAGAGGACAGTTGACCAGAGGTCAACTATTGGAGTGATCTTGTTGGTCCACGTGAACCAACCATATAATTCCAAGGAAAAATTCTTTAGAAAATCAATAAAAAATAATAGACGGATTAATTGATTTTTGAGTAAAACACGAAAAATGTTTCTTATTTTATGTATTGTTGTATGCGTATTTTTATTTATTTTTATAAAGCTATTTATTGTTGGTTAATATTTACATATAAATATAGGTAAATATACATGTATTATGTATATTTTATTTTTAATTTGTATTTTTATTTCATTTTTTATATATAGGTCTTTTGTATATTTTTATTTATTTAACTACATAATTAAGTATTCTTATTACATTTTTATGAGTTTATTTAAATTCTTAATTAATTCTATACATATATTCTATAGGTATATATGTATACTTCATCTATATGTTGATGTACTTTATTTATTTTATTTAAATTTTTATAGTTTTATTTTAATTTAATATGTAAATATGTTTTAAGTAATATTTAGAAAATTATAAAAATAAAATAAAATGAAAATTGTAAAGAATAGTAAATTGAATATAATATACATGTATATTGCATAATGGGTTCCTGAAACCTAACTTTTGCATCTTTACTCCATATTTAATGAAACTACTTTCATTAAATAGATTATTTTTTTATGAACAATAAAGATGAGTTTGATTAATTTTGAATCTCCATAGAGAAGATACAGGTCTGCAAAGTTTTCTCTACGCTTTTTTATTTTTTGTGTCGGGCACACTGTTCTGTATTTTTAAGTGAGATCAATTTTGTATTTTTTTGTATTTTTATGTACAATAACTCATGTAGAGGGCTTTATTATTTGAGGTGAAAAAATAAAATAAAATGAGCCTCAAAATGTAATGATTGGGCAAAAATATTAGGGTTTTCTGTGTATTTTCTGTATACTTTCTCCGCCCTATTTCCCCCTACTTTATTCCTTGTTGACCAAGTCATCATGATGACTAGGTCTTGGGGTCTAATGTTACTTGATTGTCTTTGACACTTCTTTCTTTTCCTTTTCTTTCCTTTATTCTTTATTTTTAATTAAATGTAGTATTTATAGAGTATTTTCTGTAGTTTATTGGGTGTTATTTTCACAAATTAGTAATATATATATATATATATGCATTTAGCTATGTATATAAGGACAAAATGAAATAATAAAGGAGATGAAATGAGGATTCATCGGTACTCTGGATATAATCAGGTTGCTATAGCCCCTAAAAACCAAGAGAAGACCACCTTCAACTTTCCATTTGGGACATGCTTTTAGGTTAATGTCGTTCGGATTCTGTGAAACCCTTGCTACATTTTAGAGATGTATGATGGTCATATTTGCTAACATGTTGGGTAGTTTTCTTGAGGTATTCATGGATAATTTTTCGATCTATCGAGATAACTTTAATCAATGCATGACTTATCTAGACCGAGTACTTTAGCAATGTGAAGTGTACTTGGTGGTCTCATGGGAGAAGAGTCACTTTATGGAGACTGGGGGAATTATGATGGGTCACGTCATCTCAAAGCAAGGTAGAAGGTCGACCCGACCAAGGAGGAAGTAATTTCAAAACTTGAGCCACCTGCCACATTCAAGCAAGTCAGGTCGTTTTTGGGGGATGTCAGTTTTTACCGAAGGTTCATCAGAGACTTTATCAAGATTATCAGACCATTGACAATTCTTCTAGGCAAGGACATCAATTTTATTGTAGATGATAGAGTGCTCCATGCCTTTGATAAGTTGAAAGAAATAATCACCCAAGCTCCTATCCTACAACCACCGGATTGGTCTCTTCCATTCGAGATCATGGCATGCGCTTTTGATTATGCCATTAGAGTTGTGTTGGGACAACAATAAGACAAATGGATGTGTGTGCTTCATTATCGTAGAAGAACCTCAATGAAGCCTAGAGGAATTACACTTCCACTGAGAAAGAGTAGCTAGAAGTAGTGTTTGCACTGTAAAAATTCATGTCACATTTGCTTGGCTCAAAAGTTATTGTCTATACTAACCATTATGCCATATGGTACTTGATGAATCTCCATTTCATGACCTTTTTCCTTTCATTTTGGCCTTAAATCCCGAGATAAATGCATGCATATAGCATTAATTTGTGAAAAATAACACTCAATAATTTACATAAAATAATATAATATTATGTACAATATTGTATTTAATGATAAAATAAAAGAATAAAGGAAGAAAAGAAAAAGACTGAAGTGTCGAAGACACTGAGTGACCCTCGACCCTGAGACCTAGTCATCATAATTACTTGGTCGACAAGGAATAAAGTAAAGGGAGATATGGCGACCAATCATAAAGAAAACACTGCCTAAAAACCCTAATTGTTTAGCCCAATAATTATATGTTGGGACCTATTTTATTTTCTTATATATATACCTCAATTCAATAAACTTTGAACATGAATATTGTACACAAAAATTCAATGAAAAATACAAAAATTATTTCACTCAAAAAGAGTGCACAGTGTACCTGAGACACACATAATAAAAGGTTGCAAAGACAACTTTGTTGACCAATATCTTCTCCACACAGATCCAAAATTTACCAACTCACCTTTATTGTTCATAAAAATAAATTATATATTTAATGAAGGTGGTTTCATTCAATTTGGAGTTAAGATGCTAAAGATGGCTTTTGGGCCCTCGTTGTGCAATATACATTTATATAATATTCAATGTATACACTCTCTATATTTTTCAATTTCTTATTTTTAGCTTTGTAAATATTATTTAAAATACATGCAAAATAAAAATAAAATAAAACCATTAAAATCCATAAAAATAAATGAGATTTAATATATAGATGAATTGTACTAATATATACCCACATAATACATACACTTAATTATTTAAGTAAACAAATAAAATAAGAAAAATACGATAAAAATGTCAGAATATGTATTTAAGTAAATTACAAATATATTATGTATATATAATAATAAAACTAAAATACAAAACAAAAATAAAATAAGATAAATACATGCATTTATACCTATATGCATACATGTCCATATTAGTATGTAATAAATTACTTCGTAAAAATAAATAAAAATGCCCTATAAATACTACATAAAATAACAAATATTTTTTATGTGTTGAAAATAATCAATAAAATCAGCTTCTATTTTAATCAATTAATACAGTTTTTGCTTCCTCTATTTTTATTGTTGGTCCATGTGGACCAACCAGGTGCCAAAGACTGTCGACCGGGAAGGTCAAATGTCCTTCCTAGAGCCACTGCCTGTGTCAGAACCCCACCTACCCCCTCTTTTCCCAATTCTTCATGCCACCTCCATCCTCCATCTTCATCGAGACGAACCCCATTCTACAGCCCTGTGATCCATCACCCTATCCTATATTGTAGCTCCCACAAACCACTGTCAATTATCTCCCTATCTTCTTCGCCCTTTTCCCTTCACCATGACTATACAACACCCCCCCTACGACTGTTCCAATTTTTATCCCTCTCAAAGTATCACCGAAGGATCATTTGGGTTGCGTTCCTGGTGACCGTAGGAATCACCCCAACCTGTGAGCGTGGACAAGAAAGAGTTTGAGTCCGTCCACCATCCCCAAGCTTCTAGCTCCGACGGAGGTTCTCATCCGCTACAAGTACCATTATTAAGCTACATTTTCTTGCTTTCTTAGGTCGATTTAGTTGCAACATTTCATTTTGTCATTAATTTCATGCATTTACATTAAATTTTAATCGTCCTAAGTTCAGTCATAGTTCACTGGGAGTTAGGCTCCAACGACCTACTCCACCATATTCCGTAATTATTTTGACCCACTCTCACCTCCAAGATATGTCTCCTTCATTTCTCCATCAAAACCCCCATCATACCACCTCCGATTTCGCAAAGATTAGAGCTATCCACGCTCTTCCTCCGCCCTTCGTTGGAGCGACTCTGTTCCCCCCATTCTTTCTGCTACAAGCTTCGATTATGGCTTAGGGAGATTACCCTCATGTCGGTATATCCTTTTATGCAGGAAGACACTGTGGAATCCCACCAAGAGCTCAGATTAAACAAAGGAAAGGGTTCCCAGGCGGTCTGAACTTAACATGACCTCCAAGCCTCTTTCAATGAGTCCCGGAGATCGTTGACCCCGTTGCAGACATAGAATGATCCCATGAAGCATGGGCACTAATAAGCTTCATCGGAGGAGGCTAACACTTGGTGAAATCGATGATTCAAGGAAGGCAGGGAAGATGTTCTTCCATGGTCTTCCACCTTCCTTGCCCACCATTAGATGCATACCTTCGCCCAGATCTAATCTGGGTCATTGAGTTTAAATGATGCAATGCACTTCTAGAGGTGTCATATCTTAAGTGGAGCGACATGGCACGTCCAGGGCCCTTCATTCATGCCTCATGAGCGAAGCACGCACCGACCTAGTATTTTTTGCTATTTTACTCGTGCATTTTTGTGTTTAATTAGCAGTCCTATAAATATAGATAGTAGTGTAAAATTTTACATGAAAATTACTAGTGGATCCTCGTATTCCTTTCATATTACATTAAGGTCCTCTGTCAGCTCAACTCATGTGCCTCCGTGCATGAGATACTGAACTTTTTGCACCTATACCCACGTGAGCTTATGTATTTCTTTTAATTTTTAATTTTGTAAATTAAGTGCTAAACTTTCAGGTTATTTAAACAGAGACCCTCAGCTTGTATTTTTATTGTAAATATACCTCTACTAATATATTATATTTATTTTGTTGCATTTTTATTTTATTTAAATAGCTCTCTCTCGTTTAAAATCATTGAAAACATATAGTAACTGCTTGTTATGATGCTTATTCATGCCATATTTTTAGTTTAGCATTTTACTTGCATTATCCACTTATTAAAAATAAATTAAGAGCTATTTATTCCTTGTTAAGATTTAAAAATAAAAAAATAGTAAACTTTATTTAAAATTTCCAAATATTATATGTTATAAATTACTATATAATATAACTCCAAACCAAAAATCACAAAAAATATAAAACAAAAAACCTTAACAATTGAAAAAAACCTTCTAACCTAAAAAGATAGAAAAAAATATATAAAATCCAAAAAAAATAGTTTTCTTCTATATATTTTTATTTATACAAAAAAAGTGTTTTGGGAAATTTTGAGTTTATTATCTTTTTCAAAATTTAAAATAATTTAGCCAATTTATTAACTCCCTATTATGCAGTGTTTCAGATTTTAAAAATACATAAAAAATAGAAAAAATGCCTAAAAATAAGAAAATAGAGAAACATAAAGAAATAAAAAAATCATTTTATTTTATAGTTATATTTATAAATAAAAAAGTTTATATATCCTACATATACATATATAAAATTATATACATAATAATAATATTAATATTATTAATCCCTTAAATATATTTTAAAACCATTAAAAAATAAAATGGATTGTACTTATATGTATCTTCCAAAATTTTACATATTTAAATTATATATAGTACTAATGGTATACATAATATAATGGAAAAAATGGGGTTGCCCCCCGTCCATTTTTCTGCATTTTTTTGCATAATATAACATGTATATTCATATATCCATGCCTCCTATGTGTCATTCAAATTTCACTAGAAATAGAGACTTCCATGTCCTCCATCTAGAATAGGTAATTTTAATAGTCTAAACATTGTTATAATCGACCTGTTCGAGATGGAGGGCAAAAGAGTATCTATTTATGATGAAATTTGAATGATGTATAGGAGGGATTTATGGATGAATATATGTTGTTCTATTTTTTTCAATAAAAAATTTTATGGAAAATTGGTCGGGTGGGAGCCCCATCAAACCTTGATATTATATATAGGTATATATCTATATATCCATTACATATTAAAAAGAAAAAGAAATTTTAATATAAAAAAAAATAAAAAAGAAAATTAAAATTATAAATTAAAAACATAAATAATATAAAAATAAAAATAAAATTCCATAAAAATTAAATACAATTAAAAATCCAAAAAATTAAAAAAACATAAAATATCATAAAAAAGTTGTTTATTTTGAAGCAATAAATACTCTTATCCATATAGCTGTCTATGGTTAGACATTCTACACTTATTCTATATATTACTCATTATACACATTTTTTGGTAGAGTTAAAATAAAAATAAACATTAACTCACACATTTCACATATTCATCTGAGATTGTGGGTTGATTGTTGATTCATTTGATTGTTGATATCTCAGTGCCGAGAGAGCGGTCGACCCAACGATTGTCGCACCCAACTTGTCAGGCACTGTAGACCCTCCAAGTCCGGATGTTAGGATTCCTAAATGATCATCCGACTATCAATACTTAAAAAGCAAGAAGGATGTAAAGTCTTGTTTACTTCACTAGAACATTCTCCTCCAGAAGTGTTATATAAAAATACGAGATAAGCCTGGAGTCAAGAATGTTGTGGCAGATAATATTTCCAGAATTACTGAGTTTAATACTCCTGAGAAGAACATCATTCCTATCACCGAGACATTTCTAGATGAAGAAATCTTATTAGTCAACTCACTTGCTTGGTTCTAATATTTCGAACTATCTTGTCTCTAAGGAAGTTCCATAAGATTGGCCGAAGCTGAAAGTGGACAAGTTCATGTCCAAAATACAACTTTACCAATGGGATGATCCTTATTTCAAGAGGGTGTAGATTGTATCTGGCGAAGGTGCATTCCCGAGGAGGAGTATGCAAGTGTCCTCAATCATTGTCACAAGTTAGAATATGAAGGACACCATTCTAGAAAGCGAACATCAATAGAAGTAATTCAATGCAAGCTCTGGTGGCCAAATCTTTTTTAAAATGCTACTGAATATGTAAGAAGTTGTACTTACTGCCAGAAGATGGGTGATACCATTTGTTTAAGAGACGCCATGCCTCTAAAGTACATTCATATATCATATGTCTTTGATGTAAGGGGTATTGATTTCGTGGGTCCATTTCTGAACAGCCCAGGTTTTATATACATGTTTCTTGTTGTTGATTACATTAGTCGATGGGTAGTGGCTATACTTACTCGAGCTGAAGATAGTCACACTGTCTCTCGATTTCTTAATGACAACATCATTTTATGATTCGTAATTCCCAAGATTTTGATATTCGATGGGACCATACACTTTATTAATAGAGAAGTCAAGTAGTTGACAAAGGAGTATGACATTGAACAATGTGTCACATCTCCTTACCACCCACAGTCTAATGGCTTGGTCAAATGTTCAAACAGAGAGATCAAAATAATTTTGTAGAAACGTGTGCATCTTGATAGAAAGAATTGGTCACAATAGCTTGACTCGGTTCTTTAGGCTTATCGTACAACTTAGAAGTCTCCTTTGGGCATGTATCCCTACTACCCAGTGTATGGCAAGATAAACCATTTTCCCATCGAGCTTATTCATAAATCATTATGGGCGGTCACTATGTGCAATATGGATAGAGAGAAAGTTGACAAGGATAGAAATATCGACGTGAACATACTGTTAGAATTCAAAGACTATGCATATGACAACAGTCTTACGTACAAAGAAGAAGTCAAGAAATGGCACGATAAACACATCGTTACAAAGAATTTCGAGCGAAATCAAAAGGTGTGGTTGTTTGATGCAAATTTAAAATTGTTTCCATGCAAAATGAAAAGCAAATGGTCATGATTGTTTATTGTGGCGTGACAATGGTAGCATTTTAATATCAAGCTTCTCATCTAATGCACAACCTTTTGTAGTCAATAGATGATTACTGAAGGCATGCCTCGATCATGATACTTTTCAATTCGTCGTTCACTCCATCTGTGTGGTAAATCAAGAAGAGGTCCTAAGTGCTTGGTAAATGTGGAAATTGAGTGGTCTAAAATGAGCCTTATAAGGAGGGGACTCAATCATTGTGACGACCTCTCAACTCTCGTGTCTAATCAACAATCAACACAAACTATAATTAGAAGATCAATGCAAACAGTGTGAATCAAAATTTATAATAACCTTCAATAGACTGTATAGTGGACAAGTACAGTAGGGGTCAAACACATGAAACAACAGAGGACAAACCGTCAAAAATTGTTAAAGAAATACAATAAATGATTTTAGGCTTTTTTAGGGTATTTGAATTTTTTGTGGGGTTTTAATTTTATATTTTTTTATGGATTTTATATTCATTATTTAATATTTTGGTTTGAATTTTATATTTTATTTTTCTTTTTTAAATTTTTCTGATTTTAAATTTTCTTTTTCTCTTTAATATATAATATAGGAATATATATTATTATATATAAAATATAGGGTAATAGATTTTTAAATATAACTAAAAATAATAAAAAAATTACAGAATAAAATGTTTTTGTATTTTGTATAATTTTCTAATTTTTTATGATTTTCTAGATGTTTCTTCTAAATTTTATATATTTTTAAAGTAAAGAAGAAGGCAAAACAATGAATAAGATAAACAGGCATAATTATTTTGGAATTTAGAAATTGATAATGCTTCCAAATTTTCCAAAACTATTTATAACATATAGATAATAATATAAAGAAAAATTAGAGCATGAATAAATATTTTTGGAATTTTTGATGATTTTTTATATTTTTGTTAAAGATTTTTGAGATTTTTATTTTTATTCTTTTCTTTGTCTAGCATTGTAAAATACAATAACATACAAAAATAATTATTTTTTGGAATTTTACAAAAAAGGTTTTATATTTTAATGGGGTTTTCACTAAAAAAAGGCAAAAAAGCTCTTTTTTTATTTTTTAAATAGAAAACATCCTTAAAATACCTAATAGAAAATATATGTAATATAAATATATGTCAATTATTTATAGTAATTTTCTACAAATTTTTAGAGGCCTGGAGCTTTTTTTTAAAAAAATAAAAGCTACAGAAAGAATATACATACTACCACGGGCTTGTCTAAAATTAGAGAAAAGTTTTAAGTCATTTCAGAATCCCAAGAACTAAGTCCAGGAACATACGTGCAAAAATCAAAGATAAATTTAATAATAATCCATGCCTTGTAGTGATGGAAATTCATTATTCTCAAAATTTAAGGTCCGAAGTGTAAGATTTCTAAGAAATATTATACTATTTAGTTCAAATTCCTGATTAAAACAAATAAACTAAACTCAAAATGATTTACATGCAATTTTAACACACAATGTCATCTGATGTGGACAAGGACCATTATGTAAATAGATGGAAGATTATGGTCAAAACAAAAAATATTACAAATACTTTTTAATGATAAATGAAAGTTTAGGAACTTAAAGTTAAAAGAAAAAGGTATAAGATAAAATAAGCAATATACCAAAAAATCATGCAGAGATGGACGGCTTAGGGTGTGCCACTTATCCACATGGCAAACATCTGATGGCTGGTACCCCTTCGCTGTTGGAGTGTCAGGATTAGATCTTGGTGTGAATCTGATGCTCGAGGGCGCGAGAGATCCAATGATAGCTGAATGCCTAGAAGCTTGTTATTGATCGAACGGACACGAGGCTCTCTCAAAGAACAATAGAAGAACTCCTCCCTAGCGAGCTTCAATCTGGTTGTTCACTGTGGTTTTTCAGCTCCAGAAGCTCGGGAATGGCTCTGAAATCTCTTGGAGGTCGTCTGCATCTGTTGGTGGTTTCAGAATGGCTCGAGGTGCTTCGACAAGGTTGAACGGAGCCTCGAGGCCTGTAAGGGCTTCTGACCTTTGATACCACCTGTAAAGAGGGATTTTCTCTTCGTTTCCTATAGAAGCATATTAGGGGGCAAAAGGTGAAGTGCTAGAGATCTTCAGGGGTCGGGATGGATGCGAGATGAGATTAGATGATGTTCTCCAGCGTTCGGTGGAGAAGGGAGAAATGATCTCTCTATTTGTGCGAGATCGAGGGGAATGGAGGTATGTGGGGTGTTCAGCAGGAATAGGGGAATAAAGTGAAGGTGAACGATAAGTCGGAGGTGGTCAGGAGTAGCTGGAAAGGGGCGACGAAGTTGGAGCTCCATCGTTTGACGGATTTGGAAAATAATGGAGATGATATGACATAAAACAAAATAAAAACCTATCTTACCTATTGCTATGCTATGCTATGCTATTCAATTGAAAACACAAATAAAATAAGGAGCCACTGACTCAGGGCCGCCTGAAGCAAAGCATCGAACTAAGATGGCAGTGTAGATGGATCCCCCACAATTCAACGACAAACAACATGCGAAGGCCTCCCAGATCTTCGTGTTGTCACCATGAAGGAAGAATAAACCTTAGAATTAGGGTTTATAGGTGAAAGAGGGATCAAAATCAAATGGAGGTGTAAGGAGAAACAATATACATGCGAGGTTTGACTGGGGTGTTGGGCTCGATTCAAGGGCCCATCGTCCAAGGAATCATCAAGGCATGAAAGTGCAAGGAACGATGGACAGAAGTTGTAAAGGAATATAGTTAAATTATTGTAAGCATTGGGCCGGGAAAATCGGGGAAATCGAGGTGGTAAGCGACCATGCACAAAAGACATTGGGGGTGAGGAGTTGACCGAGGTCAGCTCTGACTCGCACCCCATTGGTCCATGTGGGTGTATTAGTGGGCAAAATAAGATTAAAATGATAAATAACTAAAAATAAAATACTAAATGAATTAATTAGATGAAATTTATAAAATAAAAATTGTTTATTATTTTATGTAGCATTTTAATATGATTTCTATTATTTTTACAAGTTTATTTATTACACGTTACTTTTTACAAGTATAAATATAAATATATTTGTCTATATATTATGTCTTTTATTTGTATTTTTATTTTCCTGTTATATTTTCACAATTTATATATTTATAATGTATTTGAATATACATAAATTTATTTTATTTTTCTAAGATATTTGTACAATTAAATAAATAGAGTTATATATTATATAGAAATAAGTATTGTACATTCATTTATGTATTTTGTATACTATTTTATTTATTGTTTTATTTATGGTTTTATTCTATTCTAAATATGTAAATATATTAAAAATTATATTTACAAAATTATTAAAATATAAAATTTTAAAAATTATAAAGAATAAATAAAATGAATATTTAATTCAAGTAAATAGTACAATAAGGCTCCAAAACGTAACTTTTGCATCTTAACTTCAAATTAAGTGAAACCACTTTCCTTAAATAGCTTATTAAAATTTATATATAATTAAAGTGGTTTTGATACATTTTGAGTCCATATGGAGAAAAATGGGTATGTGAAGTTTGGGTTTTGGCTTTTTATTCTGAGTAGAAAAAGTACATTGTATATAATTTTTGTTTGAATTTATTTTTTTATTTTTTATATATTTTTATCTACAACTTTCATGTATAAAGTTTATTTATTTGAGGTTTAAATGATAGAGAATAAAATATCCCCAAAAATATAATATTGGTGACTAAAAATTAGGGGTTTTGTTGTGTTTTTGATCCTTATCTCCCCTACTTTATTCCTTGCAACCCAGCCATCAAGATGCCTAGGTCTCGAGGTTTAGGATCATAAAATACCTTTGGTATTTTATTTCATTTTCTTTTCTTTTCTTTTCTTTATTATTTTATTTCAACTTTAAATAATGTCTTTTATACACTATTTATGCTATAAATAGTAATATTAATTTACGCAAATTAGTGATATTTACATGCATTTAACTAGGGTTTAAAGGGCAAAATAAAAGAACAAAGGCGATGAAATGGAGATTCATCACCCTCATACATACCTTAGCTAGTCCCTAGCAAACACTTACGCCTATAAGTGGAGAAAAGAAAATAAAGAAAAGAAAGAACTTGGAATAAATGTTAACTTTTAAACATATTGTAGTAAAATCGGAGTTTGGATCTCAGAGAAGGCCTTTGGATTAATGGTATGTTGGGAACAACATAGAGGTCTGGAAGTGTGACACAACAGCCCTTAGGATCCATAATACTATCATACAATCCAATTCACAGCCAGGTCAAAATAATCTTCTCAATCACATACTCTTGCTACCTTGAAGTGATAGAGCCATGTGTGAAATTGTTTAGCTCTCCCTAGACAAAACCAACGAACTATCGAGGTGTGTGCTCTTCTGGTAACTCTTCCTCATGGAGACTGATATTCCCTTTAAGGTCAAGTGCTCTTTGTATTTACAACCAAATGGGGAAGAAGTTAGAAGAATGGGAAAACAAGTGGGAATGGACTAGTGTAGTCTTCATTCCGTTGTGGATTCGCTCAGTGTAAATTCTCCACAAAGAAGCATGCATTTTATGAAGATTAGAATTTTATGGAATTTTTGGTTGTAGGCTTCTTTAATATTTTATATAACATTGTATAGCTTCTGCATTCTTGCTTGTGCCCCAGTGGATATAGCATCTTTTGTTCCATCCATTATTTAGTGTCTTGGAAAAAGTTGTGACGGTAGACCATTTGTCATCTGAAGAATTGCCTCAATCCATCTCCAGTCTTTAGATATCTTTGTTACCAAAAGAAGTGGGTTAGAGTATTAGTGTCGACAATGCCCAAGAATGGTTCCTAGGCCACCCTTGATGAAGAATCTTGCATCGTCCCGACTTAGACTCCAAGATTTTTCAAAAGTCCATCTGAGTTGAGCTAAATGCTATGTCTGAGGTTTTGAGTCAAGTCACTGTCTCAAGAGCCTTACGGATGATATAAAGGGTTCTATTTAGACGTATTGAATTGGCTCATGAACATAGTCTTATGGAACATAAAGAAATAAGTCAAGGTGACCAGAAATATCTCCACTTCGACTCCTCAATGGATTCCTCTCAAATTAAGTGTATTAAGGTCTATTCCTAGCTTCAATCTTCATACTTTATTTGGACTTTTTCAATTGTCTAGGTTATTCTGGAAAATGCAGATGCTATGTACAATGCAAGAAAATATTTTTTGAAATGGTTTTTTGATTTTGAAATTTTTATGGATTTTTGAAAAAGGTTTTGCGAATTTTTATGCAAATTTTGAAAAGGTATTTGCAAATGTTTTTAGGATTTTTAGTTTTTTGAAATTTGTGGGGATATTTATTTATTTATATGCAAAAAAAAGTTTTTGAAAGAGAATTAGGATTATGATTTTACACATAGTATTTACATATTTGTAGAGAATATTTATTTGCTTGAATGATTTATATAGTTCTCAAAATAATTTGAAAATATTTTTGCAATCATTTTGAAAACTTATTTTGCAAGCTGAATTTGACAAAAAGTTTTTACAAACATTTTACAAAATTTGAAAATCATTTTGCAAAGATTTTTCAAACAATATATATGATATTTCAAAATATTTTTACAACCATTTTCAAACATTTGCAAATAGATTTTCAAAACATTTAGTTTCACAAAGAAAAGTTTTTTTTACAAATAAAACATTTTTACAAAGGTTGAACTAATTTTACCAAACATTTTCCAAACTATTTCAAAAGATTTTTAAAAAAAGATTTTCAAATCATTTTTCAAACATTTTGCAAAATATTTTTACCTAATTTATTAATCGGTATATACAAAGAATTATAGTGAATTTTATACAATTATATTCTTTACCCTTAATTAATTGTATTTTAGTCATACTTATTGAAAATATGAAAGTACGAGTTATGGATCAAGTGTATACGAAGTATATACGACCCCCCTATACTTAGCTTGAGTTATGTCCACATAGAGAAAAAGAAAAGACATATCTCATACTAAGTATAGTACGGTCAATATGACACCATTTGAATAACGAACAAATATAAAGTTGATCGTCCCCCCTATACATAGAATGAAATAGTCATAAGTATAACAAACTGTACACAAGGCTGGGAGGGTCAAGGGTAGGAATATATGAAATCATGACCTCAAACTATCCCCCTATACTTAGGGTAAAATATCCCTGATTATAGCCAGAGTGTCAAAAGTTGAGGGGACTGGTGAAGTATCAAAGAACGAACAACTTGTGGTGATCACCCCCTATACTTAAATATAAAATACCCTCCAAGTATAACAATGATGAAAGGGGTGACACCTTATCGGAAGAAAAACAAATGAAAAACGAAAAGAAGAAAAGAAAGATCATTCCAAAATGTTTTTTTTGCTTTGTCTGATGCATCAGATGTGGTAGCATGCAACTCATATTCATATACAACTTTTATCGATTCCATAATGGACAAGAAGTTGTCATGCTCCAGATATGGTTTTAGTAACTATCCGTTAACCACGAAAGGTTGTGCGTCAGCTGACGATTCTTATATCATTACACTGCTGTTGTCACGAACATGCTTCAATGTAAACGATCCAGTCCATTTGCTTTTCAACTTTCATGGAAAAATATTTATCTTCCCATCGAACAACCACACCTTTTTGCATGGATCAAAAGTCTTTAGGCGGATATGCTTGTCATTCCACTTATTTACCTTTTCCTTTTACATCAGGTTGTTGTTATATACGTAGTCATGAAATTAAAGTAGTATGTTTACATCCAATTTTCCGTGCTTTACGACCTTCTTGGAATACAAATTGCGAACATTGGTTGTGCATAAGATTTACGAATGAGTAATATGGGAAAATGGCTTGGGATGCTGTATACTAGGAGGTAGGGAGACATTCCAAAAGGTGACTTGTATGTTGTTCTGTAAGCCCAAAGAATTGAGTCAAGCAACTGAGACCAGTTCCTGTGATTCGGACGCATAAGCTTCTGAAGAATTGTCTTCATCTCCCTATTGGAGCATTCTGCCAAGCCATTAGACTATTGGTTAGGGACAAGATAGACGATATTAAATGCAGAATTCTTGAGTTTGCTTCTTAACCTCTTTATTTATGAAGTGTCTACCACCATCAGATATGAGAATCGTAGGTATCCCTAACCTGGAGATGATATGATTTTTTAGAAAATGGAAACGGTGAGATTATCGACTGGTTGGGTTCAGATAGCCTCCACCCAACGACATACAAAATCAACATCGAGTAGAGTGTATTCGAATCCCTATGTGTTCAGAAATGGGCCCATGAACTCAATTCCCCATGCATCAAACACATCTGGAATATGAATAGATTTCGGGGGCATTATATCTCTCATTCCAATTGTTCCGCCAATTTTCTGGCAGTCAGAGTAGTGTTTCGCATAGCCTTATGCATCTTTGAACATGGTCAACCACCAAAGGCTACATTTGAGTACTTTCGTTGTTGTTATTCTGCTTGAATGGTATCCTCCCAATTCTCAATCATGGGAATGTGCGAGGACGCTTGCAATCTCCTCCTAAGGAATGCACCTTCTCCTGATAAAATCTGCACCTTCACGAACGAGGTACGAATTTTAGAAATGAATATCAGACAACAATTTGTCTACTTTAGGTTTCGGTCATCCTTGTGGAGTTCTCTTGGACACAAGATAATTCACAACATCGACATACTTGAGGAGCAAGGTGACTAATTGCATGGATTCGTCTGGAAAAGTCTCAATGATTGGCCTCAAATTCAGCTCAGGAGATTCAGGCTCAGGTAGTCTTGAGAGATGACATGCCACCACATTTTCTATTCCAGGCTTGTCTCGGATCTCGAGGTCAATCTAATGGAGTAGAAGAATCCATTTGATCTGGTGCGGTTTTGCATCATTCTTCTGTTGCAGGTACTGGATGGCAGAATGATCTGTATAAACCATAACTTTCGATCGAAGGAGATGGGATCTAAACTTTTCTAAGGAAAAAACTACTACTAGAAGCTCTTTCTCAGTGATAATGTAATTCTATTAAGTTTCGTCTAGTGTTCTGTTGGCATAGTGAATAGCAAATGGTACATTATATTTCCTCTGTCCCAACAAGGCATCGATGGCATAATCTGATGCGTCTGTCATGATCTCAAATGGTAGTGTCAAGTTCATTGGCTGTAGGATGGGGGACTGAGTGATCAATTTTTTCAACTATGAAAAGGATTGAGCACGTGGTCATCAACAATAAAGTCTATCTCGTTACCAAACAATTCCATCAGTGGACGAGCAAGCTTGCTGAAATCTTTGATGAATTGTCGGTAGAAATCGACGTACCCTACGAATGACCGGACCTGTTTAGATTGGTAGGTGGCTTGAGTTTTGAAATTACTCCCACCTTGGCTGGTTCAACTTCCAAGCCACGTTTTAATACAAAGAGGCCAAACATGATCTATTCAGTCACCATGAAGTTTCTCTTCTCCCATAGGAACACAAGATTAACTTCGCAGCACCTCCGCAATACTCGGTCCAGATAGTCTAGACATTGATCAAAGGAATCCCTTTAGACCAATAAATCATCCATGAATACCTCCAGAAAACTTCCACCATGACGGTAAATAAAGCTAGCATACATCGCTGGAATGTAGCAGGGGTGTTGTAGAGTTCGAACGGCATCTAAAGGAAAGCGTACGTCCCAAATGGTTTGGTGAACGTCGTCTTCTCTTGATCTTCAGGAGCGATGGAGACTTGATTGTATCCATAATAGCCATCCAAGTATAAGAAATATTCCTTCATGACAAGTCTCTCTAGAATCGGGTCGATGAAGGGCAATGGAAAGTGGTCCTTCTTTGTGGCGAGGTTCAGCCGTCTGTAATCCACACAGACTTCCATGAGGTCAGTGCTCTGGTAGGAATATTCTCTCCTTTTCATTAGTAACAATGGTAATCCCTGACTTCTTTGGCACTACGTGTAGTGGACTCACCCTTTGTTGTCGGAGATGGGATATATGAACTCTGTATCAAATCGTTTCTGAATTTCCTTCGCGATAATCTCTCATAGGTTTGGATTCAGTCTCCTCTGGAATTTGTGGGTTGTGGTAGATGTCATGCGAGCACAAGGAGTGATTGATCCCGTGGAGATCTGATATCTTCCAGCTTATTTCCTTATGGTTTCGTTTAAGAACCTCGATCAGATCACATTATTGGTCTTCAGTCAGATGAGAATTAATAATGACAGTATACATGTTCGGCTCTTTTGAAAATAAGGCATATTTCAAGTCGGAGGGCAGACGATTGCGCTCTGAAGGAGTGGGAGCTACTTCAGTGGTGACTTCAGCAAGCACATCAGGTGTTGTCTCTTTCATCGGTTCCATGTCCACCTGAGTCAGTTCAGTCTCTTCATTCAATGATTCACAAAATTTTTCAATGATATCCTCTTGATTGCAGAAATCCTTGATAATCTTCTCTTGGTCATCGAGGCTCAGAGGGCCCACACAGAATTCGTAATGTGCATCAGCAAAGATCTCATAATCATCGATAGAGGGGAATTCGAATGCTTTCTCCACTCCTTCCTCTGAGAAAAGGAATTCATGGATCTCGATGTCATTAATGAATAAGTTTTATCTGGAATTTATGAAAGAAAGTTACATTCATTTTGAAGTTAGGTGTAAACACACTCGATTCAAATGCATCTTCTATCGGTTTCGTCTCTGTTATGGTCTCTATCTACACTTTTTGGTTGCTGGAGTTGAATGTAATCTCTCCCATGTCGTAGTTCACTACTCCTATGTTGCTCAAAGGAACGGTCGGCCAAGGATGATAGGGTTGTGGAGCAGAGGTGCATAGACATCTAATACAACAAAATAAATAGGGAACTGGGCTTCCTCAAGTGTGACGATCACGTCTTCATGCCCCTACGATGCTTGACTGACTAGTTTGGAAACTGCAGAATCATCTGGGTAAGTTTAAGTGGTCCTAGCTCGAATTCTGTGAGTAGCAAAGCTGGAATAAGGTTGATAGAAGACCCGTTGTCGAGCAGTGTTTGCTCGAACTCTTGATTGAACATGCTGCATCGGATGAGTGGTTCTCTGGGAGATTGCTGATGGTATTGATAGTAGCGATGGTGATATGTTTTTCATTCATTCCATTCTTGCTTCTAAGATTGTGAGGGCTAGGTCTATGCCTTGTTGTACATGCTTCTTTGAGTCCTTTCTTCACTACAGGCATATATTCCATGTCTTTCATCAATGGCATATTGGAGACCAAGTTTTGAATAGTTTCCGTAATTGAAGGATCAGACAAGGGATTTTTCATTTTTTTTTCATTTTTTGGTCTTTTTCATTGCTTCAAGAAATGTAATGTATACAGAATCAGAAACTTTATCATTAAAAATTAGTCCATATCATTATGTACATGTATATGGTAAAAAGAATCGAAATCATCTACAAATCGTGGATAAAAAATACAGGCTCGGCTTCCTTGACTTGCCCTAGGACTGTTGCAAATGTAGGCATCTCCAACGCTGACTGGTCTCCATCAAGTCTAGTATTGATGTGGTCTTTTGTATTTTTGCATTTTCTCCATTTATTTGCGTATTTTCTACAAATGGTGCTCCTCTGAAAATTCCTTTGGCTCTAGCTGCTAGCTGGGTTGATGACTCGCCATTAGATGCAATATGATTTCCCTTCATTATTATTGATGGATGAAGGGTTCTACCACTCCTAAGAGTATCAACATTAGATACAAAACAAATTGTTTTCATCTGAATGGGTAGAACATAGCAGTCCCCTTATTTTAGTATTTCGGGTTGACACTTTTTTGGATATTTTGCATACAATTGCCTAATAATTTTGTGAATTCTCATTTAAGACTTAGATTCTTAAAATTGGAGGGAGATAGTGAAAAAGTCGTGCAAGTCGGTTCACTTTTCTGATAGTACTTTCTCTCCTATAGGGTTAGGATCAAAAGACATGTTAAAAGAGATACTTGAAATAACAACTCTGAAAATGAAAAGACAAAAATAGTTGATCGCTTACGGATTCAAATGTGTAGAGTTGGTGAACCCATTTTTATATTGTGTTTTGTATGGATATAGATTAAGATTCCAAGAACAAGTTACACGCATTGGTGATAACCGGATCTTGCCTTGCAGTTAAGAAACTATCATCGGTGTAGAGAACCGTGAAGATAGATTCGATTGATAAAATAAAAATCAATAAAATAAGAGAGAGAGAGAGAAAGAGAGAAAGTGAAGTGAATACACAGCTTCTCTCTCATATATTATCTTACACTATATTATTTAACCAGGTTAGTGGGACTGGGTTGAACTCAAGGAGGCAGAATATCTATATCATGATTTTTGAGAAGAAATGATATTTCATGATTTTTATTTCTTCTTGAGAAAATCAAGAAAAGAGCTTAAAATGGCTACGACTTTAGAAAAACCAAAATAAGAAAAATACGCGACGAAAAATCTCAAGAAAAATAAAGGAAACTCACTAGGGTAGTTGTGTAACAACCCTAGAAAAATCGATGAAAAATTATGTCAATAAGAGGTCCAAATGGTCTAAACAGTACAAAGGTATAACTGCAAGAAAAGAACTAAAAAAGTTATGCAATCTAGTCTTTGTTCAGGGACTAAACTGAAAATAAAATAAAATGTATTACGTTTCAATCCTTGCGTGCTGGAAACTTCTGGATAGGCCTTGAATATCTGAAATCTGTAGGGGCTCTTAATGCAATATTCCCATCGGTTCACTTTTAACGGTCGAGATTAGAAGGTGCTTTGTGATCTCAGCCATCGGATCTGGACACGTGGTGCAAGACTGCACCTCACCTCCATTCTTGTTGTTCTTCCTTCTTTTCTGATGTAGTTCGGGGACGCTTCTTCTCCGAATTATCCCCGGTGAAGTGGAGCTTGCTCCAACCTCCTGCATGGCCAAAGGGGTGACTCCTTCAATCCTCGAGGTCACTTACAGGTGAGATGGCAGCAATGATGATTGAGATGGTTGGAAAGCTTCGAAGAAGATAGGCTCCAATGCGTGTATGTTTCTTGAGGTTTTAAGACCCCTGTGGCTGAAGATGTTGCTCTATTGGTCGAAGAAGAAGCTCCAATAGCTTGTTTGTTTCTCCAAAGATGAGATGGACCTGCAAGTGAAAGATTTGAAGCTCGATTCACTATAGAATCATCCCAGAAATTAGGAGTTTTTGCAGTGCAAATAAGGCTTCCTGAATAACAATATATCAGTGACAATGGAAAGAATTTGTGGGCGATCTTGAGTGAATATGAAGCGAATTGTTGAATGTAATGGGAGATAAGTGATTAAACTCTCAAATGATGTGATTACTACTCTAATTATGGCTTGAAGATCAAGAAATTAAAAGGGTAAAAGGTAGAGGATGTACCTAAAAAGAGAGGACATCAAGTCCTCCTAGTCACTGCTCAACGGTGCGGCAAATCGGAGCTCTCGACGTGGCGGTTCTGGCCATGATGCAAGGCAGCCAAGCCTTGTAACTTCTCCTTTAACGATCCTTTTTCCACGTGGGGTGGTCCTCAGGTTCTATCACCACCGGATTGAGGCGGTGCGAGGCGAGGAAGGTGGATTATCGGCCACTGGTTGCTGGAACTGGAAGTAGTTGGGAGAGTTTGCAAGTGACGAAGTTTAGGGGATTTTATAGATGAATCTGTAGGGAGTTAGGTTAAATCCAATAGAGAGTGTGGATATAGGTTGTTAGGAGATTAGAAGAGAGGGTTTATATTGAATGAGGAAGTTAGGAGGAACACGAGAAAAATTGGAGAAGTTAGGCCGGTAGAACAGAAGTTGCACAACTTCATGAAGAAGAAGGTCCACGTCGTGACACGTGTCCGCACTTGATTGGGCAGTTTAAATAAATAAGTTATAAAATAGGTATTAAAATAAATGAAATTCTTTTAATTTGGAATAAAACTAAAAAATGTAAATAATTAATTTATCTTATTTATGATATAATTAATTATTGTAAATAATAATAAAATTATGAAATAAAAATATTATATTAATAAATAAATATATACTATAATTAATAAATAGGTAATTGATTTTAATTCAATAAATTAATAAATAATGTAACATTTTTATATGTTATTAATTAATAAGATTATAAAAAATTGGTTATTTGTGGATTTTAATAAATTAATTTAAATATAATAATAAATACGGGTCTAAGTTATGTATTTCGATTTCATCTATAAATTAGGGTTTTTTATCTATTTAAAATAATAAGTAATGTCAGAAAATTATGAAATAAATCATGGTTATACTACAAGATACAGAAAAAAAATTATAAAATCATTAAAACTATAAATAATATGTTCTATATAAAAAAAGTAGCCCTGAAACCCAGTTGTGATTAAGTACCAAGAAAAAATTTTGCAAATGGACTCCGATTTTAGTGAAATTACCTCCATTAATTACATAATACTATTTTATGAACTTTAAAGGTGAGTAGAGAGAAATTGGATTTGTATGAGAAAGTTATGATGTTCTAAAGTTGAGAATTTGATAATTTCCAAGTTTGATTTCTTGGCATATATGTAAGATATTATTTTTAACTACTTTTACATTTTTTATACATTTTTAGAAATAATTAGGAAAACAATTTGGTAAAAAATGTGTTCATATGAATTAATTAAAAAATGAAGATTTGATAAATATTTGAAAAATAGTGAAAAGTGTGTAGAGTGAATATTTAATTAATTTTTAATGTTTTCCTTCTTTATCACCCCCTACTTATTTGTTTGTTGACCAATCCATGTTGACTTGGTCCCGGGCGTTAGGTTATAAATATATCTTTCAGCTATATTTATTTTATAAGTCACATTGTATATATACATATCTACAATCTGCCTTCTTTTTGTTTTCTTTATTTTTATTCTTTTATTTATTTACATGATTTGGATGATTAAAAGTTCATTTTTATTCATGGGTATGATTTTGTTAAAAGATGGAAATTAATGAATATTTAAATCTATTTGTTAAGGGTTTTAAGATAGAATGTTAATGAATCATGGATTCATCAACCCCCTATAATTAAACTTGGTAGTCCCTTAGCAAACACTTATTTAAAAAATAAGGGAATAAAATAAAGTTAGAATGAATTTGTTTTCCTAAACCAATTCACGAGAACAGACAAAGGACAGAGCTCGATTGGGCCTAAAACAAGCATTTTGTCGGAGCCTTAATTAGTATTAGGATTTTAGTCTCAACAATCCTCAAGTTATATAAATCCTTATTTAGGTTCACCTGAACAACCAGCTCAAATCCACTCATCCATATCGCTAACTCTATCAACATTGAATTTGATTTGTATTGTGTGTGAATTGTTTTAGCTCTTCCCGCATAAAGAAGCGAAGAAATTGTCCATCCCAATAATAAACTCCCATTGGTTCCTCTTCCAGCTACCCTTTTCTTGAGGAGGGGGTATTCCCTTCTAAGGTCATGTTGTGTTGTGTCCGCAATCAAATATAGAAGGAAAGTAGAAGAATGGGAAAGGAACTCGAGTGTGACCAGTGTAGGCACATTTCCTTGTGAAGTCTAGCTAGTGTAGCTAGGTCTCCACTAAGATGTGCATGATTTTTTTGTTTGAAGCTTGCACCAATGTGGTCATATTTGTATTTGGTGGCTTATTCTTTTAATTGGCTTTGTAATATTGCTTGTATCGCATCATTTTTTTTGTGCCTTGATGGATATAGCATCTTTTCATTCCGTCCATTTTTGAGGTCTTGGAAAAATTGTACCAGCAAATCCTTCCCTCATCTAAAGCATTATTTGAACCTCAATCTCTCACGTCTTTAGAAGTCCGCGCCCCTAGACAAGAATGAGAATGCATCAATAAATGGAATGCCCTACGCAACCCCATGAAAGTCAAGCTAAGTGAAAAGTGCATATGTCCAAAATTGATTCACTGATGAAGAGTTGAACGGATGATGCCAAGTGTTCTACTTTTGCATGATTAAGTTTACTTTCCAAACATGGTGTTATGGAACCCAAAGATTTGAGTCAATGACCTGAAGAGTCTAAATTCTAGTTCCTATCTAGGCTCCTTACAATGAAAGTTAAAGGGCATAATCAAGCTCCATCTTTTAGACTATTTCCAATCTTTAGTTCTAGAAATCAAACTTATTCTGAAAAATGCTAATGCAAATGCAACCATGTCTTTTTGAAGTATATTATCTTGATTTTACTCATTTTTTATGAATTTTAAGGATTTTATAATTTTTATGGATTTTAGACTTTGTATTTTTTATGGATTTATCAATTTTTATAAACAAATCTTTATACAAGAATTTGAAAAGATAAATTACCCATATTTTATTTGGATTAAATAACTAATGTATTATACAAATTTTATATACAAAGAACTTTACAAGGATTAAATGAGCTTTACACATATTTTAATAGATAAGAATTTAAATAAGTATTACAGAAATTTTATATAAGGATTTTAGGCATATTTTACTTATTTACCATGATTTTATCTATAACTAAATAAATGGATTTTAAATTGACCCTCCCCCACTTTTATGGATTTTATAGATATAGAAAATACATTAAAGTACGAGTTATGGAAGCAAGTATTTATACAATATATATACATCCCATATACTTAGCTTGTGCTATGTCCTCATAGCGTCAAAAGAGAAAAAGCGGGACATAACTCATGCTAAGTAAAAGTGGGTGAAAATAATAAAAGAATAGAAGTCAGTCAACCCCCCTATACTTACAATCATGTCATCGTAAGTATAGTGAAAGACAAAAATGAGGTGACAGAGGAAAAAGAATATACAAACGAAGGAACAAAAGAAAGAAAGAAGAACTAAATCAACAAAATCACTCGGCCCCCCCATATTTAGGATAAGGCATCCCAAGTATAGAAAATAATTTGTCCAAAATTAGGGACCAATGATTAGTGCAAAAGAAAGGAAAAACAAGATAAAAGTAAAAAAGAACAAAATCAAAAGGAGGAAATCGACGGGCAATCGGTTCCCCCTATACTTAGGATCTGGTATCCTAAATATATGAGACGAACAAAAAATGGGGACGATTGTGGACTATGAAGAATATACAAGTGGTGTCCTGGTGAAAAATCGAAAGGCTCACAGGTCTTTGTACATGATGAAATGAAGTGGATGACTAGTCATGCATCTTGTACAAAGTAGATTATTTCAACCTGGGTCATAGTGAATCATCTGCATTGCATGTGCGGACTGATCCTTGGTTGAACAAGTAGAGTTACCATGGTATGTGAACTATGTATGTGGCATAACTCTCACTACTGAAATACATTTCTCTGGAGTCGGAATACAGAAGGTGTCTATATGTGTAACCATCACACCATCTGACTCTCTACGCTTAATAGACTACATGATTTGCGAAATATAATCGACCGACTCTCATGATGGAATATGTGTACTCTCAATCTGCGGCACTGAGATGTCTACTACAACTGACTGCTCATCTGGATCTGATGTGAACTCTGTATCTATATGTGAATAGTCATCTGAAGAATAAGTACCACGTGATCTACCCCATCCTTGTGTAGGATATCATAGGTATCAATATAAACGCTCTTAAGATCAAGAAACTGTGTCTCATCTATGTGCTGACAATCCTCTGCAAGACTGGAGTCATCTGAAGTAAATGACAATACTGATCTGGGATTACTACATCTTCTTGCCATCTCAATGTGTATCTCTCCACTGTTTGTTCAGAATGATACTCTCCCAACAACATAATAAAAGAGTGCTCTCGCTGTCTTCAAGAAGGGTCTCCGAGAATGATTGGAGCAAGGTGTAACTGTGTAAGGCACGCCATGTCTGGGACAGTAAAGTCCAATGGAAACTTCAAGCCTTGAACAGTCATGATAATATTCCTCAGAACGCCTCTAGGTCTCTTCACCGGTCGATCTTCAAACTGAAGTATCGCTAGCGATTTGTAAAGAGGACCTAGCTAGATCTTATCAAGCAAAGAAGATAGAAGTAGATTAATTGAGGAGCCATTAGCTAAGAGAGCATGGCGGAATGCGTCATATGCAATATGGCATGTGACATAGTGAGCTCTAGAATCTTTCTTTTTCTTAGGTACCTTATTCTGAATAGCACATGAAGATGCCTTGGTCAATGCATGTTTCTCAACTCGTGATCTCTTTTTCCTATGTGTAGTGCATTTGTTCCTCAACTGATTCTCGAGCATAGGAAAATGATCCAAGGCATTGTGAAGTGGAATCTTCAGAAAAATATGATTATTCAATAGACGATCGGTTTTTGGCGTGATAACATTCTTTTTGGATTTTTTCTTTCCTTTTCTATACAAAGTATCGGGAAACAGAACAATCTCAGGAACAACAAAATTCTCTTTATTCAAATAGGGAACAACATGTACATCGAGAGTCTCAGAAGTATGCACAAAACTCTCTAGAATGGGAGAAGAAACATCTGCATTGGGAGTGTCTGCATGATTTGGTGTGGTATCATCATCTGACTCGCCTATGTCCATGTCTACTGTCTCGACATCGCTCCCCTCTCTCATCATCAGGCTAGACATCATGTTGATCCTCATCATCATGGTGGTCCTCCTCCTTAGCATCAAAATGTGTATCATGGATCGGTTTTCGCTCCTCATCACGTGTCCTCTCCTCCTCCCAATCAAGTGCTCGTGGTGATCTACCCCTCCTGAGATGAATGAAGTTAGATAAAAATTTAGGAAAAGAGATCGTAACTGTAGTGGTGTCTACCTGATCTAAGTGCCTCCTCTTGTTATTCGAGTTCATCTAAGGCTGCGGGATGGGAAAGTGGTCGTGGGCACGATTAGCTCATCCAGCTGATGGTTAACTAGCTCCATCCCAGTCCTTTGTGCGGTATGGAGCATGCTCAACATGTCCATGATCTGATTCAGTATCAGGGCTATTGAAGATATCTTTGACGCAGTGTGGTGTCCCTGGCTGTCTACTCTCTGTTTCCTAGGAGTGTGCAATTGTGGTACGCATGGCTGAGTAGATATTTGTGGTGTAAAAGACTGCTGCTGTTGCTGGTAATGATGTGGTTGTAAATGTGTAGCAGGGTGATGAACCTTGGTTTCATCATGTTAATTCCATATTTTAATCCCCTTGCTTAAATTAGTGTCAATAAAAATTAGAGTAAATGTTGTTTATATCTTGATCTTAAAATAAATAAAAAATACAAAAATATGTCAAAACAATAAATCGCAGTGTTTTTACACCTTTAAAAAACACTCACAAAAAAATTTATCCCTCTGTTTGACTGTTTTTGTGTTTTGGTCACCATGAAACTTGTAGATCTCATCGAGATCTACAACTTTCATGTTTTGAGTTTTTCCAAATTCGGCCTCCTTCTATTTCTTTTTTATTTTTCTTCTATTTTTTATTTTGAATAATTCTCATTGGGCCACATGGCTCTTTCTGTTTGAGCCACGTGACCCGATTCTATCGCGCCACTTGCTTCCCTTCTACTCGCTCGTTCTCCTCCTTCGTGCTTCAATCTAAGCCGCATACCTGCATTTCAACCACAACCATTAAATGATGCTCCAGATCGTATATAGAGCATCCACGCCCGCTCAATCCTCGACCGTTGGATCTTTATATCCAACAGCGCACGTGTAGCGCTCAAAACCCTTTGATGCAGCCTGATCAATTAGATCAGGGTCTCTCCTTCACGCCCTCCTCTCTGCCGTTGGATCGCAAGATTCAATTGTTGAAACCTCGTCTCCTTCCTCTAGCCACCCTCTCTCTCCCACGATCTCCTCTTCGCATACATTACCGCTTTCCTTTTTCTTCGACCACAACGTCCTCTCCCACCACTTGCTGAACACACCATGTCCATGTCAACTCTCCCGTCTTCCTTGCGTGCCACCTAACCACGATCTTCCCTTCTCCATCCGGTCACCATGAGCCTACGAAGCCCATCACTCCACCACCTGCACTTCGCCCCTCTCCCCTTCAAATACACTGCCTCTGCCCACGCCGTGCCTTGTCCACCTTTACGAGGGCCATGGCCCAGCGTCATCAATCCAACATCCCCCTATCAGAGAGACGCTGGGCCACGACCCTCGTAAAGGTGGAGGTTGGATCGATGACGCATGATTGTCGCAACCCCGGTGTTAACCCTTGGCCATGGTAGGCCATGCCTCCGGCCTTAAACCTGTCGGCGAGCTGCTCAGGAGGGCCGCCGAGTCCAACGAAGACCAGAGCCCTCTTTGGAGCTCGAGCCCAAGCAACCTTGTCTGCACTGATCTCCAGGTAAGTTCCTTATGCTTTTCCTCCTTGCTTATTTGATTTAATTATGCGTTTATACACACTTTCTCCTTCAATTCATCATCTCATTAGCTTCCCTGCACTTTTCTCATCTTCGCCATGCCATCAGACCACCCTCTGAATCTTCCACAACCTCAAGTCGACCTGCCCGCATCCTCTCTGCCTCATCGGAGAAGACTACTAGGGCCACCACCCTTCTCTGCCCGTATGGCCCTTTACTTCACCTCACTTCACCCACATTCACTACACCTGCATGCTTCGGCTATTCCTACTAACATTTGTAGGTGCCCTCCTTCCTGACCGGAAATTCATTGGAGCTAACTCCGCAAGCTCTATCTCCGACGTACGAGCGTCGCCAACCTCCTCTAAGAAGTCCAGCTTCTTCCCCGTGCTTCGACGTTAGCCTCAAAACTTATTGGAGCCTCCACGGAGCTGCATCATGCACATATGACGATGACAGAGCTAGCGCAGCTCTGCTAGATATCTGATCGTGCTACCAGCCATCGACGACGGGGAAAGCTCCAGATCGTACAGTTGTCATTGGATGGCATCCTCATGGTGCCTATCCAACGGCCCATATTCAGCCACGTCGACGCCCCCGAGGCTCGGAGGCTCGAGTGATCTAAGAATGTGCATGAAGCACCTTATCCTTCCACGTGTTTTGAGCCTCAGTTCGAGCTGCACCCCAAGCCAAGGCTCCGTCCGAGCCAAGCCTCGCGTGCTCAGGTCACGTGAGCGCTATGAAAATTTCAGGGGTGCCCCATTAACTTCTCTAAATTATAAACAGGTCCTATGATCACATGCATAACATGCACGCCTGGGGCTAACATTCGAACCCCTTCAGGTTTCAATAATTACAATGTAGCGCCCATGTATGAGCAAATTACAGGGAAGGCCTCTCCACTTTTCTTAATTGCATTCAAGTCCTTCCAGAGACCTATTTATAATGTTTCTCTAATTAATTTGAATGTTTTCTTTATGGTTATTCCCTTGGACTATTTTGTGAATATCTTTAGCAAATGATCTATGTTTTAATTGATTTCAGTTTCATTTCGAAGCTTTCTTCCTTATCTATTCATTGGCATTATTTGTTCTTGTATGACACTTTAATTCAGATGATTTTTTGTAAATGAAGTGTCATTTTTTTCATGATTTTTGATGCCCTTGATTAACTTATCAGTTAAGTTTGCTCCATGAATTGAATCTGAAATTGAGCATACTTGTATTTATCATTGATTTCATCTAGATACAGCTTACTTGCATATCTTTACACTTGCATTATGTTTCAATATAAAAACTAAAAAATGTCTTTGTGTAAATGCATTGTCTGTCCTTTTGTGTGTTGACCCATGTGTTCTTTATTCATCGCTTAATCTGATAAATGAGAATATGAATAACCACTTAAGAGGCTTGTGTCCCTGAGTTCGTCCTTGGGATTGACCAACTAAAATAAATTCGACCGCTTATGTTTAATTGACAAATCTATCCAAGCGATTTTTGATCGATCTAATTTCACCCTACTACAACAGAACGTGAGTGTTAATTCCATACTATCAACATGGTGATCTTAGGGTTCATCACATGGTACTGAAAAGAATGTGGTCTCTGATATGCGTGCTGGTGAGACTGCTGCTATGTGTAGGGTTGGCGGTGCTAGAAATGTGGACGTCCATGTTGCGGATGACTGTAGCATTGATGTTGCTTGTGTATGCTCTGAGGAGTAAAGTGTGGTGAAGGTTGAATCCGAGAGTATCATATCCCGTTGATCACAAGAATGGCTTGAGAATCAACATCAACATCTGTAGGGTTAGTGATCTGGTTTGAATCGTCATTGGACAAATCCTCATGCCAATCAATCTACGAAGTCTCAATAGGCTGCACCGGCTCACTCTGAATAAACTGTATCTGACGGGTGGGAATTGCGGGTAAAGATATCTAAACATGTTGAGAAGTAGAAGAGGGACGGGATTGCTGGTACTAAAGCTGAAAATCCGTCACCCTCTTCGTCAAATTGCTCAATTGTTGGGGAAGTGATGAGAGTTTCTCCAACTCTCGTAGTGGCCAGAAATTTTGAACTTGCTTCTGAACCACATAGACTAATGCCAGTTGCTCACTAATAAATCCCATGTCAGACCGTAACTCAGACTTTGAAACATGCACCACCTTTTGATGTTCTCGCTAGTGTGGTGGATGTAGGTCCTTCTGGAATGCCCGAGTGGAATCAACAACTCCTGAGTTCTCTGCTATTCCCTCAAAGATGGACCAGACAAACTTGACATCCCTATTCAAATAACTGCCACTACATGCGGTGCTCACTAGGCCCTGTACATCCAGCTAGAGTCCTCCAAAAAAGTTTTGTACTAGCATCTTTAATGGTATCTCATGATGTGGGCATCTCTCAGTAATATCCTTGAATCGATCCCATGCCTCATGGAATGATTAATGTGGTAACTGTGTAAAATTGGAGATCTGGCTCCTAATCATATTTGTCCTTCCCAGAAGAAAATATTTACGTAGGAATGTGGACTTCAGATCGTCCCATGTAGAGATATCCCTTCCCAAATGACTCAGCCAGTAGAGCGCCTTATTTGTTAAGGCGAATGGGAAGGCTTTGAGACGTACAACCTCCTACGTAACTCCTGTATAGATAGTCGTGCTGCAAATCATTTTTAACTGTTGTAAAAAGGTAAACTACTCCTCTATAGCATTCCTGTAATATTTGGTAAGCAAAGAAATGAAAGATGGTCTCAACTCGTATGACACTTGATTCGGTGGTAACCGAATCCAATGGTGTATCATCTTGGCTGCTAGGTCGTACTCATCTCTCAATGTTATGAGAACCACGGTAGGCTGTGTTGGATTCCCAACTACTGCTCTCAGTACAACGATCTCAGCTCACATCATATCTTGGACTCTACACTGGTCTCTGATCTGTAAACTCATCTTCTATAGTGTATCAAGAATTCCAGAAGTAATATCTTATGTTGGATCGAGTCTATCATTCGTGTGTCTCTCTGTAATCTTTCTATCCTCAGCTGGTCTATCCTCAAATGGTCCCTTCCCTCTATCCATAGTCGTTCGAATACTATGGGAAGGAAAAAGTCTCATAAGAACCTAGTGAAAAATGTGTAGGAGAAATAATCGAAAATTGGAGCCATGGGTTTGCCTCAATAGAAGGGATGGGAAGCAAGGGAGTCTGTGTCTGACTCTCCTCATAACTAGATGGGATCAATTCAAGAAGAGAGTCATCTCGAGTCTGTGAAGACGTACGATGGATGATGGATCATCGAAAGCTCACGGAGTCTGAGCATAAAATCCGTCGTGCCATCATCTTCGATGTCAAAAGGAGATCGGGAGAGAGCACGATGTCCAGTCAAAAACACGAGTGTGAAGGCATATAAGACGTGGTAACACACACCTCGCATATAAACACAATGTAACCCCAAGTTCACCAACACATCCCAGTGATGTCCGTAAAAGTTCGATCGTTTAGCTTTTCAGATTTTGGGTTATTTGGTAAATAGTTTTTCACAGATTATTGTGAGCTGATAGGTGCTCGAAATTTCCCCGGAATACTTTCCTGAGTTCTTAATGGAAATAACCTATTCTCAGGTAGTATGGGAGTAAGTACGTATTGTTTCCGGCTACCCGTGTTGCTTGAGGATCGTGTTATTGTGGTGTCCTCCAAACCTTTCTCTGCTAAGGAAACTCAGACCGTTTCCGGCTTCTCGAGAGTCCCCACTGAAGATTAGGTGATTATATGTATGAACTAAGTATTATCCCGAACGACATTCAGACTCTGACTCTACCTTTAGTGTCATCCCTTACTCACAGATCTGTAGATTACCTGTAATTCATGCGTTGGGGATTGCTCTCCCAAAATAAATGAATCCTTTATATTTAATTTTATGTCAAATAATGTTAGCATTCCTGATTTTTATTATCGGTTATCTTTTTTTGGGATATTTTCAAAGAATCGTCTAACAATTGTTTCCCTAAATAAGCATGCACCTAGGTTGCGAGTCCTAAATCTAGATACAAAGGCATAAGTAGAGAAGAAAAGAATCGAAAACCTAAGCAAGCACCTAGCCTCGAAAAAGTCACGGAAAAATCGTCGAGAAAAATGTGATGCAAGAAACCACGGTGGGTACTCTGCTCCCCCATTTGCACGACCCTCAGTGAAACATACCTTGAGAAAGAGAGGGAGGAAGGTACAATTCGGGATGCACATAAGGGGCCCCATCTACAAATGCCTCTTTTTTCACAGAATATAAAAAATGTAAAACAATTCTGCCAACTCACTCTTCCCTCTACAAATGACTAGCAGAGAAAGAGTCTGTCTCTGCACTCTCAACTGATTCGGCTTCCAAAGAAGCCGGTAGATCCTACAGGCCCTGCAAATTTTTGTTAGCAGGACACACACAAAAAACCATAAAAATAAAAGAACACAAGAAAACCGTAAAAATCAAAGAAAATCGATGAAAACCGTAAAAGTTGTAAAATTCGTAAAATAAATGAAAGAAAACTGAGAAAAATCAAAAAACAATCGTAAAAGTCAAGAAGACAGGAAAATCACAACAATTCAAAAACAGTAATAAAGCTAATGCTTCCCTAAAATGGTGCAATTTTGATAAGCGAATCTGACTTGTTGTTTATGAAGAAATGCATCGGTGTAGAGAACCGCGTAGATAGATTCGATTGATCAAACAAAAATCAATAATATAGAAGAGAGAGAGAGAGAGGTAAATACATGGATTCTCTCTCCTATTTTATCCTACACTATATTATTTAACCAGGTAAGTGTGTTTGGGTAACACTAAAGGAGACAAAATATCTATATCATGGTTTTTCGAAAGAAAAGATATTTCGTGATTTTTATTTCTTCTTAAGAATGGCAAAAAGGAACTCAAAACATCCGAGACTTTAGAAAAACTAAAACAAGAAAAATACGCGATGAAAAAATCTCAAGAAAAATAAAGCAACCTCGCTAGGGTATCTGTGTAACTACCCTAGAAAAAATCGATAAAAATTATGTAAAAAGAGATCCGAGTGGTCTAAAACAACACAGGAGTATAACTACAAGAAAAGAAATAAAAATGTTCTGCAATATGGTCCTCGTTCTGGGACTAAACTAAAAAGAACATAAAATGAATTACGTTTAGGTCCCTACGCATGGACCTAAATGTAATTGAAGGAAACTTTTGAATCGACCTTGAATATTTGGAAGGTGAGTGGCTTCTTAATGCAATATTCCCACCGGTTTACTTTTAGCGACCAAGATTAGAAGGTACTGCACGCTCTTAGATGTCGGATAAGGACACATGGCGCAAGACTGCACCTCGCCTCCATTCTTGTTGTTCTTCCCTCTTTTTTGATGCACGGCTGTGATGCTTGTTCTCTGAATTATCCTCGATGAAGTAGAGCTTGCTCTGACCTCGTACAGGGCCAGAGGGGTGACTCCTTCACCCCTCGACTTTGCCTGCGGGTGAGATGGCAATGAGTACCACGAAGATTGTTGGAAGGCCTCGAAGAAGATAGGCTCTTATGCGTGTATGTTTCCTGAGGTTTTGAGACCCCAGTGGTTGAAGATGTTGCCTTATTGGTCAAAGAAGAAGCTCCAATAGGTTGTTTGTTGCTCCAGAGATGAGATGGACCTACAAGTGAAAGATTTGATGCTCGATTCACTAGGGAATCAGCCAAGAAATTAGGGGGTTTTGCAGTTCAAATAAGGCTTCCAAAATAATGATATATCAGTGACAATGGAAGGAATTTGAGGGCGATCATGAGTGAATACAAAGTGAATTATTGAATGTAATGGGAGATAGTTGATTAAACTCTCAAATGATGTGATTAACTACTCTAGTTATGGCATGAAGATCGAGAAATTAAAAGGGTGGAAGGTGGTGGAAGTACCTGGGAAGAGAGGATATCAGATCCTCCTAGTCACTACTCGACGGTGTGGCAAACCAGAGCTCGACGTGGTGCTTCTGGCCACGATGCAAGGCAGCCAAGCCTTGAAACTTCTCCTCCGACAATCCTTCTTCCATGTGTGGCGGTCCTCGGGGGCCATTACCATCGGGTTGAGGTGGAGCAAGGTGAGGATGGTGGTTGGTAAGCCACTGGTTGCCGAAACCGGAAGTAGTTAGGAGAGTTAGTTTGCAAGTGACGATGTTTCGGGGATTTGATGAATATGTAGGGAGTTAGGTTCAATCCAATGGTGGGCGTGGATATAGGTTGTTAAGAGATTAGAATAGAGATTTTAGATTGAATGAGGATGTTAGGAGGAACACGGGAAAATTTGGAGGAGTTAGGCCGGTAGAACAGAGGCTGCAACAACATCTTAATGAAGAAGGCCTAGGTGCTGACACGTGTCAGCAACCGGTTGGCCAGTTTTAATAAAATAACGTATAAAATAGGTATTAAGTAATTAATGAAATTATTTTAATTAGGTAAAAAAACAAAATTGTAAATAATTAACTTTATCTAATTTATGAAATAATTAACTTTTATAAATTAAAATTATATTGTGAAATATAAATATTATATTATTAAATAAATATATAGTATACTTAATAAACAAGTAATCGATTTTTAGTTCAATAAATTAATAAATAGATTACCATTTTTATATTTTATTAATTAATGGGATTACAAGTAAAGAATTTGTATTTTTATGGTATTAAATAAATTAATTTAAATATATTAATAAATACAGGTCTAAGCTATGTAGTTTAATTTCATCTATAAATTAGGGGGTTTGATATATTTAAAATAATAATTAATGTCAAACAATTATGAAATAAATTGTGGTTAAACTAAAAGATCAAGAAAAGAATTATAAATTATTAAATCATTAAAACTACAAATAATGTGTTACAGATAAAATAAGTATTCCAGAAACCTAATTGTGATTAGGTCACAAAACCGGCTTTTTGCAAACGTACTCTGATTTTAGTGAAACCACCTCCATTAATTAGAGAATATTAATTTATGAACTTTAAAGTGGGGTAGGGTGAAATTAGAGTTCGTACGAGAAAGTTATGATGTTCGGAAGTTGAGAATTTGACAATTTGCAAGTTGGATTTCTTGGCATTTGTACAAGATATTAGTTTTAACTTATTTTTATATTTTTCTATACATTTTTTGAAATAATTTGGAAAAATTTTTGGTGAAAATTATGACCATATGAATTAATTAAAAATCAATGAATATTTAATAAATATTTTATAAATAGTGAAGTGTATGTAGAGTGAATAATTACTTTTTTACTGTTTTCTTTCTTTATCTCCCCCTACTTATTTATTAATCGACCAATCCATGTTGTCTTCATCTCAGGGTTTAGGTTATAAATATATCTTTCAGTTATATTTATTTTATAATTCAAGTTGTATATATATACAATCTGCCTTCTTTTTATTTTCTTTATTTTTATTCTTTTATTTATGTACATGATTTGGATGCTTAAAAGTGCATTTTTATTCATTAATATGATTTTGTTAAAAGATGGAAATTAATGAATATTTACATGTATTCGTTAATGATTTTAAGACAAAATGCATACATAATGTTCATGAATACTGGATTCATAAACTTGCGTAAATTTTGTATTATGTGTTTTTTCTTTGACCCCATGCTCATTTCGAGCCTTTCAACTGTTTTACACATCCTTTATTCCTCATTGAACTCCTTATCTTTCATCCTACATCGATCCTTCTTTTTCTCTGTGATCTCTATCCATGGATGGTCCAGTTGGGACTCCGTCGAAACCTACATCGATTCCATGGACTCGAGATCGTCAATAATTCAAGGCAAATCCCGAGAACCCTATTCGAACCTTGTGAACCGATCTCCAGTCTCCTTGTCTTATTTATAACTTCTTTCTATCCTCAATACACCGTGACCACTCTTGTCCCATTATCGCCCGTTGTGAATGGAAGTCGATTTCAGTCTACATCTCTTACACCATTCACAAATACCTAGGATTGACCCTAATTTTAGGTTCATCACTTCAGTTGGTCTTCAGTTTCGTAGTTGGTCCGATTGGAACAACTCTTACATTGCGGATAGAAGCCAGTCCTAGATCCCTATCTAGAGTTCATATCATCCTATTCAAACCTTGAGATGGCTCCTCCAGATGGAAAGGAAAAAGGATCAGGACAGTCGCAACCCTAGATAGAGCAAGGTCCAATGCACAATCAGAATCAAATAAATGCTCAGTTACTGGCTTCCACTGAATCCATTCAATAGCAGCTGATTGAAGAAACTCTCATCGAGACCGCGTTTCGAGACATGCTGAACGATCTGAGGAACAGACCGAGAGGAGGATGAAGAAATGAGGAAGGACCACTCCAATGATGATTTACAAGAAGATGATCCAAGGAATGAGAACCCTAAACCTATGCTGAAAGAGACGTACAACCCTGGAGACAACCAAATGACCGAGTGGATTCGCATCCCACCGTTGCATGCTTACTTCAAGCTAAAGCCTCAGTTCATTGCTCTTCAACCCACCATTCAAGAGAATACTAATGAGGAACCGTATATTCACGTGCCAAAGTTCTCTCGCATCTACATAACTGCACACAACCCAATCCTCCCGTAAAGTGTAGTAAAGATGACTGCATTCCCTTCAGTATCCAAGACAAGGCTCCGTACTGGGTCAACCAATTGGGAAAGGTCGTGACGACCTGGGAGGAACTTATGTATGTGTTCCTTCTCAAGTTTTAACCTCTCGGTCAACTGAACCAATGCAAGCCATGATCAACAGCTTCTCCTAGGCCACCCACATGTTTATTCATGAATCGTAGGAGCAATTCACTAATCTGCAGGAGACGTACCCCACCATGACATACCAAGGATCGGCTTGGACCAACATTTATTTAGTGTTATAAATATTGAAAGTCAGGGATTAGTCAACGCTGCCTGTGGGGTATCCCACTTTAACAAGAATGAAGATGTAGTCCAGCATATTTTCGAAGAAATAGCCAAGGGAGAGGTTGCCCTCTCTTCATCCCGCATTTATCAGAGAAAGCCCCATGTCCTCCACAAGCCAATACACACGGCAACGTCCCATAAGGCATAGAGAGATGAGAGATCCAATTTCAACATCATCGGGGGCCATATCTCCAAAGTTGATATTATCGAGAAGCGATCGCAAGATTTCAAAAAAGTCACTTTGATCGAACAAAGAACAAAAAATCTGTACAAATTGGATCAGATCAATAAGAAATTGGAGTTGTTGGTGAGTACCGTCAACGCTTTCCACTCAACAACTTCACTAACCGATACTCCTACCGAGAAGAAAGTTGAGACATCACTACCGCATTTGCCTCAGCCCAGTCAGCAGCAGTCGGTAGTCCAACATGTGTGTTACGTGCAGACTCCCAACCAAACATCACAGTAGCAACAATTAGTGGTATACCAATCAAAGCCAATGTCTTCGTATGGTCCATTCTCATTCATGTGGTGAATGGAGTTTGGTCGAATGGCATGCAGTTGGCCCATCCAGGCAGACGTCAGCAGGGCCATCCTCCAAACTCACTTCCTTTCCCTCAACATCAAGGAGGGAGATTTACCCAGTATCAATTCCATCAGCCTCACTACCACCAGTCTCCACAATTCCATAATAATTGGAGATAGAGTCACCAGTACCCGCAATCATCGTACCACCAGCAACAGTCGTTCCATCTGTATGCGACTGCATCTCACCAACAATATCCTCATCCTCCCTGCCGGCATCAATATCAGCTTCCTCCATCTCAACAACAATAACGACTGCACTGTTATTAACCTTCACATCATCAACCACAGCTTGGGTAGAACATTGAACCTTTCGTGGTAGATCCTAAGAACCGAAGACCCGACCATCTGCATAAGTTAGTTAAGGGCCTAGCAGAGATGTCTCGAAAGTTGGATGGCATTACAATCGCGGATACTCAAATTTTGGACCAGGTCGAAGCTAATCCCAATAATTTTAAATGAAAAGAGTAGGTAGAATGCCAAGTCCCGTATGTACCTGTAGAATAAAATGATTATGATTTTGTTTAATCTAATGATGTCACTCTTAGAAGTAGTAGGACCTTGCCTCTATCTGCCACTATCAAGGGGAAGAATACATCTTAAAATGATGTATCATCGTCTTCTGCATCAGCTGTGGCAACTACATGTTCAGGTGAGGAAGAAGACGAAGGATCAGACACACCAGCTACCAGCCACCACCATCTCCAACAAAAACAAAAAAATCAGAAAAATTAAAAAGACCAAAAAGATGATCACAGTCGAAGTGAAGCCACGCTAGCCATGCAGGAGCGAGCCATAACAATTGATCCAGTGCCACTGGACAGAGTAGGGACCGTAGTTTTTTGATGTCCACCCACAGTAATAATACCACCAGTTCCATCTTTTACACCTTTTTTTAGCGCGGTTGTACAAAATATTGTGGACATGAATATGGATGTAAATAAGAATAGTATTTCTAATTTCAGTTCTTTACATAATCCTTTACCTGATGCAATTGAAAAATATAAAGAAAAATTCAAATAAAAATGCACTATCCGATCCAGTGTTGTCGGTATTCTTAATAACTTGACTGTAGAATTTCCCTTGCTAAAAACCATGGAATATATGCCCCTGTGAAAAAGGGATAAAAAGAAGCATACATGAGCAAGCGCTGATCAAACCACAATAACAAACACCAACTAGATGTGAAGCACGTCATCACCTTGGCTATAATAGCAGCAATCAACAGCCTCCCAGAAAAGAAACCTAACAAAGGATCATCCTTAATCAGATGTGAGATTTTCGACCGGGTCTTCAAGAGAACTTTGCTCGATAGTGGTTCTTCTATCAACCACATGCCTTCCTCATTGCTCATATAATTTGGGTTGGGAACGCTAACGACCATAGAAATCCTTATTTTAGCTTATTGGAATTGTTGTAGATGAGAAATATATTGATTCATCAAAAATAATCGCACCGATAAATAATATGGATAATCAAGTCTCAATGCGATCGAATTTATTTATTTTATTTTGGTAAGTCCGAAGGTCGAACTCAGGGAAGTAATCCGAGGGTCTAGAATTAATTCTCAAATAATCTAACAAATTTAGGTCTTCAGAGAAAAGAAGAACATTTTTTGTGTTTTTGTCTTTTTTGCTTTTTATGGGTTTGTAAAAGAGATGGATTAATGCAAAGAGAAATATAATTCATGAATTTTGAAAAATAATTTTATGCACATAAATAATGCTATGCTATATGGTGAAAAATAAAAAACAAATGCAACATTTTCGTGATTTCTAAAAGATGCAATAATATGATGCAAAATGGCAAATGTAGAGTAGTGAAACCAAGCAGCAACGAAGCAATTCAAGTGAACCTCCCTCTCAATTATTATACCAATTAATATCATATTAATTTCCCAATAAATATCCCAAAATCAATGCATAAGTTGTTGAGCAAAAGAATCAGTGAAGATAAATAAGATGCTCAAAATGAAAAAAAGAGATCCTCAATTAGTTAATGCCAAATACTGTTTAAAATTTATTCTTAGTGTTTAGTATCATAGACAATTGGATAGGAATCAAAACGACACAAAGAATGTAAAAGTCTAATAACATATGCTCGAGTAATGAATATTGGAAGTACAATGACTAAAATGTAAATAAAATAAATAAAAATGTGTGCAAAAATACCCCTCGGAAGATATGTGAGCAATTACTCAACGTTGTCAGGTGATTTCTATTATTTACCCTAGGACGAGGTATGGATGCAAATTTTTGGATGATGAAGGGCGTCGATATAATTTGTAAAATGCCACGCGCAGAGCGTACGTGACTGGACCTCGTTATAATTCTGGTCACCTAGGGGGCGTAACTGAAAATTACTTAAGACACGTACAATAGAACGTAACCTAGGGCTTACTACTTGAGGTTCGACATCTCCACGTGGTTGCCTCGCTCAGCTTCAAGAGGTCCCAAGGCACTTGGCTTAGATGAGAGTTTTGGGATGGATCTGGACGTATGATAATGCTGGATCCGATGGCTCTTATTTGAGTGAATCTCGATGGTCTATATCTCGTAGGTTATTGTTCTAGAGGTGGCTAGAAGTTGAGTTTACTGCGACGAGCGACACATGGCTAGGGGTCGTCAAAGTAGTTGTGTGTTGCTGACGATGGACAACGAGGGGCTCGGCAAGAGGTCTACAACACAGAGTCATACGGGATGATGCTACTTGGAGCATGGGTCGAGGTGTAGAAGCACGGGAGGTCGAGCATGGTGGTAACTGTGGAAGAGGATGAGGCACAGAGCGGTCGACTGGAGGTGCTAAAGTTCGCGGGCAATGCTCAATAATTAAGCTTGAGAGTTGAAGGTGCGACTGCCGCTCGGTGACACACAACCTGCCTCAAAGTCGATGGTGAACAGGTGGTTTCGAAGATGACGATTTGTATGAGGGTGAACAGAGGGCTTCACATGGAAGTCATTGTGGTATTTGAGGGGGTTAAGGCAATTGAGTGTACAGCGAAGGTGAAGAGGGAAGAAGAGTGAATGGAGAGTCACCTGAAGTTGGAGGTGATTGCAGATGCCTTCTACGGTGTTTGCCTCTGTACTTGGTGATTAAGTACGTGACTAGACTACTCACAAGGTGGAGCAACCGCACGAGGTCGTGGGACCTCGTGGATCACGCCTGGGGAGAGGGTTACTGCTGGCAGGGGTGGGGCGATGTCACCACCTTGTCCTCGAGCTCTCTCTCACTCTCTTGTAGAGGTTGATATGGCAGATCCTTTGGAATGTCGTCGATGATGGGGCTATACAGGTTATGGATCGAGATTGTTGGCCCGTTAGAGGTGATTGAGGAGGCATAAGAGAGAGGGTATAGAGGGAGAATGGGTGGTTGTATAGCATCAGGGAAGGAGGAGTGGCGACGTTGGAGTTTCTCGGAGAGAAGGGATAAGAGAGCGGATTTGAGAGCTCTGTGGGTTGGTGGAGGTTGGGTTCTATAGATGGAGGGGATACAGTTAGGTAGAGTATCATGCACTGGGGTACTAATGGCAAAGGGGAATTGGAACAAGAAGATATGAGGAGGTTGGCAATCTGATTCGGCAACTTCATATAGCCCGAAAGCTAGGGAAGATGGACGTGACCAAGAGGTAGGGAGAAGTGGGTGGACTAAAGGTAGTCACGTGCGAGGCACATGAGGTTGGTGATGTCAGCCAAATGCCAGAAACATGAAGAGAGAGAAAGGAAGATGAAAGGTTGACCAACGGCTAAGTTGTCCGTGACTGCATGCCACATGACAAGTTTACCATGCATTGACTAGGACTTAAAAATTTCAAGAAAACTTGATAAAAATTACCAAACGACCTCATCCCAACACGAAAAATATTCCTCTAAATTCTACCTACAATGTTGGTAAAGGACATAAATGCAAACGAAATGCTAAATGCATGATTTGTAATTTTTGGATGGTGTTTTATATACATAAAATGCCAATTTTTGACATCAAATATTTCATTTGATTTTCATCGTAAATACATACATGCAAAAATCAAACATGCTATTAAATAATGTAATGGACTCAAATGGGTTTTTTTTGGAATTTTTATGGGTTTCAAAAAGGTCAGAAAAATTAGGGATGTTAAGTATGTACAAGTGGATTAGGTGAGCAAGCTCATGTCACAACGTGTCACTTCTATTGCGTTTCTGATTATTTTGGATTTTGATTTTTATGCAATTTACTAAAAAAATGAATGAATTAAAGCAATAAAAATATAAAATAATGAAAATGAATGAGGTATTCACATGAAATGATCGGTAAAAAATTAGTAAATATGTATAGTGCAAAGTTAGGTCCCAAACACTAATTTTCACAAATGGACTCCGATTCTCTTGAATTTGGTCTTGATTTGTAGATAATTGAATGTCCAATAATTAAAAAGTGAGTAGAGTTCATTTAGACACTGCATTAGAGAGATATCAACGTGTTCGTTCGTCTTTTCTAAAATTAGGGTTTGGTATTATTTTGCATATGTACAAGTTACATTTTTTATTTTTTTCTGTATTAATGTTAGTGATATCTACACAATGAAGTTGGTTTTATATCAATTTGAGTTAGCATGAATTTATATAAAATTGGGTGAAGCTTAGGTGAAAATATACAGAGGATTATTAATGCAAACATGAATGCTAATTTATGCAAATTAATTACGAGTGCATGAAAGTGAATTTTATCGAGTTAACATGTGAATGATCCTATATTATCGGCATGAAGCTCTATTTTCAGCTAATTAGAATGATGAATCATAGATTCATCTACCCCCTATGTTTAATCCTTGTTCGTCCCCGAGTAACTAAAAATGAAACGATGTTAAATGAGATTGGGTTCAATACCAATACCATGAGAACAAGGTGAACATGGAGCTAGACCCGACCTTTGGATTAATTATTTCATGGAACTTATTGACGACGAGCCAGGCAACTCGGGTTAAGACATGTCTAAGGGTCGTTGCGACCCGAATCACAAGGCACAATCAATCAAGAAAAAAATCAAGACCACAATTAAAACAATCAAGCTCAAAAATCAATGCAGTTATCTCTGCTATTTATTTAACATGGTATAACAACCAGGGTCGAACACAAGGAGCACAAGCAAAGCCTACGAAGTAGTCGAGAATCAAAAAATAAAAGGCATCTTTTTGTGTTTTTTTAATTTGCAATATTTTTATATTTTACTAATAGGAAAACAAATAAATAGATAAAGAAAATCAAGCTTAAACAACTTTTATTAAGACTAAAAATGCTAAAATTACAAATATTAATGTATTTTATTTTTGAAATGAGCAAGTGTTTTTAGTAATTTTTTGGTATTTTTTTTTACATTTTTATGTGATTTTCTAAAAATGAAATAAACCTAAAACATAAACACAGTGTACAACCCTGACCAAAAGGCAACTTCAAAATGCTAAAATTTCCCAAACGTCCTCTTGCAATTTGATCAAGTAAATTAAAAGATCTAACTACAGTATTTGAAATCTCAATTTTTTGATTTTTGTAGAATTTTTAATGATTTTTATAAGATTTTTAGTCTTAGTGATTTTTAGTGTTTTTATAGAATATAATGAAACAAAAATGGTACTAAAGTAGAAATAAACAAAGACAAACACAAACAAATTTTTATAAAATTTTTCAGATAATTTTTATTTATTTTTTGGTATTTTACAAAAAAGAGGGAGACGTTTTTAAGGGTTTCTTATTTTTAGAAAATAAAATGCTAAACAAAATTAACTCAAAAAATTACAGTAAATACTAGGAGTACCAGGAACTCATGGAATTTTTTGCGGAATTTTTGGAATTAAAATAATATTTATTACATGCAAAATCAAGCACGTAGGATGTAGGTGCCTAATCACAATTATCCTAAAGTTTCCAGACCAAACATTTAAGCATACAAAAAGTCCAGTGGCCTTAGCGTAAAAAGTCCACAACATTCACATATGTGCTCATTAAATCACGCACAGGGGTATTTTTGCAATTAACAGAAACGTTCCATTGAAAATATAACAATCAGAAAATGTAGTATAGTTCTTGCAAAAACACCACAAAAGCACGTGAGCAGGCACGTGTATCCAAACTCGAAGGACTAAAGTGCCAATACTGGAAAACTAAAGGACTGATATGCAAAAAGTTTGCACTACAGCTTTATTTAACAGGCTAAAAAGTAAAACATAATGATGTAGGGAAGAAAGTGCAATATACCCCTGCAGGGCGCATGGGGGACGTGTGGCGAGCTCTGGTGGCGTGAGGACATGCGGTGCAGATATTGTGGTAGATCTGACGCCTCAGGGAATGTCGAGGTCGTTGGGTAAGATGCAATAGGTGTCAGATCCAACGGCCCGAAGGCTGCTCCGGATGGCGGCTGGGATCATATCTGAAAGAGGTGGGCCAATCCAACGGTGGAGAGGGGTCCTGGAAGAACTGGACCCTGTCGAACTTCACTAGAGCCTTAGAGGAGCTTCGTGACTTTGATGAGTGATTGGAATGGTCCGACAAGGTCGTGGAAGCCATCCGCGTCGAATGGACAGGTCCGATGAGAGAGCTACTTGCCGGATGTAAGTAGCTATGAAGATGGACCTAGACCTACTCCAGCAAACTTCGTGAGGCTGGAACTAGAATCCCTGCACGCGCAAACACCTACGAAGGCAAGCTCGACTCGGGGAGAAGCTCCGGTCGAGGTTATTTGAGCAAAAACGGAAAGCAGAGACAGTGGGCGGAATGCGATCTCCAACGAAGGTGGTAGAGGAGATGTGGACCTCAATATCGACCTGATGGTTGATCCTAAGGGTGATCATACTACGGGGGAAGATGGATGGCGATGCGGCACATCGATCTGAATGGATAGGTTCGGATGTGGGTGCTCCGGTTCACTGGTCGGAGCAGGCAGAGGGGCAGCGGTGTGAGATGAAGTGAATTGATCGAATAGGGAAACATATGGGAAATGATGGCTACTGAAGTTCGAGATGAACTCTGGAGCTTCAGGCGAAGGTGGCAAGCGAGGTTGTGGCCTCGACCAAGCAGTGGAAGGCTGGGAGGCTTCTCGCAGCGGCGCACGCCCGCCACGAGGCTGAACTACGTCTCCTGACTACCAAACTCCACTCCGAGGGGCTCCTCTGGTAGTTGTCACTCAACTTGAGGTCGCTTGGGGAGGAGAAGAGGTGAGGAACGAGGCACTGTGGAGGTAGAAGAGAGATTATATAGACAACTCGAGGGTCTAGAAGAATCAGCGAGAAGCGAAAGACCTGAGAGCGATTCGGATCATCCAAGGAATCCGCGAGGATCACGAAGGTTCGAGGAATCTAGGGTCTGAGATTCGAGGAGGGTGGAGCTCACATTCAGGTGGGAGAAATCGGGGAAAAGGCTCTAGCAACGGCTTTTCGACCCGACCCGAGCTAGGAGGGGCGTTGACCGGGGTCAAAAAATCCTCATAGACCAATCAGATTATAGGAATAAACAAAATACTTACAAATTCAATAAAAAATAACAAATGATTTTAAAATAAAAAATGTATAAATTGAAAAATGTTTATTTTTTTTCAAACTATTTTTTTGTGATTTTTTATGAAAAACAAATTAATCTTTATAAAGTATAATGTATTATATACATGTATAACATAACTATGTATTTTGTACAATTATTTTTATTTTGTTATTTTTACATAAATACCCAAATTTTATATTTTATTTAATTACAACATGTTTTTAGGAGCCAAAATAATTTTATTTTAGTTTTATTATTTATTTACATGTGTCTAATAAATAGAGAGTAAGACATATATACATGTATTTTGCATAAATAAGAAGGATTTTATTTTTAATTTTATTTTATTTTTCTAATTTTTGTTTTATTTTTAAGACTATATACATGGAGGTAAAAAGAACATTTTATTTTGATTTTTTCAAAAAAAAATTATTTATAGAGACAAGTAATATATATATAGTATAGAGTAGGCCCTATCTCTCTCTACTTATTTTATTTGGCGATCACATCAATGTTTGACCTTCTCCTGGGGTTCGGGTCACTCTGTATTTATTCCTCCTTCCTTTTTTTTCATCTTTATTTTTATTTTTTCACAACTACATGCTAAATATATATTGTTAACATATGCATGCCAAATGCTAACTTAATGTATTTACACCTATACACCCTTGCTAACATAAATAACTAAAATAAAATAATAAAGAGTGAGAATCAGGGATTCATAACCCCTCTATACTTTACCTTTGCTAGTCCCTTAGCAAACACTTATTTGAAAAAGAAGTGAAAAAGAAAAGAAAAAGAAAAAGAAGGAGAATCAAGGTTGATTATAAAACTTGCCTTCATTAAATTGAAGTATGGATCTTAGTCAGACCTTTGGATTAATAGTTTGTCAGAACCTTATTTGGACCAAGGTTTAAGACTCAACAACCTCTAAGTTCCACTAACCTATGGTCAAGACTCCTCGATAATCCAGATCAGAACAAGTCTATATACACAAACTATAAGGACCATGAATCTTTTCTTGTACGGTGTAAGTGATATGTAGCTCCCCGCCTTAGAGATGACAAGTTAACAGCTTCCCTCAACAAGGTAACTCTAATGCCCTAGTCTGGAAACTCTTTCCTCGAGGAGCGGGATATTTCCTTCTAAGTTCAAGTACAACTTGCTCAAGAAGAGGGGAAAGAAGACAATGGACCATGACCAGTGTAGCCATGTATCCCTAGGAGCCTAACTAGTGTAGCTAGGTCTCCATGCTGCAAGCTTCATGAGATGAGAAGATGTAACACAAGCTTTTCTTTATTTGTCTATATATACTCCGGATGGTATGTCATTTTCAATCAGACCCTCCATATTTTTTGGAGTTTTTCTTTCTTTTGCACATTTTTTTGATGTGCATATGTACAATATATCTGCGTGGTGCAGCATATATACATAAGGACTTTTTCCTCTTAAACCAGTAAACTATCCCTCTTTTGAAGCATTATTGCAACCCACGACTCCTGTCATTAGACCACAACATCGCCAGACCATGTTGAGGCACGTTCCTTCCCTAAAAGAAGATGAGAGGTTCCGACTAGAATTACTACCCTCGTATGCTACCCCAAGACAAAGGAAACTATCTCCTCACCACCTCATACGTAGAGAGCTATGTGTAAGGTGCTGGCGCAAGTAAAGCCATTGACTATGAGAGTCATGTGTGCATTGTTAAGTGTTTTACATAGGCTCATCAAGATGAAATGTGATCTTAGCCTAGTGGACTCAATGAATTAAGTCACCAATTGACCTGAAGAGTCTCAACCCTAAAACCTATAAGGTTCCTCTTATGTTTTGGTGGATTAAGCTCTTAACCAAGCTCCATTTTCCAGTTTAATTATAGTATGGTTTAAATGTCAAGTATGATTCTGAAGAATATACAAGTATATATAAAAATCTTTTTATGCAACGTTTTTGCAAATGTGCAAATTTTTTGAAAAATGTTTGAATGCAAGCATGAGTGCAGAGGTTTTCCAAACTATTTACAAACATTTACACAAGTGTTTTTTGCAAACTTTCATTTTTCAAACATTTTGCAAAAATTTTGTACTATATACATTGTTTTTATACATAAGTATTTACAAACTTTTACAAACAAAGCATTTTTACAAACATTTGTATAAAAAAATTTTTTATGAATAGCTGCGTATGTGCAAGAAAGAATTTTATGTACATGAAAATTTTTAAAATTTTGCGATTTTTAGATAAAGGATTTTAGCCATTTTATTTATTAACACACTCACACAAAGTACGAGTTATGGCAAAAGTATATATGTATTATATACGACACCCCCTATACTTAGCTCGGACGATGTCCTCAGAGTGAACAAAGATCGACGAAGAAGACATAACTCATGCTTAGTATAGGGAAGTGAAAAGAAGGGCTATACTACAGCGACGAATCAAAGAGAAGAGGATTCGATGATTCCCCCTATAATTAGGATCAAGTAATCCCGTGTATAGTAGACTGTGTACAAAGGGAAAACTGAGTGAAAGGATGTACATGGTCTACCTCCCCTATACTTAGGGTAAAATATCCCTAAGTATAGACAACAAAATAGAGGTAAAAAGAATCAATAGAATAAGAAAAAATATGGCATCCCCCTATACATAGGGTGAAGTACATCCTAAGTATAGCATAATCACAAGATGTAGATAGGGTGTTAGATTAAAGAATAGATGATATGAACATATGGATCTATACAAGGTAGAAGTCAGTGATAATCAGGCATGGGATGCAACTGATGTGAGTCAAAGACCACATCTCATGCAAAATGAATCGGGACGACGTCAATGATCAACGGCTCATGATCTAGATATGGTTTGAGGTGCTAACCGTTAACGCGAAAGGTGGACTCAGATGACATCTCAGATATGCCAATACTACCATTGGCATGCACCTTTCAGACCATGTATGGCCCTTTCCCTTACTCTGTAATTTCCTTGGAAATAATCTAATATTGGCATCAAACAATCATACTCTCTGATCGGGATCAAACTGCTTGTGGATGATATGAGAATCATGCAATATCTTTACTCGCTCCTCATACTATAGGATGCTTGAAAAGGTTGTATCTCTAAGCTCCTACAAGGCTGCTAATTTTGCCTATCTTTGATTACCTATACTCTCTTGATCCAATAATATATCAGTGACAACCCAAAGTGACTTATGCTTGATCTCAACAGGTAAATGGAAGGGCTTGCCATAAACGAAACGAAAGGGAGATGTAACCAAAGGAGTTTTGAAGGAAGTCTGGTATGCCCACAAGACCGAGTTCAAAAGCTATGACCAATCCTTTCGGTCTAGGCGGACTACCTTCTGCAATATCGTCTTGATCTTCCTATTCGATACTTCAGCAAGACCATTGGTAGTGGCAACTCGATGGTCTATGTTGAACTCGTTAGTAAGGGCCTTTACCTTGTCATTTATAAAACGAGACCCCCGTCGGATATCAATACTCTATGCACCCCGAACCATGACATAATATTCTTCCTCAGAAATTTGCAAACAGTCTTAGCGTTTGTAGTTTAGGACTCTTAGGGAATGGACCCATGAAATCTATGCCCCATAATCAACAGCCAACAGAATGTACTCAAATCCTTGACTCTTAGGGAATGGACCCATGAAATCTATGCCCCATGCATCAAAAACCTCACATAAGTGAATGGATTGCATCAACATCATATCATGTTGTCCACAATGCCCATCCTCTGACAGTTAGTACACCTCTTCACAAATTCATCTAAATCCTTGAAGAGGGTAGGCCACCATAGGCTCTATTGGAGCACTTTATGTGCTATTCTCTTCCCAGAGTGATGTCCTTCTACATCAAGCTTGTGGTAGTATGTGAGGACGCTGTGGTGCTCCTCCTGAGGAATTCACCGACGCCAAATGCTATCTCCTCCTTCATGATAAAGGATGGGAACCTCCCAATGGTATGACATGGCCTTCACAAGGAAAGACTCAAGTCGCTGCATGGGCCAACCTTGTGGAACTTTCTTGGCAACACGATAGTTCATAATGTCGGCGTACCATGGTAGAGAGGCGATAGCAAGGATTGCCTCATTTGGGAAGGTCTCTGTAATGGGGTCAGTCTGCTCAGATTCCTCAAGATTTTCTAATCGGGAGAGATGACCTGCCACCACATTCTTGACTCTAGGTTTATCCTTAATCTCAATATCAAATTCTTTAAGTAGAAGGATCCATCTAGTCAGTCTCGCTTTGGCATCCTTCTTTGCCATGAGGTACCTTATGGCGGTATGATAAGTAAAGATAATCACTCTGGATCCAAGAATATATGATCGAAATTTATCCAAGGTGAAAACTACGGCTAGCATCCCTTTCTCTGTGATAGTGTAGTTCCGATGCACGACATCCAATGTACGACTAGCGTAGTTAATGGCAAATGGTACTCCATCCCTCCTCTGAGCTTCAACAACTAAGCTTTTGAGAGTCTCAAATGATGCAAGATACTTATCATCTACAATGAACTTGGTATCTTTCGTCAGGAGATCATTCAACGGTCGGGCAATCCTACTGAAGTCATGAATGAAACATCGGTAGAAATTGACTTGCCCAAGAAAAGAATGTAACTATCGTAGGTTGGACGGTGGATTGAGTTTCCTGATGATATCCACCATGGCTGGATCGACCTCCATGACCTTGTTGGAGATGATATCACCATGCACCGTCTCCTGAGTCACCATGAAGTGACTCATCTCCCAAGATAAGACAAGATGAATCTCTGTGCCGCGTTGAAGAACGTGGTCTAGACAGTTAAGACAAGCATCAAACCCATAGCCATAGACCAAAAAGTCATCCATGAAGACCTCTGAACAGTCACCCACCATGTCTGAGAATATGGACAACATGCACTTTTGGAATGTCGTTGGGGCGGTACATAGACCAAAGGGCATCCGTTTGAAAGCATAAGTCCCAAACGGACAGGTGAATGCCGTCTTTTCTTGGTCTTCGAGCACTACGTCCTCTTGATTGTAGCCGGAGTACCCATCAAGAAAGCAGTAATGACTCTTCCCAGCTAGCCTCTCTATAATCTGATCAATAAAAGGTGGCGGGAAATGATCCTTCCCGGTGGCCTGATTCAATCATATGTAGTCCACACAGACCCTCCAAGAAGTGGGTACCCGGGTTGCTATCTCCTCTCCAGACTCGCTCACAACTGTAGTGATGCTCGTCTTCTTGGGGACCACATGTAGTGGACTAACCCACTTGGAGTCGGAGATGGGGTAGATAAAATCGGTGTTCCACCATTTCGATATTTCCTTCATGACTACCTCTCGAAAATTTGGGTTTAACCGTCACTGGAACTCACGCAATGACTTAGCATCCTCTTCGAGATAGATATGGTGGGAGCACAAGGCCGGACTTATCCCCTAGAGATCAGCTACGCTTTATCCTATTGCCTTACGGTTCTTTTCAAGAACCTCCATCAATCGAGATTCTTGCTCTTCAGTCAAATCTGCTAAGATAATGACTAGGTACATCTCATGCTCACCCGTAAGGAATCTATACTTCAGCAACTGCGGTAAAGGCTTCAGTTCTGGGAAACTAGGAGCTGGCAAATTTGGCCTCTAAAAAGTCTGAGTGAATGCTACCAAATCTGATTGAGAGAACTCTCGTTGATTGTACAAAACTGGTGAAGACTGCCCTACTAGTATATCTGTACTCGATGTTGGCACGGCCTCCACTCTAGCTGTTGGCTCGGTGGAAATCAAACAAGGTAATAAATCATCAAAATTTGCCCAAAGTATGTCTAAATACGAGGGATCTGAATCATAATCACAAGAAATGTACTCTACTTCGTTGTCCTGAACACGATCGTCAACCTCAAAAGTGTCCTCGGCCAAGAGTGTGCTCTACGAACTCTCCTCTATAGGAAGTTGTGGATATGTAGCATCTGAATGTGAGAGAAGGGATTGTGAAACTGGATCAGACAAAGCGGCTTCATCATCAGTGATCGCAAAGTTGCACTCTTGGTGGACATCTCGCTCTGCCTCTATCATATGCTCTGTGTCACTACACTGTTCTGAGCAAGCCGAGTCTCACGCTCTGGTCTCATCGATCGTCTCTATTTGTACACTCTCACCCTCGACATGAAAGTACACCTTCCCGCTATCATGGTCGGATACGATCTTGGCTGTGGCCAAGAATGGATGCCCTAAAATGATGGGGGTATCGGTCACAGACTCAAGGATCTCCATGTCCAACATAATGAAGTCTACGGGGAACTTCAGTCACTGAATTGTGACGACCACATCCTTTAACAACCCCTTCAGCCTCTTGACAGATCTATCAGCAAACTGAAGGACTGTCCTGCTCTGTCGAAGAGGGCCAAACTCAAATCGGTCGACCAAGGCTGCTAGGATAAGGTTGATGGAAGAGTCGTTGTCTAATAGAGTCCGATCAAATCTTTGCTCATGAATATGTCATCTGACATAGGGAGCTCATGCATCTGGCCTCTTGGCTGGCATACGATTCTGGATGGAGAAGCAGGTGGCACGAGTGAGCACATTGATTTCTGCATTGTGGTTCCTCTTCTTCCTACTGATAGTGGTCTTGTCTCTCAAGTTCTTCTAGAAGAGATGAATATGCTCAAGTGCCTCATGTAGAATCAGCTGAATTTGAAATCTATCAATCATCTGCTAGTTGAACTCTAACTGTTGTGATTTTTTTGATTTTCTATTTTCTTCCTCTTCGCCAAGCGAAGTTCCTGAGGAAAGGGGATGGCTGGTCCCTCCTCGTGTAGAGGGCTAGGAATGGATTCATGTTGTTGAGACAAAAGAATCCATACAATTATCATCATGCATCACATATGGGCTCGAAGATGAAGAACCCTTTCCTTTATTAATTTTTTTGTATATTTTATAAAGTCCTGAGATACAACAACTGGAAAAAACACTACTGGAATGGAAGGGGTGGCCTCAGTACCACCCACGACATCGGGAACTACGACATCAGCACCGTACTCTGGCTCAGCATATAGATCTCTGCTGGCATCAGTACCAACCTCCGCATCTGGAGAAGTGACGGTCTCAGTACTGTCGGCTGGATCAACGTCCTTGGTGGCGACAACACCACCGTCATCATCCTCCTAAGCGGTTGACGAGTCTGAAATTGCCGTGTTTAAAAGAGATGTGTAATTTATTTGTCGTGCGTAAAAATAATGTATCGTTTCGTTTCTTGTAGGCGGCAATCGGAATCAGTAACCACACAAAATATCTATCAATTTTTAATGAATGCGGTTTTATGTTTATTTTACTTGGTCAAGTCCCAAGGTCGAACACAAGGAGGCAAAGGAACTATCTAGAATTATGTCTATCAAAATTCGTGCGTGGTTTTCAAGGCGGCCTTTTTTTGGAATTTTTAATGCAATAAAGAATGCAAAATGCAATTTCGGCCTATTTTAGGACTAAAATGTAAATTACACTCAAATGTTGTCCGAAAAATATGAAACTTGGCCACGATGCAAAATATGATTAAATAAATGCAATGAAATGTTTTTGGAATTTTTGGATGTAACAGGAACTTTTTATGAATTTTAAATGCAAACAGAATGAATTTCAATATTTAATTATAATAAATATTAAAACTAATTATTTTCAAGGAACAAAATTATCTAAGAACTACCACTAGGTGATTGATCTCAGAAAAATCCTAAACCTCGAAAATATGAGATTTGATACCTATTAAAAATCAAACACTGAAATATGCAAAATGATTTTTACAGGGCAATATATGCATGCAAATGCAAATCTTTTTGGGCACAATATCAAGCACAATTAATTCTACAATATGTGATTTTTTTGGGAATTTTTAGAGCAACGGTTAATCAATGGCAAATTTAAGAGCACAAAATGGGCAAAATATGCAATTTTCCACAACATAAATAATCATTAATTAACCATCGATCACAAACATATCCACAATATGCCAAGATCTAGAGAATTAAATTACAAACATCGTGTTGTTTTTTAATAATAAAATAATGCCATGTAGAGGTCTAAACGTAATGAGGAATACAGGGGGTCTTTCTGCAATAAATAAATAAAATAAATATAAAAATAAATGCAATGGGGGACTTAATTGTAATTACCAGTATGCAGGGGAACAATAGTGCAATTTTTCCAAGGGGCATGTGCTGCGCACATGCCCTTGTACTGGCTGGACTGATCTGCGATATAGAAATCCTCTGGGGAGCCTTTGTAATTTGCCCCGCGGTCGCGTGCAGAGCATGTGACCCGAGGAGGTGACGCTGCTGACGTCCCCCACCCCCACGTGCGCGGCACGTGGTGGGGGTTTCGGGCCCTGGAGTGCCCGGTCGCGGCTGGTGGCTCTAGCGGAGGAGGTTTGGCCAAAGGCGGTGCTGGGGGCTTTGTCCGTGGCGGAGCACACCGGTGGTCGAGTTGCTGCTGGAGACGAAGGCTCGGGGGCGGAGGAGCCCCAAGCTGCTGGATCGCTGCCGGTAATGATGTGATGGTCGTGGATGTCGAAGAAGGCGCACGTCGAAGAAGTGGTCGTGACGAAGGCCTGACTGCTGATTACGATGAAGAAGGAGGGCGTTGATGTCGGTGGAGTCGGAGGCGTAGCTGTAGTCAGGGACGTAGAGGTGGTCGGAGAAGATGACATTGTCGATGGAGGTCGTCGTAGGCTCTACGACGTTGGAACCTGAGCGAAGCAACAACAAACGAGGGGATCTCGGTCGTGGGGCTGCGATGAGCTTGAAGCTCGGATCTCGTCGGTGAAGGATGGCCGGGCTGTCACACCGGCAGGCTTGAATAGCAGATCGGCAAATGGAGGAGATGGTCGGGGGTACGTGCTCTAAATAGGGGCAGCGAGGCGCCGGAGATGGAAGTCAAGGGAGATCAGGACAATTGGATACGATGGAGGGTTGTCGGTGATTTGATTGGATTTGGGTGCGAGGCGAATCAGGAGCTCGGAGACGAGAGAAGATTGGAGATGGAAGCATCGTGAGATACGCGGCAGGAGAAATCGCTGGTGAAATCGGATTGGATTTTTTTACTTTTTTTTATAAAAATGAATATATAATAATACCAAAAATGGCTGACACATGGTGACTATGGGAGCGGCCACGTGTCAGCGCCACAAAATTTCGAGAATAAAAACTTTGTAAAAACAAAATAAATAGCAAACGACCTCAGATCGAAAAAGTTTCTTCAAGAAAATTGCTCGTCTCGATGAGATCTACAACTTTGAAGACATCAAAACCAAAATCGATCAATTGCACAAAGTGAATTTTTGGGGTGTCCCATGTGCATAGAATACCTTGATTTTTTGGGTTTTGTAATTTTTATGCCATTTAGACCAGATAAAAATCCGGAAAAAATACGGACAAATCAAATATAAATAATTACACATTAATCTATTTTTTTTATTTTTATTAATTAAGAAAAAAAGAAATAAAATAAAATAAGAAAAAGACCAATTTTGTACAAGTGGTTAATGAAGACTCGGACCCAATTTGTTTCTTTGATTTCAAGCTCAATTTGGATTTGGATTTTTGTGCATTTTAATAAAACTTTTGTCAAAGAAGACAAATAAAAAAGAAATAAACTAAAATCGGTTAAATATGTACATAAAATAATAAGTCAAAAACTGCTAGAATACAAAATGTACAAAAGAGGCCCAAAACCCAACTTTCACATATGAGCTTTGAATTACTTGAACTTGGTCTTGTTTTGAAGGTAATTGAATGTACATTAGTTCAAAAGTGAGTAGGATTAAAATAAACACTGGATGGGGAAGATATGAGGTTTTTAATCCGAAAATCCTGAAACTAGGGTTTGGGTTTTTTGGTCCACTTATTTGGGTTAATGATTTTTTTTGTATTTTTCATTTATTCTGGTTAGTGATATGTACACGGTGGAGGTGGTTTTGGGTCACTTGAAGTTAGCATGAATTAGTTAAAAATCAGGGAAGCTAGGCTATTTATAGGTCAATTTTGGCTGGAATTTTTGGCTTCTTATTTTGTGCAGAAATTCATGCTAAAATGCAATTCTTATGAAAACATGCCTAAATGCTAATTATGTAGAATAGATGCAGAAATGCTGTTGATTTTGAGGGATTTGAGCTTAATAAATGAGATCTAGAGTGATGAATCTGAGATTCATCATCCCCCTATACTTAAAGCATGCTCGTCCTTGAGCATCAAAAAGAAATGATGTGAGGTGAAATGAGATTGGGTTCCATACCAAGACCATGAGCTGAAGGTGAAAGTGAAACTGAACTCGACCTTTGGATTATTTGTGTGTCGAAACTTCTGTGAGACTTAGAATTTTAAAATCAACAGCCTTCAAGTTCTACACATCATTGCTACAGTTTCGGCTCAGAAGTCATCTTAGATCAATCCTCTTCCCAAAGTATACCCTAAGAACATTGAACAATTGACTCATGTCTGTGAAAGGTTTTAGCTCTTCCCATCCAGAATGCCGGACTACCATGCTTCTCTCCTCTCCAGTAACGCGTCCTCGGGAAGTCAGGTATTTCCTTCTAAGGTCTGTCGCACTGTGTTCACAATCGAATTGGGGGAGAAGTTAGAAGAAGGAGGAAAGAAATAGAGGGTGGCCAGTGTAGTCACCTCTCCTTGTGAAGCTGGCCAGTGTAGCCGAGTCTCCTCCAAGATCTACAGGTTTCTTGAAGCTTGGATCCTTTGGGTCTGATATTTATTTGGTAGAATGCTTCTTTGTATTTGGAATTTTTGGTTGGTCTGCTTGGATCTTGTTGTGCCCCTATGGATATAGAA